>QEPC01007559.1:12155215-12174375 GCA_003113815.1 Sphenodon punctatus | reverse complement strand
ATTGCAGCCATTTTTAAATGGCTGCAATGTAAAAAAATCCGGTACCCTGAAATCCGGTACCGGGTCCGGATTACCGGGCCGAATCCGATAATGCCGGTACGCCCGATACCGGCATTATTGGATACCGAATTCTACCGGTTTCCCACCCCTAGTGTAAACACCACTTGCAGTGGGTGTAGGTGCGTGCATGCTCCCACACAACACCCATGTTGCAGGGCTGCAGTTTTGCCCTGTACCATGTATAATAAAATGTAACACCCATTTTATCGGTGTTAGAGTGTCTGTGTAAAAAGGGCCATGGGTATGAAAATGTCTTCATAGGGGGTCTCTGCAAAGAAAGTAATTTCTGAAGGCAAGCATAATCCCCACCTCCACCACCCCTCCCTCTGTCATGTGGTCTTCCCTCCCTGTGCCAATATCCTAGCTGTGGGTCTGTCCCAAACCCATCCGTGGTGTAATGCCATTGACTTCCTTGATTTCAAATAATTGTCCTAGATATGAAGACTGAATTTTTCAGCCTAATAAAACAAAGTAACCCCCTATCTAATAGTAGAAACAGATAGTTTTAAAAAGCAAATAAGTATCCTTCCTACATAACATGCCAATACTGTATTGAAATGAGAGCTTGAAGCTTTCAAAATCACATCAGGCAAGCCGGGCAGTGTGCATACCTTTGCCATGAAAACATTACACTAATCTTTGCTTATTGAATGAAAACACTAAGGCCCTTAGGAGGAGCCATGGGGTGGGGTGGAATGGGTGTGTGCCATGTCAGGTGTGTGCTGCATTTGCAGTCCGTTACATGGATGCACACCCATCTCCACCCACCTCCACCGATCTCCATGCATGGAGGCACCTCCATTTTGTCCAATGCATCCATGCATGGGGGATCGGTGGAGATGGGTGGAGCGTGGAAGCGCACACACACCTGCACCCACCCCTACTGGCGGTCACACAGACACCCTCCCTGCCCACCCAGTCGCACACATGGAGGGAGGGGCATCTTGTGTGGAAAGGGCCTAAGACCAGGGCCCCGATTCTCCTATGGAATTTTTTTAAAATTCTGCTGGAGTCTGGGAGGCTCAGGGGCCTGATTCTGTGCCTCACCATGCTGGGCTCTCCAGCCTCCCAGATGCAGCACAGGGATGGATTCCCCTCCCCTCCCCCGCAGACTTCCCCTTCCCACTGCGTTGTGTGGGAAGGGCTGCCAGGGCTTGCCTCCCCTGCTCTCTTTACAGCCCACCCTGCACAGCCTGGTAAATGAATTGACCGGCCGTAGTGGGGGGTGGCGGCGGCAGCTGCTTCATTCAGCCCGCTCCCCATGCAGCTTCTCCCAATGGGGCCTTCTAGAGTGATGCAGCTGGATGATGTCATCTGGCCACATTGCTCTGGGAGGCCCCATTGGGAGGGACCAGGAAGTGGCTAGGAGAAGCTGCATGGAGAACACGCTGAAGGAAGCTGCCACCGCTGCCGCTACTCCTGCAGGTCAGTTCATTTACTAGGCTGTGAAGTGTGTTGGGGGGAGGGAGGTGAGCCCTGGAAACCCCTCCCACCTGATGCAGCCTGGGGGAGGGAAGGACAGGGGAGGGGAAGCAAAGCCCAAAGGCTTTTTTCATCCCCTCCCCCCACCCCCCCTGGAATCTCCTGCCCTGCATCTCCCCAGCACAGGCTAGAAATTCTGCACTGGGAGAAGCAGGGCACTAGACTCCATGAGGGGAAGGGAATTCTGCAGGAAATCCACAAATCGCAGACCCGCATTTGGCTCGGAGTCATACCTAAAACTCTCCTGGTGTCTGAGACAGAGCATAGCACACTGCCAAGAAACACTTCATGCCTCATCTGCCAATATACAAATAATTTCCTAGTACTTTTAAAGGACTGAATTTAGCCCTGTCAGTTGATTGCATTACACATACAAGTTTATTACTGTGACTTATTTTGGTTTTAGTGGGTATTGGTTGAGTATTACTGGGTTTTAAAGAATTCTTGGACAGGTTTTCCGCTCTCTTTGAATACTGAGGATGTTCAAGTGAAAAATGGGAAACTGGTGGAGGCCATGAGGGGTCAAGAAGATAGCGATTCCTTTCTTTGACTGACAGTCAATTTAGAAAGCGAGGCTTTTCTACAGAGCTAATTGTAATCATAATCCTCAGCTGGCATAAATCTGCATAGTTCCACTGATGTCACAGCATTATTCTTTTATTTATTTGGATTTGTATCTGGCCTTTTCCCGAAGGCTCAGGTTTACAGCATAAAACACATTAAAAATGTGGAAAACACTAACAGTAAACATAACACAGTCAGTGCCATCCTGAGTCAGACCAACGATCCATTGAGCCCAGCATCCTATCTCTGACAGTGGCTATTCTCAGTCCCTTTGGAGAAATACCCAACAGGTCATAACAGAGCGATCCATTCCTTGTTATCACACACTGAGCAGAGAATTTCAGTGAATTCTCCACTGATTCCAAGACCTTTTTCCTGAGTGGTAACACCTAATTTAGAACTCAGTATTGTGTAGGTATAGTTTTGATTATTTTTCTCTATGCACATCACTTTGTGCTTCTCAGCATTTGCTGTTTAGTTGCCCACTTTGCAGATTCATATATAAATACACAGACAAATTATATATATATATATATATATATATATATATATATATATATATTCTACCCTGAAACTGTTCATAATGAATATGCACAGTTGAATATATATATTCAATATAGTTTCATATGCATATATATTCAATATGTACAGTTCCAGGATCTATCTATCTATCTATCTATCTATCTATCTATCTATCTATCTATCTATCTATCATCACCCCAACCACCACACTCACCCCATCCTTTATCCTCGCCTACTGCCCGTCAATCCTCTTCCTCAAACCCCCTACCTATCCCTATTCCTGCTTGCCAAATGCCTGGTTAAACAGAAAGGTCTTACATTTCCTCCAAAAGACAAGCAGGCTCAGGCTTAGGTGAACGTCCAAGGGGAGGGAGTTCCATAATTGTGGGCCAGCAACTGAGAACACCCGCTGCGCACCCTCATTGTAAGAACTTCACGGGCAGTTGGCACTCACAAGAGGATGCCCTTGGCTGACCTCAGAGGCTGCAACGGAACATAGGGGAAGAGGTGGTCTTTCAGATACCTGGGGCCCAAGCTGTTTAGGGTTTTATTGGTTAAAACTAGCACAATGAATTGTTCCCAGAAAGATATTGGCAGCCGGTGCAGATTTCAGAGCACTGGTGTAATTTGCTCCCAGCGACCTGTCCCCAACAGAAGGTGGGCCTCCGTGTTCTGTACCAATTGCAGCTTCCAAACATTCTTCAAGGGCAGCCCCATGTAGAGCACAATGCAATAGTGTAGCCTGGAGGTTACGAAGGCATGGATGACGGTGGCCAGATCCGAATCTGATACAAAAGGTCACAGCCTTCTCACCAGATGAAGTTGGTAAAAAACACTCCTGGCTGCTGCCACAACCTGATAATCCGGGCGCAACAGTGAATCTAGGAGCAAACCTGGGGAGACAAAGGCAAGACAGACCCTATCAATGACAATGGTTCCCATCTGCCCCAAGTCAGAGGATTGGCCAGCCATCATCACTTCAGTGTTGTCTGGATTCAGCTTCAATCATCTCACCTGCATCCAGCCCCCAACAGCAGCCATGCACCAGGTAAGCCCAGAAACTGCAGGACCTGGATCAGATGAAAAGGAGAGAGAGAGAGAGAGTGCTTGGTATCATCTGCATATTGATGGCACGTCACCCCAAATCTCCATACAGTCTCAACCAGGGGCCTCAGATACACATTGAACAGGAGTGGGGACAAGATGGAACCCTGCAGGACAGCTTCTAAGGGGACGATGAGCCACCACCACCCTCTGGTTCTTAATGAAACAACTCAAGAATGATCCTGTGCCCCTCAGTCAGGTGCTGTGTCTTAAACTTTTGTATATTTTTCATTTACAGGTGCAGCATTATCCCTTCACCATAAGTCCATTCACACACACACACACACACACACTTTTTATAAATATATCATATATATACAAAAACTTCATCTGGTGAGATCAGATCAGGTCTGGCCACCGTCATCCATGCCTTCGTAACCTCCAGGCTACACAGCAGCCCACCTTCTGTTGGGGACAGGTCACTGGGAGCATTATACCTGAAGTTGAATTCATACATGTAGGATGTTTTCTAGCAAGTGTTCTCCACTTTGCAAGTTAGGGGAAAGACATGATGTATTTCATGTCCACGGGAGGCCTATAAATATGATATATTTATAAAAAGTGTGTGTGTGTGTGTGTGTGTGTGAATGGACTTATGGTGAAGGGATAATGCTGCACCTGTAAATGGAAAATATACAAAAGTTTAAGAATCTGCTGGGCTGTCGCCTTGGGAGAGGGCTGATTCTGCCAGTACTCCCTCCCTCAGGGAGCACCCTGTTCCATTCACTCAGTCTGCCCTGGTCTTAACTACTTAAAGAATATTAAACAATATAAAATTCCAATTAAAACCATTCACCCCCCTCGAACCCTATCCCCACCCACTAAAAGACTGGAGAGATAAGTAGGTCTTAGGGTATTTTCAGACGTGACGGGACCAATTGGTCCCGTCACGGAAACAACCTTCGGGATTCCCCACCGGAATCAAAGCGGCACGTCCAACCAATGTGCCGCTCGATCCCAGTGGGGAATCTGGGGAGGGGGCGGGGCCACACGACGCAATGCAATGCATGGCTGCACAGCCCCCCCATGCTCCCCCAGCAGCCCGCCCTCCTGCAGACGGGTGGACACTGTGGCCAATGCGGCCACCACGCCTGCCCCGGGACATTGACCACGGCCTGGAATCGGCAGTCGTGCTCGCTGCCGATTCTGGGCCGTGGTCAGCGGCCAGACGTGATGCTGACACGCTCAACCATGGGTTTTTCCCCGTGGTTGAGCGTGTCAATGTCATGTCTGTTTAGTGTGACGCCGGGTATTCACCCCCGTGAATCGTGGGGGGGGGGATCAGATTTACCACGCTTCCGTCCCTCCTCTGGTGAGTTGAGGGATTACAGGATTGCGCTCACCACATAGGAATTGACCGTGGTTGAGCGTGATCTCGTAACATCTGAAAATACCCACAGAATGCCAAAAAGTGACCCCTAAAATACTGAAAAATGCTGGAAAAATGCAAGAAAGTGATGTAAAAATGACGAAAAGTGACTAAATTGACAGGAAATGACAGGTGCTGATATTGACAATGGCAGAAGCATGGACTCAGACTAAGTACCGATAAACACTTGCAAGCGCTCCTGAAAAGTTCAGTATTTCCCCGAGGAATGGGAACACTTGCTCTCACCTCAGTCTTACTTTTGAACCATGTAGAGGTAACAACTTCCAGAAATGAGTGAGTCCCACTGAGTCAGTATGTAACTGTTACAGATATCCTCTTTTTAACTTGTGTCGTGTGAACATAGGCCAGGTGGAAATAAAGTAGGAGGTGACTACCTCTAAACAAAGGCTCGGGTGAATAAGCGTTTAAGTCTTATAGTAATGGATGTGACTAAAATCAGAATGCTTCCCTTGACTTCTTTGGTTTTATTCTCAAACTGTACCAATGAGATGGCAATGAAAATCTAGCCACCAGTCGTCCACAGTTAAAATCTGAGTGTTCCTGACAAACATGCCTCAGGTAGAGAGTGTGTGTTTCGTTGCACACACTTTGTGTTTCGATGTAATCTCTGAAGCACAAAGCGAGAGACTGTTTAAACTCCTCAGGACCAGGTTCATGAAGTGAAACACAGCAGTCCCAAAAGTTAAATCTGTACTGTAGTATATATACAATAGGGAGTATTATGCTGTTAGTTACTATGCAGTTAAGTTTAATAGGCTATAGTCACTCGGAAATGTACCACTTACCATTCCTTAAAGCCTAAATAAGTCAAGAAAACCCTTTTTAAAAAAAGTCTTGGACTAAATTGTTCTTTTCATGTAGGATTAAATCTGGTCTCTTAGCCTCCCATGGACTTTCTGTTAACATTAGAGAGACATTGTGTTTCTGCCAAGAGAGTGGTTACTTCCAGAACAATGCTGACAATTTAAAGACTTTTTTAAAAAGTTTGAATGATTAATTTAAATTAATTACATTATTAAGCAGGGAAAGTGAGGGCTCTTTAGGATGAAGACTCTCTTCAATAGTTTTACTGCAACTTTGCCAGGAAGCTAAAAAAGAAAATTCTTTAATGTTGGCTCCATCTAAACATTTTTTTTTTTTTTTTGCGTAACGATCAGAGAACTATAAACCATTTGGCCTGGGATTTTTTTCCCTAAGAAAACTGCTTAATTACATTGCCCAGTGATTGATTGCACCAGATGTCATGCTGCTTGAGGTGGTGTGGTTCAAGTAGCAGAAGATAGGATAAATATAATTTGCATCCTCACATTTATGTCACAATTTAAATTGGATGGGCACAAGGAGATTTTTGACTTGTAATATGTTAGAATGAAGCTTGGATGAAAAAGGCTAATTAAATAAAATAATTACATTTAACCAGCTCATTCTGAAGATGTTTAGTTGATGTTTATTTTCATGTAGAGCAGGGCAAGTAAAAGTGACTCAGAAAATTATAAGGTAGCTATTTGTTCAAGAGCCACTACCTATACTGCTGAAGAGTATTAATTTCATTGGATGCTACCAGACAAAACACTAGCTACGTGTTTTCATTATTGGCTGCAAACACACACTTGGTCATTACATCTGTGTGTGTAGGCATGCCTCTTGCTAGTTGTTTGCTATGGGTATTCCACTCTTGGACCTTTGGTACACAAAATAAGTAGCAGGTACTGAGACATAGCCACTGTTACATCTAGATATGTGCGTGCCTTTCGACTGGTTTTTGGTCATCCTGGGACCATGGAAACATGTATTTTTGTAAAGGGCCTGTTTCTGAACATCTCCATCATGTTTCTGTGGGGGTTTCTGTGAGTGGGGGATGTGGTAGGGTTGAAGAAATAACAACAAACAGGCAGGGGAAGTGGGTGGGTGAGAAGAGTGAAGAGAAGGGAGTGAAGGGTACTTTCACAGTTAGATTATGTTTGGAATGAAGCTTTATCCACACAGTTGCAGCAGTTTCTATTCTGGGGCTGCTTGCCCTCTGCCACCCTGAAGTTCTCTCCTGAAACGAGGTACATCATATCAAGGTTATCATCCAAGAAGCAGCTGGTGGAAAGAGACTATCGGGTAACCACAAGCACACAGTGGCATAAACATCTCTTCATGCAGCAATACACTCAAGATGACATAATACTAGGGATGTGCGAACAGAACCAGGTTCGGATGTTCAGTCGTTCGGTGGTTCGGGTCGAACTTTGAGTTCGGATTCGGTATTCGGTTCGGTCGGGCTCAGTTCGGTCTTAGTTAGGTGCAATCAGGAACTGAAAATGACATTTGGTTTTTGAAATGAAGGGAAAAAACTGAAAAATATATTTCCACTATGACATTTTTGTTTCTTATTCGATTTTGATGGAATTTGGAGAGATTGTACCCCCGATGGAGGGAACGATGTGTACCAAAACGATTAGATAAAGGGAACCAATTTCAGAAGCAATTGAATGTTGTGATTTTAAGAAAAGCTCCATACACATTCATGGCTACAACTTCTTTATCTTGCATCTAATATTCATGAAACTTTGCATATTACGTCCCTCCATATGTTTAATACTTCTGCCAATTTTCAGAAAGAGTGGATAAAGGGTCCAAGGGTGTAAGACATTAACCTGAAAATACATTTCCAGCTGTAACATTTTGATATTCCATTCTGTTTACAGGATATTTGGCAAGAATGTATCAAATACCTTTCCTGCCATTTCAGCAAATGTACAGGAGATTTTGATAAAGGGACCCAATTATATAAGCAATTGATGTTGTCCCTGTGAAGATCATTATTCAGATGAATATCAGCATATTCAGTGCCAGTCAGAGGCAGGCACCCTGCATGGCAGGGGGAGAGAGACTGTAGGAGGAAGGATGTGGAGCAACCCCAAAGACTGACAGACACATTCAATGGCCAAACACATTACTGCAAGCTTCTAGCTTTACAGGACCAATTGGTAGTGGCTTCGAGGTGGGCATAGGGGGCGGCCCTGAGGCGGGCATAAGCAACATAACTGGGACTTCTGAGATAGCATCCCAGCAGTCAGGAGACATAGTTTAAACACATCCAGGCTGGCCAATTATCATCACAATCACATCCTGCAGCACTGAGACAGAGGACATAAGAGAATCTCTATTGACTCTTTCCTAAACAGATGCTTCTGACTTCCCAGAAACAAGTGGGGGAGATATGTTGGGATGGTCCCAGCACAGAATGAGGATATTTGGTTGACATTTCTGTTGGCCAATTCGCATCACAAACCGATCTTATACCACAGTGACATAAGAGAATCCCAGGCATAGGCCCCTTCTCTACATATGTTGTACAGGCATATAAAATTGGGACCCTTTATAATATCTTTCTGATATTTGGCAGAGATGATCATGAAAGTGAAATATATAGTCCTGCCAAATTTCATGTACACTGGTTGGACTACAAAGATGTTATAGTCAGACATACATTTATATGTTAATTGCTTATACCACCAAGACCCTTTTTCCAATCCTTCTGAAATTTGGCAAAGATAGTAAATATGGGAAGGGGTATATATTGGAAAAGTTTCACCTACATTACATGTGAGGCAAAGAAGTTAGAGCTAAGAATGTATATGTAGAATATTGCAAAATACAATAATTCAACTGCTTCTAAAATCGGATTCCTTTATCCAATATTGCTTTCCAATATTGCTTTATCCAATATTGAAATCCAATATTGCTTTCTATTGGAGGTATAGGCACCCCAACTTTCAGCCACATAGCTTGAAAAACAAAACGTTGCAGTCGATAATGTGTTTTCCATTGAAATAAATGGAAATTCAATTCCGAACTCACTGAATGCATCCGAACCGAACGTTCGCATTCGAGTTCAGTTTGCACGTTCAGTACGGTTGACTGAACTATTCAAGTTTGGTCCAAACTCCGAACTTCCGAACCGCGTTCGCCCATCCCTACATAATACATTTCAACACGGGATGGATTTGCAAACGTTTATTGTTACCTTTATAATACCCATTCTTTCCATTGTTTGCTCTGCTGTCTGCCGGTTGTGTACCTGCCTGTTGTCCCTTATATTTTGATGGTATGCAATGTGGGACAGGTGTGAGCTTTTTGTTCTGTGTTTGTACAGTATAAACACCCTGTTCCTTCATCCTGAGTCATTATAACAACTGACCAGTTGGTTACAGAAGGTGAGAGAGAGCACAGATGGGAGCAATTTTCCCCTGGGAGGAAAACAGAGAGAGATCCTTTGATCATCTTGTTACACTATTCAGAGACTTATGTGGAGCCAAGCAAATCAGTAGTGGTGCATCCTCTGACTTTTTTTAATGCACTCCAGTTCTGTCTGTCAGTCTCTGTCAAGGACATGGCAAGGAGGCTCATTCTGAGAAATCTTTGAAGTTTGGGCACTTATTTCCTGTTGCTGACACTCAGTGAGCCCAAGGATTTTTGCTACCCTAGGCAGGCCGATTCCTCCTGCCTCTCCCACTCCTGATCCTGCTGCAGTTGAGGTGGCTACAGTTTTTGCTCCCCCTTTGAATTGCTGCCCTAGGAAATTTCCTGTGATGTCTCTACGGTTGCATTGGCCCTGCTGACACTAACTGTGAGGCTAGTTGTCCCAGGATTTGTTTCTCTGAAAGGTAAACCCAGAAATCTGTTTTTACACAGATGGGGGCGGGTGGGTGGGTGTGTTTTGGCACGGCGGGTGGAGGTGGGTGTGTGCCCGTTTACACGGACACACACGCACCTCGACCCACAGAACATCCTCCGTTCTGTCGGAGGGCTCAGTGGGTGGAGGTGGGTGTGTGCCCGTTTACACGGACACACACGCACCTCGACCCACAGAACATCCTCCGTTCTGTCGGAGGGCTCAGTGGGTGGAGGTGGGTGTGCAGTGGGTGTTGGTGGGTGTGCAGCGGGAGCATGTATGCACAAACACCCACTGACCGTGGTGTTTACACGGGTGCACACCTGCTGAACACCCATCCCACCCACCCACTAGCAGCCGTATACACGGAATGCCCCCTTGCCGCCCACCCAAACATGGAGTGGCAGGGGGGAGGGGCGGCCATGTAAAAATGGCCTATCGTGGTAAGGATGTGTGTGTCTGCCTTCGTTATTTCAATGCAGCACTGAGACATTTGGCACTTCTATAGTACTGACTTTGTCAAGGTTTGCCTTAGACTGTCTGGTAAGGCCATGCGGGATGGCACACAGCTCCATAACTCCACACAACAGACAACTCCACAACACCTCACAGGCCCATAAAACAGATACACACACACACCTACCTCTGAAAAGCCTCACAAAACAAACTTGCCTCCAGCTCAGCCATATCCCAGTTTCAAGACATTTGAGGGAGGACGACCTAGTGGCTCTTGAACAGTCAGGGAAAGAGAGAAAGACGATTACAAACAGATGTGCGTGCGTGCACGCACACACACACACACACACACACTTCCCTTATCTGACACCACAAGGGTGGAGAGAAGGCCAGATGTGAAGGAAGGATGTTTTAAATTTCTCCATCATGGGATCAGGAAGACTTTTCAGCCTTGTTGAGTGATGGGGGAGTGATGGCCATTGATTCTTCTCAGCTGTGGGTAAGAGTACTGACCTTCTGAGTTTGACTCAGAGTCTCCAGGTTTTAACCAGCCATCTCTAGGCTCCAAAAGAAGCCCTATTTTCTCTGGGTTATCTATGGGTACCTGGGTTATCCAGAGAAATTGGGTCAGTCCTCAGCTTTTTAACATTTTAAGACAATATTTTAAGTGGATGACTAATTATTAATAAATGGAAAGCTTTCTTTTCAGATTGATGTGGGAGTCCCTGGTTTGTACCATTAATAAAAACAAAAGTAGTGAAACGTTTGTGGTCATCTCAAGGTTCTACGATGACTGTCCTGAAGAATGATTATTTTCTCTCTCCTTTTTTACACTGCTGTAGTATTGCTGATGTTAATGGACTTGCGTAGGTTTACAAATTACAATTGAAGCATATGAGCGGAGGCTCAAAACCACATTGGTTTAACTGAGAGAATATTTTTTTTTTAATATTTCTTTTTTATTTTAGCTTCAACAATATAACATCACATTCCAAACAAAGTTTACATATCTTTACCCTTCCCCATTTCTTTCCCCCCTCCTCCCTCGTCCCTCCACCCTCCCTTCCTTCCCCAGGTATCGTTGTATTACTGAGAGAATATTGAACTGGATTTACCAGGTCAGAGAGCTAGTAGATAGTGTATTGGACTCAGAACTTGGAAACCTAAGTTCAAATCCTCATCTTGAGTAGGTATCTCAGATGGAAAATGGGTCACCAGCAATAGGCTTGGTCAACCTGTCATTGCATAACTTGACAGAAATGGAGTGATGCCTCACTTTCCTATTAGCCTTAATTCCCATTAATGAGACTCTCACAGGGTTCCCAAAACTATGGAGTTGGACACATGGATATGCAGGCCAATTGCAAAATTGCAGCACAGTTGCACCCTCCTGTACTAAGGGCAAGACTGGGCCCTTAGTCTCTGAGCTTACTCCAATTATGTATCAGTTGTTCATTATAAAAAAGAAGTGGTTACTTAGCAGATTTATTTAAATGACATTCTTAGCATTTTGACTAGAGTCACATTTCTGCACTTGTAGATAGTTAAACCTTTCTGTCAGTATCCATGGCATAATCCCATTTCCTTTGTGCTGTGCAGTCTCATTCTAACATTGTGTGGCATGCTGGGTAAAATATGAATGTCACCTGATGATTCAATATGCTGTTGGATTCTCTTGTGGTTGCTTTATTTTGCACATCTAGAGATGATCCATGATAGGCACACTAGATCCAAAGGGGTTTTGTGAAACTGGCCAAACTAATTAAGGTAGAAACCGCTGGGAACATGAATGCAGTTTCTTGCTGGGTTTATATGACCAGATTCCTGTTCTAATTCTTGGATGCGAGTTCTCAAGACAGGTAAAAATAAACTCCTCCCTCCACCTCCAACCTCCTCATCCCCATTAGTAGTGCACTGTTGCTGTAGTGATGAGAAGATTTCATTTTAATGAAAAGAAGCATTACAAAAATTCTAAACAGAAGAATCTGCTTGATCCATATTTCAGAAAGCTTTACAGGCAGTGAATTTAAGCTGCATTCTTTTACCCTGAGTGCTGTCAGGGGGGAAAAGAGCCCCTTTAGGTAGCCTTTCAAGTGGAAGGATAAAAGCACTCCACACTTTGTATTCCTTTTGCAAAGCATCCATGCTGGAAATCGTTCCTGTGGAGAGTAGAAATATCTTTGTAATGCAATTATCTCTGTTGTCAGTAACTCAATAAAGAGACAGTCTTGGGTTTGAAAGAATGTAAGCAGATAAACATTTATTGTGTGTGCATGCTATTAAAATATCAGGTGAGCACAGCAAGTCGAAGCAAAGTTGAAGCTGAACTTACATGAATTCAAACCAGTCTCAAGAAATCAAATGAGGAAAAGAGTAGGGATGGGAAACAGTATTGAAAATTGGAATTGGATCAAAGTCAGTATTGGATTTATTTGAATCGTATTTGAATCGTTTCGAGATCGGATCATATTTTTCCCCATTGACTTCAGTCAGAAAATTTCCCATTGAAGTCAATGGAAAGCCATTCAGCATTCTAAGCCGCAATCCTAGAATAATGAATGGGCCAAAGAAGAGCCTAGCAAAGTTCAATAGCATAGAGGGGGAAATGAGGTTGATTGCACCCTGAATTAATCCTATCCAATGAAAATCAGATGGATTGGGAAAATCGGGTGAATTGTATCAATCCAATGAAAATTAGGTAAATTGTATTAATCTGATTCTGATTTTCCTATTCCTAGAAAACAGAGGTACAAAGAAGTAACGCTAACTTGTTTGGGTTCACACAGCAGATCCATGGCTAAGTCGGGAAGAACTCAGATCCTGAGAGTTCCCACTCTCATTGTTGAATTATTATTATTATTATTATCATTTCTATAGTGCTTCAGTGTCCAAAGTACTTTACAATCCTTATTTAGTTCACCCTGATAACAACCCTATGAAGTAGGTTATTAGCATTCTTTTATGATACAGGGAACTCGGCCTGTGAAATAGTGACTTCTCCAAGGTTCATCAGGAATTTTTGGACAGGATCTGAACCATAGGCCTGCAGGTTCAAGTCAAATACCTCATCCACTAGGCTATGTTGGCTCACAGTGTATTGAATCATATTGCCTTCCTATTACTTATACATCTGTCTGAAAACACCATAACAACACCATTTGCACTCTCACTGCTCATGTAGTGAATTCATGTGTTAGCAAAGGCAAATACATACTGTAGTAGGGAGCAGCCGGTAGGGCTGCTGGCCCTTTAAAAGTAGAGTGCACCAGTCTGATGACTGGGAAGGCTGAGCAGTGTCTGAGTGATGGGGGCTTGGCAGAGCCAGTGTTGTAGGAGTGGGGAAACTCCAGCTGACTGGGAGCAATACAGAGTGGGCAGACACTGGCCCGTTGAGGCTGGAAAAACTGGCATCTAGCCACACCCACTCTGTCAGTACAAGAAGGAGCAGCTTGCTGAAGAGGTTCGTCTGTGCCTGGATGCAGAGGAGAGAGGAGCTCCCTGAAGTCTGCTGACGAAGGTTCTGAACCATGCTGAAAGGAATAAGCAAGAGCGGCCGGGAATATTGGAGTGCTGACCTGAAGGAACCTAAGTCTTGGAAGATGTGAGTGCTAGCCAGGGGATCCCTGCCTGGCTAGGAGAGATTTCAGGATTGTTATCTTGGTAGAGTGATATTGTCTATGGACTGAGAGAGCATTGTATAGAGAATAAAGACTTATATGAGCAATTCCCCCTAAAGACTGTGACAATTTGGCCTTGAACCTATGGTAATTTAATTTACTCCAGAACACAGCACCCTGTTACACATATATTCCAAGTTCTTTGTAACTTTCTGCTTTTCACACTTGATAAAAAAATGATGAAAACTGTAGCTTGTTTACCCAAGTGAATAACACAAAACCACAATTGGAGACTGTCCTAAGGTTTTGTGAGACCAGTAAAAGGCCAACCGTTCCCAATTCTGCAATCATATGGGAAACATTATATACAACTGTAATTAAATTATTACCAACTTATATAAAGCAACAGTTACAAAGTAGTCTCAGCTGATGACTGTGTATAAAGTCTTCATACTCTGAGAACCAACATCTTTTTATTCTGATTATAATAAAAGCCCATGTTTTTTTTCTTCATGCTTTGGAGGAGAGGTTCCCAAATGGAGAGTCAGGACCGCAGGTGAGGTCACACTACCTGTGGATGGGGACAGAATCCCATTTGATATTCTTTACATGGCTTAGAGGTGTGCATGACAATAACGATAGTGAAAATTGTCATTTTTGTTTTTGTTATTGCAATAACAAAATCGACAACCAAGAATAATGCTAACAACTGAGAATAATGATATCGATACCAAAAATGATACCAAAAATGATAACAAGAAATAAAAATGACAATGACATTGTCGTTAGTATTAGTGCTGTGGCAGTTGGGTTTTGGAGGGGAAGTGTAGAGCGGGGAGGAAGGAGCAGACATCTCGGCGTCTTAACAGGATTGAACGCTTGAACTGTGCCTGTGTTGGGAGGGGTGAGCAGTTCAGCAGTATCTGATGAATGTATCCCTGGTCAATGAGCAGCGCAAGCAGACCCCAGCAGTCTCATGGGACTCTGTGATTGCTCAATGCCTGCTGCCTCCCACAACCAATCAGGGGGACGCTGGGGGAGGGCACTGCAATGCTTTATAATGGGAGGGTCAGGTTTTTTCTCTTTGTTGTGTGAGAACTCTACTTGTCAGGTTGTGTTTACAGAACTGTGGTGCTTGCACATAAAAAATCATCCCTAGCTCTCATTGTATTATTTGTTTATTTATTTATTAGTTATTCCTACCAATACCTTTCCTTCCTCATACCCTACATTTTACCTTCTCCCATTCCCTGTCCTTCTCCCCCTGTACATAGATAGGTAGTCTATCTATCTATCTATCTATCTATCTATCTGTAGTATAGATCCCTGTATATAGATAGGTAGTATAGATAGTATAGTATAGATAGGTAGTATAGACAGGTAGTATAGATTCCTGTATATAGATAGGTAGTATAGATCCCTAGTCCTCATTGTATTATTTGTTTATTTATTTATTAGTTATTCCCACCAATACCTTTCCTTCCTCATACCCTACATTTTACCTTCTCCCGTTCCCTGCCCCTCCCCCTGTATATAGATAGGTAGTATAGATTAGATATATATTATAGACATATAGATTAGATTAGAATAGTTATATAGATAATTGATTAGATAATAGATCATTTTCCTTTCCCCTTCCCCGTCTCCCTTAGAATTAGATAAATATTATTTATGCACAGGAATCAATAATGATACTGATACCAAAAATAAAATCTTTCTTTGAAATGTTACCGATATCAATAACGATAATGAATATCGATACGAATAACGTAAATGATATTGATACTGATATCGATACAGATAATGAAAACAATATCAAAAACGATACCACAAATGATAAAGATAACAAAAATGAACACGGCATTGGCATTAATAACAATAACGAAAATGACATTTTTGAGTAATGAAAACAAAAAATGAAAACGACATGGGGGCCTGGTGCACACCCCTAGACTTTGTTGCTATGCCAGGTCATGGAATCATATTGAAATCTCAAAATAGGAGTCACGTAGTCAAAAAGCTTGGGAACCACTGCATCAGGGCAATGTGAGTAGGAGATGAATAAATGTCATAAATGGATATGGTTTTCAAAAGAGATAAATGTAAAGTGTTAAATTTAGGAAAGAAAAAAACAACAAATGCACAAGTAAAAGATGGGAGATGCCTGGCTTGGCATCAGCACATTTGAAAAGGATATTGAAACTTTGGTTGATCACAAACTGAACATGAGTCAGCAATGTGATGTGGCTACAAAAAAGGCTAATGCAATTTTAGATGGCATTAGCAGAAGCAATAATCCCCACCTATTTTGCCCTGGTCAGATCCCATTTGTTGCAATATTATTGCTTTGTACTTTTCTGCACCAAGTAGGGGACTGGACTAGATCACCTCAGAAGAATATTCCAACTTCATGATTTCCATGTTCTGAGTCAAGTTGTTCTGCTGGCAACTTGATGACTTTCCATGCATTTTTACACACACCTTAAAGTGCTGGTCTTTCAATTTTCTGGGTTTACAAGTCCACAAGTAAGTTACGGATGCATTCTTCACACATACACTGCCCTGAGGCAGCCTAAAGTAGCTGCAGATGTAGATGTGAGGGGCTGCCATGGAAACCAAGTGACCACAGCTGCCTCGAGCAAAGCAGTTTACCAGGAGAACTTTTTACACACAAAAGTTCTGGGAGAAGTTCTATGCAGAAATTCAAAGAGTCAGATGTTTAAGATCTGGGTGAGTGATTTAGACACAGAGAGGGTGATTTCAGATGTGACGGGTGGCCGCTTTCTCCACGGGCTGTGGGGTGGTTTGGACCATGGGCCGGGGGTGAAGGGGCATGCCAACAGATGTGTGCCCCATTACCCCCGGCCATGGGGACTGCCAAACCATGGCCCATGGTGAAAGCAGCTGCCCGTCATGTCTAAAGCGGCAACCCCCCCTGGAGGGGGCGGGGCCGCATGGTGCAGCATGCTGCCACATGGCCCCACCCCCTGCGTTCCCCGGCGGCTCTCCCCCCTCCCGACGCCGCAACCACAGGCGGGGGTGAAATCCATTGACCACAGTGTATGGTAAGTAAACAGAAGTTACTTTCCATTCACCATGGCCATGGTGGACTTTCACCACACTTCTCGACCTCCTCGTGTCTGGAGGTCCAGAAGTGTGGTGAATGCAAACATGGGTCATGTTTGACTGTGGTGAACATCTGACGGTGAGCAAACAGACGTTCACCACAGTCAAACGTGGCCCGTGTTTGACTGTGGTTCAGGCGGGGTGAATTTCAGACTCGTAATGTCTGAAATCCCCCAGAAAGTACAGGATGTAACAGCAAACATGCAGGAGAAATGTGTGTGTAAAAACACCAATTATTTATTGACTTATTATAAACCTTCATGGTATCTTGGTGCTGCATAAATATTAACTAGGTCTAAAATGAGCAGCAAAGTTTTTACTCGTGAGTAATTTTGCCATATTGGGAACCAGAATCAATTTCCTGATGATTTCCTGATACTGATACAATTTATTGATTCTCTCAATACCATGAGATACTATACCGATGTACTGACTTTCCATTTACTGCATACCACTTACTGTTAATTTACTGCTTACCGCATTGCTGAGGGTACAGTTTTACTTCTGGATTTTTGTTTCTGCATTTCTGAGCCTATTACTGTGTGAATAGCTCACCCCTTAACCCCCACTGTCTGTCCAAACACAGTTTTAAAAAAACAGTGCCTCTATTCCAGTGTTTCCAATCAGAATTATTGTTGTATGTTGTTCCCTTTGTTTTGACCAATCGGCAATGGGATTGCAGATTTGAAAAAGAATCTGCGTACCAGGCAATGAGTGACAAGGAAGTTCAAGGGGAAATGGAGTGAAGAGAAGATAGCAGAAATGTGGTATTGTGTTGGTATTACCTCTTGGGATTTGAAATGGATGGCAAAGTGGTAAATGGGATCCAGGAAACAGAAAGTTGGTAACTCGAGAAACAAAATGTCAGTCAAGATTGTTGAGTACCGAAAGGTTCTAGATTCATCTGTGATGATATTGGATACTGGAATTTTGATGATATTGTCATTTATGTTTACATATATTATTGAGGAGTATTTTATTCTCCGTGAAATGGGGAAGTAATGTTTATTTTTCAGATTGAAAAGTAAGACACAAAAGTTAAGTGACTTGACCAAGTTAACACAGGAAAACTCTATCTGAGATGGGACTAAAACCCAGTCTCTCCTGCATCCATTCCAGATTCAAGTGTGCTAACTACAAAATTATTTATCATCCCTTGGGCATGATGCCCGAGGTATTTAGCCCGTGGTTTTAAACGAATGTGACTATAATACGCAAGAAGTTTAATCTAAACCCCGCCTGCAGGATTTTTTTACACGCCACATGATTTTATGCCGTGAGTGACCCATGCAAGTCTAAAAGTGGTCTAAGTGCAGTTGAAGAGGGTCTGGGTCCCCCATCTCTTCCAGGTAAGTGACTTTCTTGAATTTTTTGTCCTTCCTCTCTGTTTTAAATGCATGCTTTTAAAATAGGAGGTTTTTTTTTTTATATAATTAATGGATTTAGGAAGAAATTCTACATTAATGACAAGTCATACATGAAGGAAGGCAAATAGTTGACAGTACTCTCTCTGGACCCTGTAGAGTGTGGGTCAAGATAGCTCTGTTGGTTGAACAGCTTAGAGGTGGATGTCCAAACATAGTGCTGAGCACATCTTAACAGACACAGAGCGAGAGAGAGACCATTCTCTGCCCATTTTGGTCCCCTTTGTCCCGTCACTCTGCCATTTGCAGCTGCATACTCTATGGGTGATTTCAGACGTGACGAGATCACGCTGAACCACAGTGAACCACGGTGAACCCCACGGCGGGACCAAGGTGCCCTGAACGTCTGTTTGGCAGCTGCCAGATGTTCACCACGGTGAATACCCGCCCGGGGTCAATTTCAACCACGCTTCCCGGGCTACCTGACCCAATTCCTGTGGACGCGTGGTCAACGATATCCCCACCCGTGATCAACCAAAAGTAATGTCTGGACGCCAGCAGCTGCCCGGGATCAAAGGAAATCATCCCCAGGCATGGGCAATGAGTGCAACGTCGCTGCCAGGCAACCGGCGTCAACACACGCACCGGAGGGAGATTTAAAGGGGAAAAAGCGGCTTGTCAACATGGTGGGATGGAGCGAGGAGGGAGGAGGAGGAAGAGAGCGGTGGCAGAGGAGAGAGCGAGGGGCGAGGAGGAGGAGGGGGAGGCGGGGGAGGCAGGGGCACAGGCGGGGGCGGGGGGGGGTGGGGGGG
>QEPC01007559.1:12138219-12155199 GCA_003113815.1 Sphenodon punctatus | reverse complement strand
GGAGGGGGGGGAGCCGGGGGTCACGCTGAACATGGAGGTGGTGGCAGGGGGAGAGCACCATCAGCAGGCAGCACAGGACACCCCGGGGGCAGCAGCGGCGCCGGCGGAGGAGGAGGCACCCTGCAAATGGGTAATGGGGAGCAAGGGCAAGGGGAACAGGGGGCAATGGGATGGCAAAGGGGGGCCAGGGGCATGGGCACACACCCCAGGGGGGCGCCTCACGAGGCCATACCGACCGCTAATGAACTGAGACCCCTCCCCCTGTCTCCCCCAGTCATGGAAAACGGTCCGGGCGGGCGACCCCCCAGAGCACACCGGGCCAGCCCAGCCAGAAGTGCACCAGGAAGGGCTGGAGGAGGAGGAGGAGGAGGGAGAGGACCCAGCGTGGAGAGGAGGGAGGAAGGCATACCACCGCGGGGGCCAGTGGGGACACAAGGAGACATGGGACTTTATCCGGATATGGGGGAACCTTGAGTACCAACTGGAGCTCGCGCTCAACCAGCACAACGAGCAGGTGTACCGGGACATAGTGCGGGACATGGAGGCGGCGGGGCACACCCGGACAGTGGCCCAGTGCCGGTCTAAGGTGAAAGAGCTGCGGAGGGGGTACAAGGCCATCCGGGACAATAACAGGAGGTCTGGCCACGGAGCCCAGACAGCCCCGTACTACGATGCCCTTGGACCGCTTCCTCCACATGAAGGGGTCCATAGTGGCCCCATGGCCCGTTGGACGCGCTGTGGAGCAGGGCAGGGAATGTGTGGAAGTACCCCCTCCCCTCGCCGCCCCCCCGGAGGACACCGGCCCCAGGGCCCCGGACCCAGAGGACGAGCAGCCCAGGTGCTCCGTCTCCTACAGCCCCCCCCAAGACAGCAGCCCGGACACCGACACGGGCCAGGCCAGCCAGGGCGACTCAGAGACCGGGACCCGAACCACGCGCATCCAGGGCTCCCCGGGGGAGCCCTCCCACACCTAGGGCCTGGACTCGGAGGATGCCGCGGCAGACACAGATGGTGAGTACGCACCCCACGGGGGAGAGGCCTCATGCCCACGAGCACTTGGGGGTGCATGGGCTGGGGGGCCCCAGGCGGAGACCCGGGGCCCCCATGATGGGCAGGAGGGGGGGCCCTGGCGTGGGGCGCCCGACAGCACCCCACCACACTGATACACCCCCCACTTTGCCCGTAGGCCGTGGACCTCCCCTGGACAGCACCCAGGACTGAAAGGGATCAGCCCCCATGGAGCCCGCCCAGGAGGCCGAGGGAGCAGGTGAGGCAGCAGGCCCTGTATGTGGGGCCTGGGAGGGTTCCTGGAAGGGGTAACTGGGCACCGCGAGGAGGGGTGCATGGAAGGGATCCTTGGGGGTGGAGGGGCTGGGTCCCCTTGGAGCAGGGCCACGGAGCTCCTGGGCTGTACGGGCCCAGGCCCAGGGGCCCACGGCTCACTGAAGAACAACCCCCTCTACCCACAAGACAACCCCAGCAGCCAGCTGCCCCAGGGCCCGTGCTTCCAGCTGAGTGCATGAGGCAGTACCGGGCATGGGTCCGCAGGTGCAGGGAGGAGCAGGCGGAGGACATAGTCCACTCCTCGGAGGAACAGGGCGAGAGGATGCTCGTGGCCATGGCCTGGATGGAGGCGGGCATCGAGCGGTCCCTGGAGCGGGCGGAGGCACAGGACAGGAGGCTTCAGGCCGAGCTGCACCTGGAGCGGTGCCGGGAGTGCAGGGAACACAGCAGGCAGGAGGAGCTGCTCAGGGGCCTGAGGCAGGACATCCAGGCCATGGTGTGGGAGCACTCACTGAGATGAACAGGTCCCATGACATCGGGACCTCGCTGCTCCTGCATGCCGGCACGATGTGTGCCTATGTCATGGCTCATGGCCCCCCGGGCACAGTGCACACCCAGGCACCCATGGGGGACCCCTTCACAGCCCTGCACCCTGCCCAGGCCCCCCAGCCACCCCCACGCCCCCCGGGGCCACGCATCCGCCTCCCTGTGCCCGCAGGCTTCTGGGGGTGCAGCCTCCAGGGGGGGGGTCCGGAGCCTCACCCCCCCAGCCACCCTACCTGGGCCACCCGACCAGGAACAGGAGGTGCCCCGGGACACCTGCAACAGCAACGACAGTGGGGGGGGGAAGGTGAGCTCTCTGAGCTCGATGGCCCTGACTGGGCAAGCTCGGGGCCATCCCAGGGGCCGCTGGGGATGGAGGGGAGGGGTAGGAGGGGTAGGGCAGCATAGGGGGTGGTGGTGGTGGTCGGGCACTAACTGTTAATAGGGAGCGGGTGTCACTGTGCACATGGGTGGTATTAAAGGTGTGTATGATACAGTGGCTCATGGTCTTGTATGAGGGAGACAGGGGGGGCCAGGGGGTAGGCCGGAGTGGTGGGCACCCCTCCCTTCATGGGCGCTCCCCCCTCGGGCGCCTGGAAGTGATGTCCCGAAAGCAAACCCCCCCCCTTGTGTTTGTGGTACCTTGGGCTTAGAGTGCTGATTGGGAGGTATGTGAGAACTCCAGTGCTGTGCAGCTGTGCCAGGTCTACACCCCACGCCTCGCTCTGTTGTGCTACAGTGTTGTGCTCTGTGGCCGCTTTCCCTGTCCTTGGGACCCCCGGGAGGCCCCTCAGCCCCGGAAGGTGTGCAAGGCCCCATGAGCTCCTTGGTACTCTCCCTGGGCGCCTGGACCATGGCTGCATGTCCATCCACGGGGCTCCCACTTCACGTGCCCCATGGGCCCCCCGTATCTGGAGCTACACCGAGACCATGTCTCTCTATGACCTGTGGCGTAGCCCTGCCGTGCAGCTGCTCCTGGGCTGGCCGGACAGCTGCTCGGCCACCTTCAACAGCCTGAGCTCTGGGCTCCGCTACCTGGGCCACGCCGTGAGCGCCCAAGACTGCCGGCTCCATGCCGAGACCCTGGGGCTGGTGCGGTTCCCTGAAGGGCGCGTGCTGGTGAATAGGTGTTCGCATGTGCCCTGGTCCGGGGAGGAGACTGTGAGTGCACTGTAGGTGTGCAGCCTGGCAGCCTTCTTGCAGTGCCTTGTGGAGGGGGGACCCGCCTTGGCTGTGTCCTACTTTTGGAGCGTTCATGGGGCGCGTGGGTACCTGGCATCCGTGTAGCCGTGTATCACCGGCTTCTGGGCCTGGAGCATCTTCATTGGCCCCCTGCTGCAGCCTGCTGTGTAATGGAGCCTTCTGCGGCGGAGCTGTCGGCACTGGGGCAGGTATGGTCCCGTCCGGATGTCCAGCTGGGACTGTCTGTGCATGACCCCTTCGAGGCTTACTACCTGATCGCCCACCACATGTCCGAGCTGGGATACCACCGGGGCATGATCCATTGGTCCCACCTGGTTCATCGGGCCAGGCACCCGGGGCCCGGGCCCCTCGCTGCCCCCAACGGCTGCCTGTGAGTCCCTGTGGGCCCTCCCTGGCCCCCTCGTGTCCTGGGCCATGTGGGCGTCGGGACCTGCCCGTGGGCCGGACCCCGGTGCCTTCCACCACCCTGCTGTCCCTGCCTTGCTTCCGCGAGGCCCACCTTCAGCTGCTGCTCCAGCTGTGTCACTGGGCCCCCTCTGGGCCGCTCTTCACCTGCCTGGGTTGCTTGTGTGCCCCAGAGACACGGGACCAAAGGACAGCCCCTCCTGAACCCCTTCCCTGATGGGGCCACCCATCCTTGGACCTGCTGTGCTGGACTGCCTCTCCGGACTGCCGTTCCTTTCCCCCTCGTTGGGATGCCTGGACTGCATGTGCCTCCTGGGCCCTTCCCGGCCAGGTCCCTGTGACATCTGGCTGCCCACTGTGGCATTCGCCCGAGCTGCATGGCCCCCCCTTTCTGGGACTGTGTGTTGGCTGTGGGGGGTGCCCGTGGGGACCGTTCTGCTGGGGTGTGTGCTGTACCTGGTGCCGGTGCCCTGCCCTCCCCCTGTGCCCCTTCCTCCCCTCTTCCCGATACCACATCGCACCTCCCCCCCTGCGGAGCCTGGCCTGCCTTCCCTGGTGTCCGGTTGCCTTTGTCCCCCCCCCCTTCCCTGTCTGTGCTATCCTCCGTGCCTGCGTGCGTGTGTGTGTGTGTGTTTGCTGTGTGTGGGACCTGTGCGCTTATTCTCCGTCTCCCTCTCCCCCCTCGCTTCCCATTTCCCTGGTGTGGGCGTTCCCTTTGGTGCCTTTTGGCTTCTTTCACCCTCCGGCGGCCATGTCTGTGTCCTGCCCCTGCCCGGGGGATTCTGGGTGTGCTTACCACGGCAGGGGTTCGGCATAACGTCTGTTGTGCTGCCCCGGTCCGTGATCTGGCGGCTTCATTCCCCTCCGTGGTCCAGGCCCCGTCACATCTGTTCGGGGCTTTTTTTGGCCCCGGGGGGTGGTTGATGTCTTCACCCCCCCTGGGGATCCATTGTGGTGAACCGCCAGCCCGTAACATCTGAAATCACCCTATGGTAATTTCTTGCATGAAAAAGTAATATCATGAAATTATTTAAGGTAGCTTTAGCAGCTCAAGGCAAGGAGGAATGTTAACAGGTAACCAGCCATCTCTCCACAGACCGCAGTTGAAAACTGCCCAGTTAGGGCATCCCTTGTGTAAAATGCCATACCTATATAATTTGCACTTCTGGGGGAAAATACTTTTAAAGTGGATCAATTTCAACAAATGTCTTTAGAAACAATGCAATTTTAACACAAGAACTGCTATAAAAACTTCAACCACTAACCATCTCAAAGAGCCTTGTGAACAATAAAATAACATCACAGCCTGTTCGACCAGGTCAAATTTTAAATAAGCATGCCTCAAGTTTGCACTCAGACAGCACAAGAGCTGTGGAGATGAGTGGGGCTCTCCCACTCACAACAGGTAAGCATCGACAAGTAACAACTGCAACAAGTTGTATTTGGTGTATCCAGACACTAAAGTGATGTATTTTGGTAGAAGGCATACCATTTGTTTTCATTTACAAAAACCCTATGGGTTTTTTTTGGGGGGGGGGGTTGTAAACAAAATGTTAATTTGGGGGTTTTCTCAGTTTTTTATTTCAAATAAATACATTTTAAAAACCCACTGCGAATGCACAAATGGCCGCCGGAGCCATTCTGCGCATACGCAGCCCTTTTACAAAATAGTGCTGACAGCGCTGGTGCCATTTTGGAAAAGGGCAGCTTGTCTGTGCATGTGCAGCATGCACTGCTGGCAACATTTTGGAAAAGGGGGTGCATACGCAGAATGGTCTGGCAGCCATTTTGTGCATGTGCTGGGATTTATTTCTTTTTCTTTTCTTTTTTAAAAGCAAAATTAAAAAACAATCCATGCGCATGCTGGGAACGTTCTGCACATGCAGCCCCTTTCTCACAATGGTGTCAATGCTGCTGGCACCATTTTGAAAAAGGCTGTGCATGCACAGAACAACCCCAGTGGCCATTTTGAGCATGTACAGTGATTTTTTTAAAAATATATTTTTTAGTTTTAAAATGAAAATGGATGAAAGCAAACAACAGTCATTTGCTTATTAATCCATTTCCTTACTGTTGGTTACTAAAACGAATGGGGCTCCAGTCATTTTAATAATTAAAAATATGAAAATGAATTGCGCACCCCTATATATTAGCACTGAAGCTGATAGACTCAAAAGAGTTCCACTTACGACAAGAACAATGAGAACAAATTCAGAGACGTACTATAAAATAGTTCTTTTCATCTGAAAAGCTTTCAAAATCAGCATTGCAGAAAGATGCAAAACCTAACTGGTAACCAGAGCAACTGAAACAAAAAGTAGGTTTGTGAAGGAAAGATTTGTGCTAATAAAAATGTATGGTGTTATGTGATATCCTAATGGAAGATGGTTAGTTAAACAACTTGGACTAAATTAAAGCATTCTATGAAGAAACAAAAGGGTTGACAGCAAACTCAGCACTGACAAATGGATGAGCTAATCCAAAGAAACATATTAAATACTCAACCCTGATGGAATAAAACGGGATGGGGGCGGGGGCGGGGGGGAGGAGTCGAGATGATGTAAATTTCACTTGACCACATAAATACAGCCAAAGCCAAGTGAGCATCATTAGTAAAACTAAGAAATCCTACCTTGAGCTTTACTGAACCGTCAATAGTAGCACATTCAGCCTGAAAATTACAGCTGCACAGACGGTGATAGTAATCCGGCATCAATATATAGAATTATCGACAGCACAGAGAAACTGAACTTGCACCAACTAACAAATGCTCATTATGTTCTACAATTGGGATGCATTAAAACACTCTAAAAGATTGCCAACAACAAGGCGTCATGACAGTTGCCAGGCTTAGCTATTGACCCAATTGAGCAGCTCTGCAACAAGGAGTAAATTAAATACTGCTCAATAATTGGAATGTACACTGAGATCTAATACTCTTTCTTTCTTTAAAGGACTAGGGTTGCAAATGGCTTGTTTTAGCAACTGCTGAAGCAATTTAATATAGTTGGCTGGTCATTAGCATGTTGCTAATAGGCATCAGCAAGCTAGAGATCAAGCGAACACGGTAGAGGCTTACTTTTCTGAACTAGTTTCTTTACCTCAATTTTCAAGAAAACTTTAAACTCTGGAAATCTCAGAGCAGAACTAAACAGTGTAACCATTGGCTGTTAATCACCAGTGGAAAAATGAGAGAGGTAGTGAACTTTGAATCCTTTCAATCTTACCCTTGAAAAGGCAAATTCCCCTATCGGGGGAAACGATCTGATGTTCCTGTATCCTACCATTAAGTAAAAGGAATTGATCAAAGGTTTTAAATAGAGTTCTTCTGGGATTTTCTGGACCACCAACAATGAATGCTGACTAATACCTCTCCCTAGCCACCCCTGTAGCCTGATTGTATTCGCAGATTTATATTTTATTCCAAAAAACTTAAAAAATAATAAACCTGGTTGCTCTCTTTGCTGATGCTTAAAGTTGCAGCTTTTTTCTGTCCTGTTGCTGGCTAGTAAGCCAAAGAACAGAATATTTATTTTGACACAGGCAGGGCCTAACAGAAACCAGGGTTGACCTTACCAAGGTAGCCAAGGCCAACAGCCCCAGACTCCACAGTTCTGGGAACCCCTGCGGTAGTGCCCCGAGAATGGTGTAGGCCCTGTGGAGCCCCCACTCTTATCACAGCTTGGCCTTCAATGGGCCACCTTTGGGGCCTCACAGAAGGATGGTCCAGCTGAGCCCTCCCCTGCAATGCCACCCACTGTACAGAAAGTAATCAGAGGCAACTTCTTGGCGGGAAGGGAACAGAGGTGTTTGCAGCAGCATGCGACCAACAGAGAAGAAAAAGTTGAGGAGCGGCATGGGAGCGGTGGGAGCGATGAGAGAGGTGCTCCAAGGAGGGGAGAGGCATAGGAGGTGCTCCAAGGCCCACTGGGCCATTTGGGGGAGGGAAAGAGGCAGCGGGGTTGTGCTCCAGGGTTCTCCAGGCTGGGTGAGAGGTGTAGGGGAGGGAGGAGCAGTGGTGCTCTGCAATGGTGGGCCCCCACATTTTGCCTTTCCTTTGGACCCCTCAGTTTCTAAGGCTGGTCCTGACTGAAACACTTATTTTAGGAATTGCTGACCATGGTTGGACAAAAGGTAGTGGAAAGGTAGGAAAAATAAGGATGAGTGAATGAGTTTGCCTTCAGGAGGATGAAGGTGTTAACTGATGCGATGCTAGCTACCAATTCCAACCTCTGTCACTGTGGAGACTCTCCTGCAATGGCTCCCCCTGAAGATCTGGAGGTCCCCACGTGATCGAGGCAAGCCACAGCCACCTGCTCCCAGGGCAGTACAGCTGCAGGGAAGTAACGCAGCAGGCACACCCAGATGACATCATCAGGCCATGCCACCCTGTCCCTGGGGAAGGGGGTGGAGCCAGATACTAGCCAGGGCATTAAAGACCGGCCCAAGCACAGAGAGGGGCTGGTGGAGACAACAAGAGAGGCAGAGCTGAAGGAGAGCCAGTGCTGTCCCGTCAAGACTCCACCTGCACGGCCAGGAGGGGTGCAAGCCAGCTGTTGGAAAGCATCCTCGTCGGGCCACACAAGCTTCACAGCCAGGAGTCTGCCATTCTGGGTCATGCGGACACTGGACCAGGAGAACCCCAGCCAGGGTGCCTGGTTACAGGTATCCTAAACTTGAGTATTTATTTATTTATTTATTTAATTTATTTAATTATATGCTGCCCTTCCCTCAAGGCTCAGGGTGGCTCAAAATCCATAAAGACTAAAAACCTTAACATCCATACGAAAACACCCTCCCCTCAAACTCTTCCCCTCCCCCAAAATCCCACCCCTAACCCCCCAATCCCTGCCTGCCAAAAAATTTTTTGCACCGCCTTCGGAAGATAGCCAGACTCGGGCTCAAGCGGACCTCCCAGAGAAGTGAGTTCCACAGCATGGGGAGGGGAACTGAGAATGCTCTCCTGCACACCCTCACCCCACGGACAAGGGTAAGAGATGGAACATGCAGGAGAGCACCCCCAGCCGACCATAGGGACTGCAAAGGAACAAGTTAGGATAGGCAGTCTTTCAGATATATGGGACCCAGACTGTTTAGGGCTTTAAAGGTCAAAACCAGCACCTTGAATTATGCCCAGAAAGGTATAGGCAGCCAGTGCAGACTTCATGTGCACCAATGTTCCTAGTGACTCATCCCTGAAAAGAGTCAAGCCACCTCATTCTGCACCAGCTGCAGTTTCTGAACAGTCATCAAGGGCAGCCCCACATAGAGCACAGTGCAGTAGTCTAGCCTTGAGGTGATGAAAGCATGGATGAGTGGCCAGATCTGAATCAGAAAAAAAAGGCCACAGCCTCCTCACCAGATGGGTTGGTGAAAAGCACTCCTGGCCACCGCTGCCACCTAATAATCCAGGCACAGCGAGGGATCCAACAGCACTCTAAGGCTGAGAACCTGAGTGACCAGAGGGGGTCAGACCCCATCAATGACAGGTGTCCCAATCCCCTCCAAGTCACAAGACCAGCCAGCCATCATCGCTTCAGTCTTGTCAAGAGTCAGCTTCAGTCAGCTCACCCTCATCCAGTCCCCAACAACAGCCAGGCATCGGGGAAGCACTGAGACTGCAGGACATGGGTCGGATGAAATATTGATGACACCTCACCCCAATCCTCCAAATGACTTCACCCAGTGGCCTCAGATACACATTGAACAAGAGGGGGGACAGAATAGAACCCTGCAGGACACCACAGGGAAGGTCCCAAGGAGACGATGAGCAATCGCCCATCACCACCCACTGGGACCTCCCTGACAGGAAAGAGCAAAACCACTCAAGAACAGTCCTGCGCACCCTTGCCAGGTCCCACAGTCATGCTAACAACAACTCATGATCAACTGTATCAAAGGCAGAAGAAAGATCGAATAAGATCAACAAGGTGGAATTCCCTGTCTCCATCTTCAGGTGCAGATCATTTACCAAAGCCACAAGCACAGTCTCTGTGCCATACCCAGGACTAAAACCTGACTGAAATGGGTCCAGGAATTAGACAGCATCAAGATGTGTCTGAAGCTGTGGGGCAACCACCCGTTCAATAACTTTCCCTAAAACGGGAAGGTTAGAGACAGGCCAATAGCTGGCTGGGGCATTAGTGTCCACAGATGGTTTCTTAAGCAGAGGGCGGACCACCACAGTTTTAAGGGCATCCAACACCCTCCCCTTCCGAAGTAAGGTGTTGACAACCCCAGTCAACAATGGCCCCAATGTCTCCGGGCTGGCTTTCACCAGTCAGGATGGGCAAGGATCTCATTCACAACTGGTTGTGCACATTGCCCCAAGCATCTCCCTTGCTTCGTTGGGTGATACCAATTAAAACTGATCTAAATAAACAAGACTAGACTGAAGCTTGAATGAAAGCCAAACATATGCTATTTGCTTATTCGTTCACTTTCAGAACTTTAGTTACTAAAATGAATGGGGCTCCATTCATTTTAGTAATTAACCCCCCCCCAAATGAATGCACACCCCCTAGTCCCAAGCCCAGCCATCACTGGAGCATCTGTGGCTGGGAGCAACTGCTGCTCTGGAGAGGAGAGTGCTGCCTCTGCTCCCAACAATCTTTCAAACTTGATGCTCCTGCGGGTGAGCAACTTTCTTTTGCATAGTGTGCCAGTTCAAACCAGCTTCTCTCCAAGAAATCTCAGTCTTGAGTGGTTGAACTAGGGAGTGGTTACATCCTGTAGCGAGTTTGACCCTCAGGGTGGATGAATGCCCACAGAATCAGCTCCATTGCTCTATCCACAGTTGTACTAATACAGAGGTCAGATATCATCACCCAACATGCACTCTATTTTACAGTCCTTCATACATGCAGTCTCACTGTTGAGTTCCTGAATGGCATGCCTCCATTTTTCATACATTTCATGGTGAAACTTGCAAAGTGCTGGCGCACATCTCTGGACGTGACAATGACTATATGCAAACTGTCTGCTTACTAGTTTTCACCTGCCTGATTTGTGGGTGGAACATCCATGGCAAGTGTGTAGCAGAAGCGTAGCGAGTGGCATGCACGACCAATTGACCACACATACAAACAAAAGAAGCTATGAACTAATGACCACAAATGTAACATCTGATAACATCTAGGGAGATAACACAGCTAGTCAAAAAAGTCAGTGCAACGTGTGAGTGTAACTCACAGGAGATATGTTTTCCATGTGCCTGATTTGTACACTCATCCAAACCAGGGGGGTGGGAAACCACAAGCCCAGGGTCCCAATGCAGTCTGCAGTTAGCTTTTAATTGGCCCCTTTCCAGTCTCTGGATCTGGTCCATAGATCCAGTTCCTATCCCCAAGCTCTGAAAGAATGATTCAAGGGAAGGGAGCAGAGATGAAGGCATGCACACAAGGATAGGGGTCAGATCCCTGGCACAGATCCACGATCTGGATCCTCCTCTTTCTCAGTGCACCCCCAAAAACATCCCCTCACACAACTTCTTTGTGACTGTTGGAGCTTGTAATAATTTTCAGCGTGGCCCCTGGGAAGGAAAAGACTCCCCACCTCTGATGTAAACTGTACAGACTCATTTCTTTAGCTCTGAAGGGCTTGGTTTGGCGTGTTGACCCATATCCTGGCCATCATAGAAATGCATGCACATTTGAAGACCTGATCCAATGTTGAGGCTTCAATAACCTGCTGAATTTAGACTGTGATGAAAGGACACTGAAGTTGAAGTATCTCTCAGAGGCTGCACCTTTCCCAAACTGTGATCAAGGAACTCCGCATAAAGCTGGTGTGTTAAATAGCTAAACTTCCTGTATACACAGTGTGTTAGTAGAACTACTGTAGTGGAATGCCCTTCTGTGATTCAGGAGATGCAGGCTACAATGTGGACACAACAATCTCTGGGTTTCCTTCACTGGTAGCTGTTCTATTTTATACCTAATGCTTAAAGAATATATAACAAACACATAAAAGAATATCTTGCATCTGCATCGGTACCTTATTTCTGGAGCACAGAATTTTTGTTAGGGATGTGCAAACAGAACGGGGTTTGGATGTTCAGCCATTCAGTAAAAAAACTCAGTTTGGGTTCATGGGTTCGCTCCCGTGGAGTTCGGACCCCCCGAACGTTCAGAAAATTCAGCCATGGCAGAGAGTTGGGGTGCTCCAGGGGTGCCCGTAGGGGCATGGCAGGCCGTCAGAGACACAGCATCAGAGACTGGGAAGACTTGGGGCTTGGCACCCTGGGTTGCCCGGGAAGGCAGGGTCAGTGCTTGGCCCCCGGGGGTGTCCGTGGCACCATAGCTGGCCATCTGAGACCCAGTGACAGCAGCAGAGGCCAGGAAGGCTTGGGGCTTGGTGGCTTGCCTGGCACCCCCACTTGGCCAAGACTTCCCCTGGTATGGGATGGCATGTGCCACTGCACCATCAATTTTATTGTTATGTATTTTGTTCCCTTGTAAGCCAGCCCAAGATGCTGTAGGCATGAGGGGGGTGGCTAATCAATACAAAGAAATAAAATAAAATAAATCCATGTCCAGGGGCAGCTCAGGGAATCCCAGCAGCGGAAGATTGAAATTTATGAAAAGCAACGGCTCCACCAACTTGGCCCCCAGTCTCAGGGGGTCTGGTGAGCAAATGTCCCCCACCATGGAGAACATCCGCTCACTGGGGATACTCATTGGTGGGCAGGAAAACAGACCCGTGGCCACTTGGGACAGGGCCGGCCACATGTCCCTCCAAAAGCTGTGTCACCACCATGTTCTGACCCCTCCCATCAGCACTGTCAGTGGTGCAGCAGCAGCAGCCAGTTGAGGCCCAGAAGCATCAGTGCACCATGGAGGAGCTGGGGTGGGGCTAGCTGCCAAGTCCATTGGCAGCTGCAGGACGTGGAGGGTGGCATGGCTTTCAACTGAAAGCCACGCGCATGTTGGAGGAAATGATTGCGCGTGATGGGCAACCCTTCTCAGTGGTCAGGGACATGGGGTTTAGGTGCCTGATTGGGTTCCTGGCCCCCCAGTTTAAGCTGCCCTCATGCACCACCCTGAGTCAGGAGGTGGTGCCAGCCTTGTACCGGGCTTTAAAGGAGCAGGTGAGGAAGAAGCTGGCAGGAGTTGGGGGTGCCACCATCCACTTCACCCACTGACCTGTGGTCGAGCAGAAATGCACAGCATGCCTACCTGACAGTGATGGCGCACTGGTGGCAGGACCCAGAGGCAGAATTTGGGAGTGACAGGAGGGGTCCTGAAGCAGGGTATAGGTGGGTCCTGCTTCAGGCAGAAGTCATGGACAGTTCCCACACTTCTCAGAACATTGAGGCAGCCCTGACCGCCATGGTGAGACAGTGGGTCACGCCAGGTGTGCCCTTCAACAAAGGGTGCGTGGTGACTGACAACGCAGACAACATATTGAGGGCAGTCCATGAGGGGGGCTTCACCAGCATCCCTTGCACTGCACACGCCCTTCACCTGGTGGTCAGGGATGCTCTGGGTTTGGGGGAGAAGGGAATTGGGCAGGCACCCTTAGCTCCCTGATCAAGTGAGGGAGGAAGCTGGCTGGTTTCTTTAACCAGAGCATGAAGGGCAGCGACCTCCTCTGGGCGAATCAGGCAGAGAAAGGCTCCCCAGTGCACGAGCTGATGCAAGGCTCCCCAGTGCACCAGGTGATTTTTAAATTGTTGTGTTGTTTTATAATGTTTTTTATTCTATTTTTATGGATGTTTTTAATTGGACTGTACGTCGTCCAGGAATGGCATGGGGGGTGACTAACAAATGTGTAAAATAAATAAAATATAAATAAATAAATACCACATTCCTGATGCTTGAGTGGCTTCTTGAGTCTTGCATCAGGTTCAACTGGTGATGGACAGCGGGGCACCTCCAGAGTACAATGGGGTGGAATGGGAGATCCTGGCTCACAGTCTTTGTTATCAGACCGTTCCTGGCTGTGATGGAGACCATCAGCTCCTCCACAGTCACCATCAGTCAGGTGATCCCTCTGGTTCAGAGTCTCCTCAGGAGGCTGGATGAGATTCTCCAGGGGTGGGATTGTAGCCCTCAGGGCAAGAAGCTGGCAGATGAGGCAGTTGACCTGGTGCAGCAGATGAAGGCAGAGCTGAAGACATGGTTTGATGAGCTTCTGCAGTGGGAGGAATACGTTTTGGCAACCATGCTGGAGCCCAGGGTAAAGGACAGTGTGGCACACATACCACTCTATGGCCACTGGAAGGGTGAGCTGGTGGAGAGGGTCCAGAAAGTAGAGAGGGAGGGCTCTGGAGAGTGCACAGCAGCAGCAGCAGGAGGCCACTGGGGATGGTGGGAGTGGGAGCAGCCACCCCTTTCAGCCAGCAGGGTCTATCCCTGCCCCCAGCCCTAGCAGTAGCAGCACCAGCAGCAGTAGCACCCCTACTTCTTCTGGATGATGTGGATGGACAGCCCTCCCTGCCTGTAACATAGGCCCCAGAACCCTGATGGTGGGTCCTGGGGTTGGAGTGGCTGGCTGTTTCTTGATGCTTTGGAATGACAGCTCCCTGTGAGTGGAATGACGGCCCCAGAACCCTGATGGTGGGTCCTGGGACTAGAGTGGCAGCTTATGGATGAAGTGGAACAACAGCCCTCCCTGCCTGTAACGTAGGCCCCAGAACCCTGACGGTGGGTCCTGGGACTAAAGTGGCAGCTTCTCGATGATGTGGATGAACAGGACCCCATGCCTGTAATGTAGGCCCCAGAACCCTGATGGTGGATCCTGGGGCTGGAGTGGCTGGCTGTTTCTTGTTGTGGTGGAATGATGGCTCCCCGTGAGTGGAATGACAGTCTCAGAACCCTGATGGTGGGTCCCAGGACAGGAGTGGCAGCTTCTGGATGATGTAGATGGACAGCCCTCCCTGCCTATAATGTTGGCCCCAGAACCCTGAGGGTGGGTCCTTTGGCTAGAGTGGCTGCTTCTTGATGCCGGATATAACACCTAAATCTATCTAATCTAATCTAAATAAATGAAACTATGGAGGTAAATTTGTGGAAATGGGTGAAATAGGAGGAGGATGGCAATGGATTGGGAGGAACACAAACTGCTGGGAGAGGGAGAGTTCTGAAAACACCTGCTGACAGGATCAGTGGCTAGCTCAGAATGTTATGGAAGGGGGGAGGGCAATTACTGTTGTTACTTGCTGCACCTGCCTTACCACAAGCCCCATTGGCTCTGTGCAGCCTAGCCCATGGCCAATCACAGACTGCCAAGCCAGTGGTCTGAGGAAAAGAGGGATGGTGATTGGGCAGGTTGACTGCTAGTCCAAGCCTCTCTCCACCCCTGGGACCAGGAAGTCTGCTCCTCAGCTGGCCCCCTCCCTGGGCCTGACATCCAGGGTTCTCCTGCCCGAACGCCATCAGACTCATCCGAATGCATCCAAACTGTCCGGGGCTTCAGGTGTTTGGTTCCACCATTCAGTTTGGCTGTCTGAACTGGCTGAGTTCGGGCTGAACCCCGAACGTCCAAACTGCATTCGTACATCCCTAATTTTTGTTAAGACCAACACTTCTGCCTTCCCACCTTCATTAGCACTCTAGCTTGCAGATGGTAGCTGTATCTCCTGCCAGTAAGCCCCTTCCCTTCCAATAAAGTTACCTACCTTTTATAGGTTCCTTCAGGGATGTAACAAGTAGGGCTGAAACGAGAATCAATTTGTTTCTCGTAAAAATCTTGTGAGAATCAAGAACTGTTACTGAGATCTTGGGATGATCTTGATAATGGTTTGATATCTCGGCTCAGTAGTTTCATTGATATACCATTTACTTTTACCATTTAGTAGGGGTGGGAATTCCGGATTCACTGAGATCCGATATTGTCGGTATTTAGCTGTACCAGATTTAAATCCAAGATCCGGTAATCCTGGCCATATGGATTTTTGCATTGGTCTCAGATCTCAGATTTTTAAAAATGACTTTGTGGCAGTTGGCACTGTTTTTTTGTTTTGCACTCATTGCATCCCTCCCTGACCCCTCCCTGTGGTGCAAACTGTTACATCTGGAGCTTTTTTTTTACCCTGCCTTGGATTGGTTGCCTTTTTTGAAATTAAAAAAAAGCATCCAATCCTGAAGGTTTCCTAAGATTTTTTAGAGGGGGTAGGGATGTGTCTGTGACTGGGGGTGGGCACTTGGCTGGCTGGAGTGGCCACTGGCCAATAGTAATGTAGGATTTTTTTTCCTTCTGGAACCTTCTGGCCCTTGGGCTTGGGAAGCCATTCTACAGCAGGTTTGGTATCTGAAAGGACTGCCACAGACTGCTGGAGGCGTGCGAGTGTGTGACTGTTGGTAAGTTATGAGTTACTTTTGGGTTTTATGGGATTTAGGACCCCCTAGTGCCCCTTAGGGAGGGGAAAAATGGAATGGGGACCTAGCCTTTTGGGATCCCATGGGGGGGCTTCATGCCATGTGACCAGGCCATGGCAAGCAACAAGCATGCAGCGAAGTGGAGGCTTTTGAAGCCCTGCCAATGGGGACAGGGGGAAATGTGGCTGTGTCAGAGGTGTGGTGTGGTTATTGTGTTACCCATCTTGCGCCATCTGCTGTTTGGGGGTGAGGGGTGCCTCAGTTGCCAGGCCAAGTTGTAGGAGCATGCATGCTTGCTTGCTGAGTCTTTTGAAGCCCTGCCAATGGGGGCAGGGGGAAATGTGACTGTGCCAGGGTTGTGGTTGTTGTGTGACCCATCTTGTGCCATCTGCTGTTTGGCGGTGAGGGGTGTCCCAGTTGCCAGGCCAAGTTGGAGGAGCATGCATGCATGGTTGCTGAGTCTTTTGAATCCCTGCCAATGTGGGCAGGGGAAATGTGGCTGTGCCAGGGTTGTGGTGTGGTTGTTGTGTGCCCATCTTGTGCCATCTGCTATTTGGGGGTGAGGGGTGCCCCAGTTGCCAGGTCAAGTTGAAGGAGCATGCATGCATGCTTGCTCAGTCTTTTGAAGCCCTGCCAATGGGGGCAGGAGGAAATGTGGCTCTGCCAGGGTTGTGGTGTGGTTGTTGTGTGCCCATCTTGTGCCATCTGCTGTTTGGGGGTGGGGGTGCCCCAGTTGCCAGGCCAAATTGAAGGAGCATGCATGCTTGCTTTTTGCTGAGGTTGTGCCAGGTCTAATTTTTGTTCTTTTCTTTTCAAAATCCAAGCCATTGGAGAGCCTTGGTGATGTGACTGTGGCAACATGTCAGACATGACACACGAGTAGCTGCCTGCCAGGTAAGCAACGCACCGTCAACTTGCGGAGACACCCTTTACCCAACACTCCACTATCCCCACACACCACTAGCCCCACCCCTTCACCTCCACCCCCACCTCTACCCCCACATCCTTCACCCCACCTCACCTCTACCCCCACACCCTTCACCCACACCCCCCACCACTACCACCACACTACTTCACCCACCCACTCCACTAGCCCCACACTCCACTAGCCCCACTCCCCACCTTCACCCCACCCCCACCTCTACCCCCACTCCCTTCACCCCCACCCCACACCACTACCACCACACTACTTCACCCACCCACTCCACTACCCCACACTCCACTA
>QEPC01007559.1:12048390-12138150 GCA_003113815.1 Sphenodon punctatus | reverse complement strand
TACCCCCACACCCTTCACCCCACCCCCACCACTACCACCACACTACTTCACCCACCCACTCCACTACCCCACACTCTACTACCCCACAATCCACTAGCCACCCCACACACCACCCCTTAGCTAGTTTCCCACCACCCCTTAGCTAGTTTCCCACCACCACTAGGTACTACATAGGTACTAGTACCACCCCCCACAGACACACATACTCACACACACACATCACACCACAACCTCTGTTGCCAGTGGTCCTTTCTTCATTTCCACAACTTAATTATGAGCGGTTGTGGTATGAAGAAACAGACCATGAGTGGGAGTGCTGGAAGAGACCAGCCTCTTCCTAGGCAGCTGACTCAGTGTGGCATGGAGGAGACACCCAAGGTAGGGCCACCTGTGGCCTCTTCATCCCACACACAAACTTCAAGTGCGCCCAAGCTTACAGGCTCTGGACATCTCTTGAAGACCCCAAAGAGGCTGGGATGGGGGGAGGGTGATTCCTCCTCCCTGGCACTGACTGGCAGTAAGAAGGGGGCTCCTTCTTCCTCTGCTAGTGCAGTGGTCCATCTGCCGGCTACATTCACTGCTGCTGCTACTGCTGCTCCTAGCACAGAGCTGTCCTTTGCGCAAGCACTTTGTCTCATGCAGACACCTGCTTCCCCACCCTCTCCCCTTGCCGATATGCATTGTAGCATGCCCACACCAGGTCAGGCCCTGCCCACCACATCTACACATGCTGCGCCAGCTACTACTGCCCCTCTGCAAGTGTTACACTGAGCACTACCTTTGAGAGGTTGATCATCAGTCGTGCTGTTCCTGCCCTCCCAGGAGCCAGCACGAAGAAGATCACATCCTGGGTGTGGTCTCATTTTCACATCTGGGAGGACGATGCCTCGAAGGTAGTGTGCGTGCACTGCAATGCCAAGGTCAGCCATGGTGGCATGGCTCCCAAGAGATATGGCACCTCTGGCTTCGCAGTCACTTGAGACAGCACCACGGGAACATTCGTGATCCTACAGAGTGTCATTCCAAGTGACAGTGTGGGGAGGTGACAGTTGCAGAGGGTGCAGATGATAGGTCCAAGGAGGAGGAACCTGCTTCCACTCCCGCTGCAACTGCCACCACTGGGCCATCTGGTGATAGTTCCACAAACACCCCCCAACCCCCGCAGAGGAGGAGCGCTAGCTGCTCCACCCGGCCCACCCCTTCCTGGTACTTGTCCCAGCCCACTGTAACTGTGCTCTGGGAAATGAAGATGCCATTCACATCCAGTCACCCTCGGGCTGTGGCCATCACCAAGGCAATTGGGGAAGTGATTGCCCTGGATGAGAGGCCATTCAACCTTGTTGAGGGTGTCAAATTCAAATCACTGCTTCATTTGCTTGAGCCTCATTACAGAGCCCCTTGTCGTAGAACCTTCTGCTTGAAGGTTATCCCATCACTGTATGGAGGGTGAGGTCCCGGCTCCTTGTGGAGTTCTCCCGTGCAGAGGGGGCAGTGGTACATTTTACCATGGATCTGTGGACTAGCCAGAGTGCTGTCCATGCCTATTTGTCATTGACTGCACACTGGTGGCAGATGTCACCAGTTGCTGTCACCAGCACAGTGGCAGGTAGCAGCAGCAGCACTGGGGGAGTGGTGTTGACTGGAAAGCATCATTGGGCATTATTACATGCCCAGGTGCTTGACAGTCAGCACATGGCTGATAAAATCCTCGAAGCGGTGAACGGCATGCTGGATGGATGGGTCTGATGCCAAGGTTCAAACATTGAGGTTGGTTACTTTGTAACCAATAATGCCCAGAATATGATTGCAGCCATTACTCATGGTGTCTACACTCATATTCACTGCAGTGTGCACCTCCTGAACCTTGTGGTTCGGTGTGCCTTAAGTGGAACCGAGGGCTTTGAAGCACTCCTTGAACATGCCAGGAAGATTGCCGGTTTCTTCCATCTGTCAGTTTCAGCCAGTCTGGTGCTGCGAGAGAAGCAGGAGGAGTTGGGCTCCCCAATTCACCGGCTGGTACAGGATGTGGCCACAAGTTGGACTCCACCTTCTTTATGCTGCAATGTCTCCTGGAGCAGAAGGCGGTGCTCCATGCCCTTTGCTTGTTGTGGAGCATTGGAGCAACACCACTGACTGGGGAGGACTGGTCAGTGGTGGAGCAGCTGACACAGGTTCTGGAGCCATTTTACAAGGCTACTGTGGAGGTTAGCGCAGATGTCTCCACTCTGAGCCATGTGATGCTGCTCTTCATGATCCTGCTTCAACAGATGCAAGCCGTGCTCTCTCAAACTGACCTGTGTGGGCCTGTGAGGGTGCTGGCAAAGAATTTGGTAGATGAGCTGAATAGGCGTTTTGACACTTTGAAAGCGAGTCGGCCACATTTCCTAGCCATGCTACTCGACCCACAGGTCAAGAAGAGCATGGACGCATTCGTCGAATCCTTCAAGAGCAACAGGGTTGATCTCGTCAATGAGGTGTGACAGTATTGCCTGGTGCAAGCGACCCTTCTGCAAAGGGCAACTACTTCTACAGCGGTTGCAAGTGGGGACCAATCCACCTTGTTGTTTACTGGACTGGTGGACTTGGCGTCGGAGGAGGGAGGTGACGGTGATGAAATGGAACAACATGATATGGCAGAGACATATGTCTCTCAATATCTTGCTGAGCCCACCTACCCTGCTGACACTGACCCCTTGGCCTACTGGTCCCATAAAATGCAGGTGTGGCCCCCGCTTGCAAAGGTAGCATTGCGATATATCTCGTGTCCTCCCACGAGTGTATCATCATAGTCGGTAGTCAGTGTGGCAGGATACATCGTCAGCCCACATTGTGCCAAGATGGACCTGAGGACTGTGGAGGAGTTGGTCTTCTACTCCTTCTTGGGTTCATGGAGGGTGATACCCTGGACATGGGGCCTGATGATGTATGATTGCACAGCCCCTGGATATCATCTCCTGCTTCCTTCACTCCCCTGCACCTCTGTACATCCTGACAAGATTCAGGCAATTACATCAGCCTGCAATTCGGTCAGTGGTGGCATTGATGAGCCCGCAGCACCAGCCCTTGGTTTGTGCAGCATAGACAACCACAACATGGCAACTTCCCAGTCTAACCACTCCACCAGGGAAAAGTAGTAGAGATTCTGCTACTTCAGTCCCATGCAAATTTATATGTCTGATGTCTGCCGGTCAACGATGATTTATTACCTCCTTTGATCCCATTCCACCAGGAAGGGAAAGGAGGTATTTTTTTGGTGATATTATACAGAGCTCTTGTAGGAGCTTTTTCAGAGGCCCACTGGGTTTCCTCTGTGGGAACCCCATCACATTCCTGTGGGGCATGTGGTGTGCACAGTGTGCACGCATGCGCACACAGTCACACACACTCCTTCACCCTCTTGCGCTCCTCTCAAGAGTCTGCATTGGAAACTCCTAGCCTCCCCTGAACCCCAATCTCCTCCTCAAACTTTGAAGCCCCTGCTGTTGAGCGGGCCATGGTCATTATATTATCATAGCTCTGCACTACAGCTCACTGGCCCCCTCGGGGGTACAGGTGATGCAGGGCCACTTCACTGTGATGTGTTTTCTCCTACACCACCCAAACCTCTTGGGATAGGGGCTCTGTGTGTGAGCAGGAAGGTGACGATCGGAAGGCTCAGGATGAGTTACTCACCAGTCACCACCACCCCATCCTTCTCCTCAGAGTGCAAGACAAGACGGTGAAGGAGGGTGCCCCGGCAGGACAGTGTGAGACCCAGACTGGGGCTCAGGAGAGGCTAGGAGTTTCCAATGCAGACTCTTGGGAGGAGCGTCACACTCTGGAGTGGAACGCCCCAGTAGGGCCCTTTCCATTTCCCACAACTGAGTGGAATGGAGCACCCCAGCAGGGCCCTTTCTGCCCCAGAAGCCCTCCATACACACAGCCCCTCAGCAGCCGTCCCCTGCACACACACACACTGGGTCCCATCAGGGCGCTTTCCATTCCCACACCTGTCTCGTCAGTGGGTGGGGTGCCCCACCCCCAGAACGAGGTGCAGAGGGCACTGGGAGAGCAGAACCTCTTCTTGGGGGTGGGGGCTGCCTTCCACGAGACACCCCCTGCCCCCCATCTCATACACACACACACACAATGGAGTGGAAATCCCCAGCCGGGCCCTTTACACCCCATCAGCCCCCCATCCACACACTGGAGTGGAAAGTCACAGCCGGGCCCTTTCCACCCCATCAGCCCCCCATCTCATATGCACAGTGCACACACTGTCTCTTATACACATCTAGATGTGTATAAGAGACAGCACACACACACACACACACTGGAGTGGAAAGCCCCAGCAGGGCCCTTTCCACCCCATCAGCCCCCCATCCACACACTGGAGTGGAAAGTCACAGCCGGGCCCTTTCCACCCCACCAGCCCCCCATCTCATATGCACACACTTAGAATTTGCCCACCCCCCACCCCCAGGAAGAGGTGCAGTGGGCATTGGGAGGGCAGAACGTCTTCCTGGGGGTGGGGGCGCCCCCCCACACATGAGTCCCCCCATCCCATTATACACACACACTGGAGTGGAAAGCCCCAGCAGGGCTCTTTCTGTTTTCCACACCTCTGTGGAGTGGAGCACCCCAGAAGAGCCCTTTCCACCCCATCAGCCCCCCATCTCATATGCACACACTTAAAATTTGCCCGCCCCCATCCCCAGGAAGAGGTGCAGCGGACATTGGGAGGGCAGAACATCTTCCTGGGGGTGAGGGCACCCCCGCACATGATTCACCCCAGGCCCCCATCCCATTATACACACACACTGGAGTGGAAAGCTGCAATAGGGCCCTTTCCACCCCATCAACCCTCCATCCACACACTGGAGTGGAGCGCACCAGTAGGCCCTTTCCACCCCATCAGCCCCCCATCCCATCACATACACACCCCAGAAGGGCCTTTTCCACCCCGGCAGCCCCCCTCCCATATGCAAAACATTGCCCACCCTCACCCCCAGGAAGAGATGCAGTGGGAATTGGGAGGGCGGAACCTCTTCGCCCCCCGACCAGAAACCCCAGCCTTGCAGTGGAATTCCAAGCAGGGCAGAAGAGAGAGCTGCAGCAGACAACAGAGACAATGGAGCAGACAACGGCACGCACAATGGAGTCCCCTTTCCCCTGTTCCCCACTGGAACCCATCTTCCCCTTCCTCTTTTTGTGCACCCACAAAAACATTTCTGTCCTATTTCTCCTCTGTCCTGTCCTTCTCTTCCCTTTAATCTCTTCTGATTCGACTTGTCGCAGGACTGGGAGCTAACTCAGTCCTCCCAGTTCTCCAGGCCTGAAGGAAGACTTGTGTCCCGAAACCTACACCTTCAGAAGACTACTGGTGGCCAAGGAGGGCACGAAGATTGAGGATTTGGAGATTCAGGATAAAGGTAAGTGATGGCAATGTGATCTATTTTGGGGGTCTGGTTGGGGGGAAAACAGTACACTGCTGCAATGTAAACTCTGAACTGCAATTGCTGGGCTGCTGGTTTCAGCTCTGCCTCAGGGCAGGGAGATGGAGAGCCTCCACTGTCTGTCCCCATCGGACTGTGGTCAAATGGGGAGAGATAGGGCTTATTTGTGGGGATTGATTTGGGATTGTTGTGGTGGTGTTCGTTGTGTTGGCAATGGCATTGGAACTGTTGCCATTGCCAATTGAATATGTGGTTGTCTACTAAGATGGTAGATTTTGGATTTATTGACCTCTCTCAGTCTCTCTATGCAGTTCTAGTAGCAAACTACAAACTGCGTGCTTGACTGACATCACGTGCCATTGTGCGAGTGTCCTCCACTGACAGTTGCTGTGATGATGATACTGTGAGATCTGACTTCTGAGTACTGTGGAAAAAAACCCCTATTTTTTAAAGAAAAAAAAGTAGTAGTGGGTACTGCCATGGGGGCTACGGGGGCTGTGGGGGCTACTGGGCACAAAGTGTAGTCTGGTCAGTAACAGTAGTTAGGAAACAAGTGAATCTGTTCTTTACATGTTGTCTTTATTACAGGTAATTTCAGTTTTTTTGGTTTTTTAAAAACTTTTTTCTCCCATTGATTTCAATAGGAAAAAATCAGTACCGGTATACCGGTTTTAATCCAATAATCCGGTAATCCCACCCCTACCATTTACTGTTTCTGTTTACAGTGTAACCGCATTCTTCCCAGTAATGTGCATGTGCAAAATGGCCACCATGGCACATGTGACATATGCACATTGCCGGGAAGAATGCAATACATAGTAAATGGTAACAATAAATAGTAAATCCCTGCTAGCCAAACAGGGTTCCAGCTCCTACTGGTGAAGATGATTCAGGATTTTGTGCTGCTTGCACAGTCAGAGTCACACTATTCCCTCTTTTCACACCATTCACTTGTCTTCTTTTCTGAGCTGGTAAATCAAGAAAAAATCAGAACCAGGATCTTCTCAATTATTGATTCTTGCATAAAACGAGCCAAGAACCAGGATTCTCGGTGAGAACTGTGAGAAAATCGAGATCAAGTTCCAGCCCTAGGAACAACCATTAAGCCTCATAGCAGGAGCAAAAAGTGCCAGGATCAGAATGCTGGTGAACCGTTGACCTAATCCTGCAATGACTTACCGCCAGCATGCTGTCTCATTGTTTTTCAGCATAACACACACTCTCTCTCTTGCTAGGGATGGGCGAACAGAACTGAGTTCGGAAATTCGGTTCGGTTCGGTTCAGTTCGGAAATTCGGTTCGGTTCAGAAGATCGGTTCGGTCAACTGAACTATTCGAGTTCGGTCCAAATTCCAGACTTCCGAACAAAGTTCGGAAATTCAAACCCCATTAAACTAAATGGAATATTATCTTTTAGGAATGGGCGAACAGAGATGATTTCGGAAATTTGGTTCGGTTCGAAAATCGAGTTTGGTTTGGAAGTTTGGTTCGGTCGACCCAACTAATCGAGTTCGGTCCGAACTCCGAACTTCCAAACCACATTCGCCCATCCCTATCTCTTGCATGATCCATGCAAGCCACTTTGTTACACTGGGGAAAAAAAGTCCCAAGTGCTATGAATATATTGATCGCATTGCCATCCACATGTATTTGTAATGGTTTTAAAACAAGAGCTTGGGTTTTAGAAGTGAAAGTGAAATATTGCAAAGTACTTGCAGTCTGTTCATGTCTGTAAGTTAACAAGGTTTCCAAGCATGTGAATATTGACAGATAGGGTTCTTTTAAAAAGATTTTACTATATTGAAATTCTGACTGAGATCCAAGCACTGACTTTCTCAAAAATGCTAATTATGCTTCTCTCCTATTTCTGCCACTTATTACAAGAGTCTTACATCATTAGCATTTGTCTATACCATGCAACCTTTCTGGGTCCCACAGGCATCATTTAAAGTGGTTTTTCAAATTATGTCACCATAATATTAAATGAAATCTTTCAAGGTTAGAATAAATTATGTATATTTTCTAAGAAGCAGGAAAGCAAATAATTTATGTGAAGTGATATAAAGTATAGTGATAGGGATCTGAAATTGTATACACCAATACATTCTGGATGACAAATAAGATTTTTTTTATGAATGTGTTTAACCAACAATATGTTAGAGGAGTGCAAAATTCTATCCTCCCCTTCTTGGATTCATTTCCATTGATTTAGCAGTGATGATGGAGCCAAATGTTGTCGATTCTGAACTTCTGTTCTTGACGAGTCTAAATTGCTTCTCTGATCAAAAGTTGGCAGGTCAAAGAACAACTTGAGAAAGTTGGGGCTATCTACAACACCTGGATATTTGTGACTGTGGCAAGATACAGGCCATAGAACACCTTCTGGGATTCTTGGCTCTGGGAGGGGGGAACCCTGTACTGCAGATGACCTTGCCAGGGTTGAAGATTGAGTTATATCATGTGCCCAGAACTGGAGAAATACAATATATGAACATGGTGGTAGGACATGAAAAAAGAGTGGAAAGTCCTGAACTTCCATTATCTGTTTCTCATTCTCTGTCTTATCCCTCTTCATATTGCCCATTCAACAAAACTTTGGCTTTCCTCAAATTTTTTTTTTTCTAAATGCAGAGCCATGGAAGGTAATCTGGATTTTCCCATTCTGAAATGTGAACAAGTCAATGTGGCCATCTTTCCTGGATTTTCTATATGAGTGTTGCTTCCAGCCTGAGCAATCTTCTCACATGATGTATGGAGTGAGTTTGAAAGGCAGTATCTTCACTTAGTCACAAACTGCACCCAAAAGGGTGGCAACTAGCAGTTGCCCTGGCATCTCTCAGGTCTCACTAGTAACTCTAGGTGCTCACCCACAGACTCTGACTCAACTGGAAAACATTTTTGACTTGGCATCAAGGGCGTTGCTACAATACAGGTAAGTGGTGCAGCTGCATTGGGTTCCATAGGCCTGGGAGGCCCATGCTCCTTAGTAAAACTATGGGGTACGTCCACAGACTATGTGATCCCTCAGCACCCGGAGGTGGGTAATCGCTGCTGCCACACTTCAGAGCCAGAACAGGGAGCAGGACAGATGGTCAGTTTCCACCCCTGCCCCCCTCGTGGAGCAGCCAGTCAGCAAGGCTGACTGAAGCACTGGTCATATGAGTGCAGCAGGGAAGCTGGGGACTAGACACATGAGTGGCAGTGTGCTACAGTGCCTTGGGCAGCCTTACTCCACCTTGAGCAAGAAGGTTTCTTCAAGCATGCTCCTAAAGCTCTCTGGGAGCATGCTGGGAAATGTAGTCAAGCTTGCTATCAGACAGCATTAGAACTTTACCTCATTCAAAGGAGGCAGCATCCAGAACAGCGTGACCAGCTCCCAGCCTCCCACAGCTTGAGGCAGAGTCCAAACAATAGCATGTTTGACTTCCATGGCTTTTAGGTGACTTTTTTGGCCCCCCCCCGCCATCTGCTTCCCCCCCCTTCCCTGCCCCTCACTGTCCCCTTCCCTTTCCTGGGCTTGCCCTGTTACCTGCCCCCAGTGTCGATCTACCTCCTTCCTTTCCTTGATCAAGGAGTTACTGAGGAACCGAATACTGTGGACATTACTCAGTTCCTCTGTAAAACTGAGTTGAGCACGGTGATCCTCAGTAAAGTCTGAGTAAAACCAAGGATTGATTTTCAACCTGAATATTTTAATTTTATTTATTTAAAATTTACATCCCGCCCCTCCTGCCCACAGGGCAGTTCAGGGTGGCGAACAACGCTCAGTAATTATTATTTTTTTAAAAAAACAATTTAAAAATACAATACAATGTGGGGAAACCCCCCACCCCCACCCCTACCCCTTGCCAAAAGCCTGACGGAACAGCCAGGTCTTACATACACGCTGAAACAGCAGGAGAGTGGGAGCCAACTGAGCCTTCTCTGGGAGTGAATTCCACAGCACAGGGGCGGCCAGCAAAAAAGATCTAACATTGGTGGCCACCCACCTCACCTGGGGAACCTCCAAAAAGACTCCCATGGATGATCTCAAGGCTCGCACTGGCACATGAGGAGCGAGGCAGTCCCGCAGATAAGCAGGGCCCAGGCCGCGAAGGACTTTAAAGGTTAAAACCAGCACCTTGAACCTGGCCCGGTGCCTTATAGGCAGCCAGAGCAGAGCCCGGAGCACTGGTGTCATGTGCTCCCTGTGACCCACCCCCGTAAGGAGATGGACCGCGGCATTCTGCACCAGCTGCAGCCTCTGGACCAGCTTCTTGGGCAGCCCCACATAGAGCGCGTTGCAGTAATCCAGCCTCGAGGTGATGAAGGCATGGATGACAGTGGCGAGGTTGGAGTCTGAGAGATATGGCCCTGCAACAGATGGGAGGTGGCCATGGGACAGCATGTTGCTCCAGATTTGTGCAGAGTTCTCTGCACTCTGTGCTCCACCATTCTGGTGTTGATGCCATGTAGAGTGGTTCTGGAGTGAACATCTAGCAGCTCCATGACACATGAGCAGGTGAGTCTGGGGCTAATGTGGGTGAAAATGGGGCAACCTCTTGTGTGTTAACACCCTTTGACTCCTGATGCTGGGAAGAATAGTAGGTGGCCCATTCCATCTTTTGCACCAGGGCCCATGCTAACCTAGCTACATCTCTTCTTGGCATAAAATAAACTTCTGAAATGAATGAATTATTCGTTTATCAAGCTTTGAACGTAGTTTGGTTTACATTTATTTCATTGGTTAACAACTTGCTTATTGGAGGACTGACAATATTTTAAAAGACTTACTTTATTATAGAGTGGCAGGAGCCATTCTATACTTAAGGCATGTTGCATGCTCCATTATAAAGCCCAAACATTCTATTCATTATAAAATTGACGTGACTAAAGTTAGGATTGTGAAAGCTGTGGTGAGCACTGTAGTTAGCGGTTCAAACTGTCCAAATTTCAGCCAAATTGGTTGGATAATAACTGAGATATCGCAGTTTTAAATGCACTTTGAAGCCTGATTTTTCAAAAGTTAGACTGTCTCAATCTCAGCAGGCTAGGATGTGTTAACCTTTTAGAAAATTCAAGGATGCTGCCAGGGGGTGCCTTTTGGTTTACTTTTTTTTAAATCTGGTTAGTAGTTTTTAAGTTATGGCATCGTGAAAATTCAATGTTAGCCTATGGAGACCATCCTGAGTGTGAAGTGCTTGCAAAAATTCTATGTGTAATGCAGAAAGTGTTTAAAAGCAAACAGTCTTGAATACTGGGGACTACAACTCCCAGTTGGCATTGCTTACTAGAGCCTATCAGTGCTGGGGAAAGAGAGGGCAGCGCAAGGGGGCTGCCTAGGGGGCAGCGCAAGTGACTGGTCAGCCATGTTTAGAGCAGATCTGGTGGGGAGTGGAGGAGAGCAAGGCCTGTGGAAGGGAGAGAGCTGAAGGTCATTCTGATCTGATCCCGCACAGCAGGCACCTCGGCTTTGGGGCCAGGGACACCAAAATGTCTAAATACCAGAGCTAGAAAATCCTGCAGTGATGTTTGGGGTGGCTGATCTTGCCCCCTAAACCCACCCAGAACCACAGAGTGCATGGATTTCAGTGACAGCCCTTCCCGCTCCAAAAACACGAGGTGTCTGGGCTGCAGCTCCAATGGGGTTCCCCACTGGAGGAGCATGGCTGGGTCTGGAGCACTGGAGTGTGCCTGGGATGGTCCCAGATGCAGGAAGGGGGCAGATGTTTATCCTGGAGAAAGGAACAGGAGGCTACAGGCAGGATGGAATTGATTTTCTTTCAGCGCTTCTCTCTCTGACTTTCCCAATCCCACTAAGGAATGAGGGGTAAGCAGGTGCTCTGGGCTGATACAGTGGGCGTTCTGCAGGAAGGGGTCAGGGAGATGGTGCGGTCCTGTGAAGAACAACCCTGTGGGGCAGAGTGGCAAGTGTAGTCCCCCTGGGAAGACTCTAAAAGTGAGCCTCAGCCCAGAGAGGGAAATCCTATGGGGGATTTCCATAGGAGCATACATAAAATGGGGGGGACATTAAGGGGAGAAAGTAGGGGCAAAGCCTCTGTAAATAGTTTCCACAGTGGAATCCATGCACAGGGGGAGCACTTTACAAGGAGCAGCTTTATAGGGGGATACAGAATATGAAACCCAATACAGGGGGAGGCCTACAGAGTGAGCAGCATTGTGCAAGAAAGGCACCCCTGTTGAAGAGGGAGTAAAGTGGAAGATTCTTGTAGAGACAGAGAACTGCAGAATAATGGTCATAATTGTGCTGGGGGAGAGCCCTGGACAAAAGAAAATGAGTGAGGGGACTTTGTTCAGGGGGAGAGCTGCAGAATGGGCAGCATTATGTAGGTGGAGAGTCCTGTACATGGGCACAGCAGAGTCAGGGAGCCCTGTACAAGGAGTGAACTAGCCAGGGGGTCCTGTACAGGGGGAAGTCCTAGAAAGCTGAATGGCCAGTGTTGCACAAGGAAAAGAGCTCTGACAGTGGGGAGTTGAGCGGAAGACTCCTGTACAAGCCATGAGCTAGAGAGATCATAGAGAGCAGAGTTTTTGGAAGTTTGCAATGCTTAAACCAAACAAAGGTTGTTCGCCTTGCTTGCTATTTGAAGGAAGTAACAGTCATCTAGACTCAAGGGAACAGGTCTTCCACCTTAGCCTCTCCCAAGCCCTACTCCCCTAGTGGTTATGCTGCTCAGCATTCTACTATGCCAGCAGGACAAAATTTCTCCATTGCATTGTATTTTTAAAAAAAACTTGGAGGTTTTTTTATTATGGAATATAAATATTGTCTGCTTTTCAGGCAGCAAGAAGTATATAGAGAAGTTATTCTCTATATATTAATAGAGTATGCTAATTTATGGTCTATATTTTTTGCTTCAGAATTTCTGCCCCTGAAAAAGATTGTATATTTGAAATGCATTGGTATTTTGTATGTTACTGTGTTTGGTTTTATATCTTTATATGCAATGCATTCTATGTGGGGCTCCCCTTGATGACTATTTGGAAGCTACAGTTGGTGAAGAATGTGGTGGCCCACCTTCTGTTGGTGGTGGGTCACCGGGGGCATATTACACTGGTGCTCTGGAGTTTATTGGCACTGGCTGCCAAATAACTTTCTGGATGCAATTCAAGGTGCTGTTTTTGACTTTTAAAGTCCCAAACGGCTTGTGCCCTAGGTATTTGAAAGACTGCCTCTTCCCTTATGTTCTGTCATGGCCTCTGAGGTTGCCTGAAGACACCCTCTTGCACCTGTAACTGTACCAACTTCTCTTGAGGTTCACTCAACAATGGCATGCAGAGAGGCATTCTCAGAGGCTGCTTCACAATTATGGAACTCTCTCCCCTTGGAGATCCACCTAAGCCCTAACCTGCTCACCTTTCAGAAGTGATGTAAAACCTTTTTGTTTGGCCAAGCATGAGGCAGGTTGGGATAGAGTTAGGTGAGTTTGGGTGCAGGGTAGGACTGAAACAAGAATAAAAAATCACCTTGCCAAAAATCTCATGAGAATCAGGGCCAGGGGTGGCTGGTGGGTTTGGAGGCTGGTGGGGCAGTGGGCAGGTTCAAATTGCCGCTGGCGGCTTTGCTTCCGGCGGGCCGGCAGGTATAGGGGTGGAGCCTAGCCTGGGGCATAGACAGGGCAATGGTGGGTGGAGCCAGGGCAATGGTAGACGGAGCCAGGACAATGGTAGGCAGAGCCAGGGCATAACCCAGCAGCAAGGAGTTCCCAGGGTTAACATTGAATGGACCTTACATTACTTAATGCTGGGAACGCTGCTGTTGGAAGCACTGCCACCGGGGAATAGAGAACCCTCTTACTGGGGTCCCATACATTCTCTTTCCCACCGGGTCCAAATTAACCATAGTAGGTTAAAAAAATAGATCACGTTGCCATCACCTACCTTTATCCTGAACCCTCGAATCCTCAATTTTCATGGCATGCTTGGCCACCTGTAGTCTTCTGAAGGTGTAGGCTTTGGGACAAGCCTTCCTTCTGGCTTGGAGAACTTGGGAGGACTGAGTTAGCTCCCTGTCCTGCGACAAGCTGAATCAGAAGAGAATGAAAGGGAAGAGAAGGACAGGACAGAAGAGAAGTAGGAGGGAAAGGGTTTGGTTTTGGAGCACGAGAAGAGGAAGGGGGAAGAGATGGGTTCAGTGGGAAACAGGGGGAAAGGGTTTCCTTGTTGTCTGTAGCCTTCTGTTTTGCCGTGCTCCAATCTACATTCTCCTCTGTTCACAAGGAGAGCGAGGCGAAATGTGGAATCATGCCAGATCTCAGACAAACTGGATAGAAAAAAGAAGCAAATTACATTAGATGTTTGCATTTTGATTGCCATTTTAAATTTTGCTTCTTTGTGGACCTCTCTGCCAAAGAAGAGGTCCAAGACCCTCCCAATCCCCATGCCATCACTTCCCATTATCCTGAACACTCTTCATTTTCATGCTATCCTTGGCTGCTTGTAATATCCTAGGGTAGGCTCCCAGTCCCCAGACAAAATAGGACTTAAGTCTCCATTGGCATCAAGAACCCCCCACTGAAGTCTGAAGTCCTAATGTGTCTTGAAGGCAGTAGGCATCCACAGAACCCGACTGTAGACTGAGGTCACAACACATCTGAAGGCATAATGGTGGGTAGAAAATTGCATTATGTTGATGGAGGTCTGTCACTGTGGAGGTCCCACTGCTGGTGTTTTGGCAGCCTCAGATAGAGTGGAACCTTCACACTTGTTGGCCTAAAGAAAACCATTGGAGTGTGAGGTCCCACTGTGTCTAGAGACACAGGGGTGGGGGGAAATCACTGTTGGGACCATTCACTGTTCAGGTCCCACAGCTGGTCTTCTGGAGGCCTCCAGACAGAGTGTGACTTCAGGCTTTATTGGACCTATAGAAGCCCAGTAACTCCTAAAGTCAAACACTGCATCTGGAGGCACAGTGGTGGTGGTGGTGGTGAGTTGGTGTTAGAGGCCACTATGGCTGGGGTTCTGGAGCCCACATGAGTTGTTGGGGGTGCCCTAAGACTTTAGGGTGTCCCCTGGCCATGAGCCCTCCCCTGCCCCCAAGAAGAGATTGCACCCTCACAATGAATGCCCTCTGTACCTCTTCTTGGGGGCAGGGGCGGGTCCAAAATATAAAAACCGCCTACTCTTAATAACTAACTACTTCTAAACTACATTAGCACCAACAATTTTTAAAAACTCTAAAAAGTGTTTTAACTTTTATCTTTTTTGTCTATGCACTCTGTTGCTCGGTGTCCCCGGCCGTGGACCTGCCCCTGCCCCCAAGAAAAGGTTCCACCCTCCTAATGAATGCCCCCTGTACCTCTTCTTGGGGGCATGGGCAGGTCCAAAATATAAAAATCACCTACTGTTAATAACTAACTTACAAATGTAACTTAAGACATAACTTTTTAACTCAACGTTTTTTAACTAAACTTTTTAACTTAAGAAGGAAGCATACTTATCTTTAACATGGGATGTCCTCTGCTGGCTCTCATCCTCACACTCGCAGCTGCCAGAAACACCTCCCTCCTCCTTGTGTGCCATCGCTGTCACGTGGTACCCTTTGGGTGCTGGGCTTATTCATGGTGGTGGCTCTGCAGAGTCATTGGTCTTCCTCTCTGTGCTCTGTCCTCGGAGAAGCCGGGGGAGCAGGTTTTCCTCCTCATCACACTCACTGAAGCAAGCAGCACCATCTGTGGTCTCCTCCGCCTTGTGTGTTGTCAGTTCTGTGGTGGTGCCTTCTTTTCCTGTTTTTGTGGTTCAGTCTCCATGTTGGCATCAGTCTCCCTGTAATGTAACTAAGACCATGCAGGCTAGGCTGGAACTGAAGGGCTCCAAAACAGGTTGTCCTATTTTGTGGTCTCCCCCTCCTTCTAGTCTTCATTCAATGGAGAGTCCAGATCATCACCTGTTTACTTGGGTGCAGCATCCATGTTGGCATGGGTCTCCCTTTAAGGACAAAAACCATGCAAGTTGGAGCTGGATGGATGCAAAACAGGTCTTCTCATTGTGCGGGTCTCCCCTCCTTCGAGTCTTCATGCAATGGCGAGTCCAGATCATCAACTATTTACTTGAGTGTAGCATCCATGTTGGCATGGGTCTCCCTTTAAGGACAAAGACCATGAAGACTGGAGCTGGATGGATGCAACACAGGTCTTCTCATTGTGCTGGTCTTTGTCCAGAATAGATCATCTTTAGGTCTGTTCAGTGCCTGTACTGGAAATTTGCTTCGCATTCCTTGCATTGTGCAAACAGATCTATTGTTTTGTTGTTGAAGTCTGGAATTTCCCTCCATGGCTTGCTCAATAGACAGCATTGCTAGAGCATTCAGACAGTCCTCTGTTATGGTACTTCTCAGAAAGGTTTTAATTCTTTTTAGAGCTGAGAAGCTTTGTTCTGCTTCAACAGTTGTGAGAGGCATTGTCATTACAATCTTCAACAGTTTAACAACCTCTGAAGAAGATTTGTCTAAGTTGTCCTTGGTCAACACAGCAAGTAGTGCATAGGCATGTTTGGTGGAATGGAATTCTGACCTGTCATACAAAGTCCCAAGCTCACTCCTCAGTTGGTCTCTCTCCAGCATTGGTTAGGCTTCCGTTGCTGCATTAAATGCTTGGATGGGAAAGCGTTCACTGTGCCTTTGAAACAAAGTCCTTGCACCAAACTTGTGCTCTCCAGATGTTTCCTGAGTTGAAATCTGTCACGTGCATGAGAGATTATAATATCACACCCTTCCACAACGATCTGCTCTAGCGTGTTCATGTTAGGTGCACTTCTGCCCATCCGAGCATTCTCTGGAAGCTCCGAGCGCGGAATTCCAATGGAGTTCCTCACTTTATTGATGGCTCTTATGAAGTCAGTAGTATATCTTTGAATACCTACAGAGTCAATGTGGGTTTTTTTGAGCTCCTTGTAAAGTATGTCCACGTGCAGCATGATTCTGTGGAACAAGGACAAGAAGTAGAGGAAATCCCCATCAGATTCCAACATGTTCATGTATGACCTGGCCTCAATACCAGTCTTGGCATCATGACTATCTAGTCATATTTGTTCAAAGCACTCAACCAGATCCTCTCTGTGCTCATAGATGACCACGACTGTCCGCACACTGAAGTTCCAGTGTGTTTTAGCTACTTTGGGGAACCTTCTCTTCACCACCGCATCCAGAACTTCAGTCCTTTTTGGAGACGAAGTGAAGAAAGCAGGGATACCACACAGACTTTGAAAGAAAATCCTTACTTGTCTTATTCGGGATACGGCTTGCTGCATAATAAGGTTCAGCTTATGGGCAAAACAGTGAATACATCCCTTATTTTCCTCTGGACTCCACCATGCACTCCATGCATCATGCTCACTCCATCGCAGCTTTGAGCTATGAGTTTCTGTTTGTCAGAGTGCCTTGGGAGAGCAGCACTGAGGTTTTCAAGCAAGGACTCTCTGATTGTTTCTGCACAGGAGTCTGTCAAGTGTGTGAAGCTGAAGAAACATTCTACAGTTGAACCCCTGCCATCAATGTAGTGGAAAATAATGACAGACTGGCAGATGGTTCAGACATCAGTGGTGTCATCAGCTTTGATAACCACAAAATCTGCATTTTTAATTTCATTAATTATGTGGTCACGAGCAATTTCCAGCATACAGTCCAGGAGTTCGTTCTGCACGGTTTTTTGAAGTCCCCTTCAAGACAGTTGCAGTCTTCAAATGTTGCTTTACTGTCAGCTGTGGCAAGTAAATCTATTGCACCTCTAAAAAACCACCCCTGGATTGACAGATCCCTCGCTTTCATCATGTCCACGCAGCGCCAATTCAAAGGCACCACAGAACTGTATGCAATCTATTATTCTGTAGAGAATGTATTGATTTTGATCCACGTCCTCATTATGCTTCCTTTCAGACACACTGTAGCCTTCATTGAGTCTCTCGGCGATGTTTCTTTTTCCCAACTGTGACAGGTTTAGGCAGTTGTCAAGGTGGCTTTTACAAGAATCATGCTTCTTTGCCTTCTCAGACAGGTGCTTAATATCCTTGACTCCCGTCTTTGTCCATGCTGTGTCACCACCAAACAGCAGGCAAGGCAAACAGAACAAAGCCTTCTTGGAAACACCCCACATAGCCAGTAGAACTTCTCGTACCAGGATGTGTGGAACCTGCATGCATAGCCTTTCCCTCTGCCCTATGCAGCTTGTTCTATTTGCAGTTCTGGATGGTGAGGTTCCACATCTTTGATCTGCAGTTTCTCTTCATAAGTCAGTGTGGTGAATGGCTTCGCGAGAAGAGCATCCACGGAATTCATTTTCAAGTGTACGCTCTGAAAAAAGAAAAGAAAAATGGGGATTTGGCACTAGCAGCACTCTCACAAAGATATTATCAACCCCCCCACAACCTTGCCTTTTGCCCCTCAACTTAAAGTGATGTCTTATGTGTAAACAAAAAAAATAATAATTTCACATATGCAAAGCAATCCTTTTTTTGTAATCCACTGTCCCATGCAAAATTAACCCAGACAGTAAAAAAACCAATTTATTGAATACTTTATGTAGATACAATTTTTAAAATTTAATATTTATCCTAAACTTGGTCTTTCTGGGGACAAGAAGAAATCACCAGAGACAACCAATTAGAAGCTCCATTAACTTACATAGTATTTGTAGTGTAAAGTCTTCAAATGTGTTGACGAATGCTTTCTCGGAATGCTTGAAAGAAATGTAACTGTTCTGCTCTTGATAGCTGCACTCCATCTACATCATACAGGAATAGTAGGGATGGGCGAACACGGTTCGAAAGTTCGGAGTTCGGACCGAACTTGGTCTGTTCGGTCGTCCGAACCGAACTTCCAAACTGAACTCGAATTTCAAACCAAACCGAACTGAATTTCCAAACTCAAATTTCAAACCGAACTGAACCGAACCGAATTTCCGAACTCCATTCTGTTCGCTCATCCCTAAGGGATAGCTGATGTCTTGAGAACCTATGCCAGATTTTAGTAGCCCTCCTTTGATGATGCAGAAAAGCATCCATTAGTCTGTTCACATTTCTCATCGATTTCCTAAACCAACGATGTGCACCAGAATCAGTCGGGCTTGGCCTTGCATTCCTATTGACTGCTCTTTCAATTAAATCTGACACCAAGATGTTGCTCCTTGGAAAGGAGTGGATGATACGGCGCAGATCATGTCTCATGGCACTTGCCAACTCTAGACCGGTGAGGTTGCCTACATCATTTCCACCACAGTGGATCACAATTCCCGTTGGAGGTGGAACATCATGTCTCCTCTGAATCCTATCCAGTGTTGGAACCATCTCATGCCATCTCATGCCTCCTCTTCTGAACCACCAGATGTGATAATTCTGGTTGTCCGAGGAAAAGCTAAGCCCCTCTTCACAGACAAACTGCTCCAAATGGCGAATGTAGGAATTGCCAGTGATCCAGATAACTTCTGCCATACTTTGGATCAGGATGAAAACACAATGACAGTGCAATCCGCAAGAGTAGCATAGACAAGAGAGATAGACACAGGGCTCTGTCCTCCAACTCCAAGGTACTGCAGAGAAATGGTACAGAATTGCAGGTGTTACTGTACTAAACCAGGCCCCTCCAGACCAGCATCCCTAGTAGCTACACCAACAAAAGCCTGTCCAAGCACACAGACCCTTTTAAAAACACATCTGGCAATTTTGGGGCTGCATTGCCACCAAACCAGGCCCCTCCAGTCCACCGCCAGCCCCATTGCCCAGCCAGACTCCCTGTGTCCCCCCCCTACTCCCCTCCCCCATGTCTCTCAGTGCACCCACTCCCCCCACTTAGGGTTGCCATACAGCCCTGTAACCTGCCTATCCATACTCCATTGCCCAGTCAGAGTCCCAAAGTCCCCCCTCCCCCAGTGAACCTCACTCCACACCAACCCCCTCCACCATGACTCCCAGTGCACCCCCTCCCCCAGACAGCTGGCACCCCCTCCCCAAGGCAGCTGACAGCACAATCCTATTTATTTATTTCAATTTTATTCAGCAACCTCCAGCTTACAACACACACCATCAGCAATTACAATTCATAATTAAAGCATACTATAACTCACAATTTAAAAGTTAATTCAAAATATCCTAAAAATACAAAAAATATACTAAAAGGGCAGGACCAATCTGTATGTAATTACCATATGTGATATATCATCCCATAATAATCACTATTATAAAATCCCAGTCCTCCCAAGACAAGTCCCTCAGCCCCTGGGTCCCCCCCAAAAAGTAAAGGCCTGTCTCGCTGGTCTGTTGGGGCAGCCCATAGAGGGTGGGTGTCAAACGGGGTTCTCTGAGGATGGGAGGACTTCCACAGCTATCGGGGTTGTTATGGGTCAGGGGAGATATGGCCCAAAGGGAAGGGGTATTTCATCAGTGAGGAGGGAGTGGTGCCTTGTGCCCATTTCCCCCTCAACCCCCCACGAGGGAAGGTTGTGAGTCGAGGTCCAGGAGACCCCAGGCCTTGGCCTGGTGCTGCTAAATGTGAGGTCGGTGGTTAATAAGTCATCTACCATCCAAGAGTTAATCCCGAAGTGGGACGCCGACCTCGCATGTATTACAGAGACCTGACTGGACAATGAATCGGGCCCTATTCTGGGTGATCTTGTTCTGGCTGGGTTCTCTGTGCAGCATCAGCCTCAACTGGGGTGGGGAGGGGCTGGGGGGCGGTGTAGCTATTGCTATCAAGGATGCACTGTTTTTTAGGAGGTATCCGGTGCAGGCTCCACCAGGTGTTGAGTGCCTCTGTTTTGTGTTGGATTTGGCCAGGGACAGATTAGGGGTGCTGCTGGTGTACCATGCACCCAATTGCCCAGCGGCATTCCTACATGCTCTTGCTGATTTGGTGTCTGATGTGATCCTCCGGACCCCAAAACTAGTGGTCCTGGGGGATTTTAACATCCACACTGACACCAATCTTGGAGGAGTGAGGCATGAGTTCATGGCCTCCATGACAACCATGGGCCTGTCGCAAATCATCTGTGGCCCCACACATGAGAAGGGACATATACCAGATTTGGGTTTCTGCTCTGGCCTTGAGGTGGGGGGTCAGTTAGTAGAAGTCAGGGGGATGGAGTCCTTGTCATGGTCTGACCATTACCTCCTTAAGGCGTGCATCCTGGCGCATGTCAGCCCCCAACCGGGTGTGGAACTTTTACCTTGACACCAACTCGGTCGATGATCTTGTAGCCTTCTGGAACACCTTCTTGGCCGAGACCATTGACAGAGTGGCTCCCAGGCGTCCGCTGCCCTCCTGAGTCTCCCGCAGTTCTCCTTGGTTTACTGAGGACATGCAGTGCTTGAAGCGGGAGAGCAGGAGGTTGGAGTGATGGTCGCACCGGACTTGCGATGAGTATGATTGATCGCAGCATAAGAGCAGTTTAAAGACCTATACTGTGGTGGTGCAAGCAGCAAAGAAGCAGTTCTTTGCTACCCTTATTGCATCTGCAAAGTCACGTCCAGCGGAGCTTTTCCAGGTGGTGAAAGGTTTGGTCAGTCCTGCCTGCCTCCGCCTGGACCTGGAGCAATCCAGTGACCGGTTTATCGAGTACTTTGTAAATAAGATTGCTCGCATCCACCACAATTTTGGTTCCGCAGTTATTGCAGAGGATCATCTTGGGGCTATGGATGCCCCATCCTGTCCTGTTTTGTGGGATTGGTTTCAGATGGTATCACCTGCCGATGTGGAGTCCTTGTTGGGATCTGTTCATGCCACTACTTGTGAACAAGATCCTTGCCCATCCTGGCTGGTGCAAGCCAGCCAAGCGACGTTATGGCCGTTGCTGGCTGGGGTGGTTAGTGCCTCTCTTTGGGAGGGCAGGGTGCCTGAATGCCTGAAGAAGGCTGTGGTTAGGCCTCTATTCAAGAAACCATCTCTTGATGCTGATGCTCCTGCCAGTTATCGGCCGGTCTCTAACCTTCCCTTTTTAGGGAAGGTTATTGAACAGTCTGTCGCACGGCAGCTCCAAGAACACCTGGACTGCACCGATTTCCTTGACCCCTATCAGTCTGGGTTTCGGCCTGGGTACGGTACAGAGACTGCATTGGTGGCCTTGGACCAGGGTCGTCAGACCTTACTGGTCTTGCTAGACCTTTTGGCTGCATTCCACGCAGTCAATCATGAGGTGTTGGTGACTCACCTGCAGGACCATACCAGGACTGGTGGGATGGTCTTGGACTGGTTTCATTCGTTCCTGGCTGGGAGAATTCACCAGGTGGTCTTGGGGGAGTGTACGTCTTCCCCCTGGGACCTCACGAGTGGAGTCCCGCAGCTTTCCATTCTGTCCCCCCTCTTGTTTAACATCTATATGAAGCCATTAGGGGAGATCGTGGGAGGGTTTCAGGGCATACAGTATCATCAGTATCTACCTCTCTTTTTCCATCGACCCAGGCCATGCAGTCTCTTTATTTTCCCAGTGCCTGTCGGCTGTGGGGGNATGCTGATGACACTCAGCTCTACCTCTCTTTTTCCATCGACCCAGGCCATGCAGTCTCTTTATTTTCCCAGTGCCTGTCGGCTGTGGGGGCTTGGATGAGGTTGAGCCATCTGCAGCTGAATCCTGACAAGACAGAGGTGATGTTGGTGGGTGAAGGCTTGGGGGGGCCTGGGAGTGGTTGAATCTCCTCTTTGGGGGAGGGGTTTGCCCTTCCATGGTCTCGCAGGTACAGAGTCTGGGTGTGCTCCTCGATTCACAGCTCAGCCTGGAATCTCAGGTTGTGGCCATGGTGGGGAGTGCGTTTTGGCAGTTACATCTTGTCTGACGGCTTCGGCCGTATCTCGCAGACTTTGACCTCGCCACTGTCATCCATGCCTTCATCACCTCGAGGCTGGATTACTGCAATGCACTCTACGTGGGGCTGCCCGAGAAGCTGGTCCAGAGGCTGCAGCTGGTGCAGAATGTCGCGGCCTGTCTCCTTACCGGGGCGGGCCGCAGGGAGCACATGACACCTGTGCTCCAGGCTCTGCACTGGCTGCCTATAAAGCACCGGGCTAGGTTCAAGGTGCTGGTTTTGACCTTCAAAGCCCTTCACAGCCTGGGCCCTGCCTATCTGCGAGATTGCCCCACTCCCCATGTGCCCATGCGACCCCTGAGATTGTCTGTGGGGGCCTTTTTGGAGGTTCCGTGGGTGAGACTGGTGGCCACTGATGTGAGATCTTTTTTGGTGGCTGCCCCCATGCTGTGGAATTCACTCCAGGAGGAGACTCGGTTGGCCCCCACCCTCCTGTCATTTTGACTTTTGTGTAAGACCTGGCTGTTCTGCCAGGCTTTTGGCGAAGGGAGTGCGGGGGGTGGGGTTTGCAAGGGAGGGTGAGTTTTTATGATTTGTTTTAAAATTTGTTGATTTATTTTAAAATGCTTTATTGTTAAATTTTCTTTGTGTTGTTCACTGCCCCAAGCTGCCTTTGGGCAGGAGCGGTGGGATATAAGTTTTAAATAAATAAATAAATAAATAAATCAACAAATAATTTAAAAAAATTAATGCCCACAGGATCAGCTCCATTGCTCTATCCACAGGTGCACTAATACAGAGGTCAGATATCATCACCCAATGTGCTCTCTCTTTTACAGTCCTTCATACGTGCAGTCTCACTGTTGAGTTCCTGAACTGCGTGCCTTCACTTTTCATGCATTTCTGTCTCCCTTTGGTCCCCCAACCCTTTGAGAGTTTATCTGCTGTCCCCTTTCACCAACACATCTGGGACACCTGGGAGACTCATCCCTTTCCTTTGCCCTTGATTGGTTCTTATTGGGCTATAGCCTGTTTGCCTACCTCTATGCTAGTGCCTGGGTGCTGGTTAGTCCAGGAACTAATCCTGCCAGGACTTACCCCTGAACCAGAGTTCCCCTCATTAGCCACATAGCGTCTGAGTGTTTGTGGCATCTCTCATGTGACAAGGTTCTCCACACTGCTCTGCCAGCATATCTCAGCCCTGCTCTAGAGTCCTACATTGTCTTTTCAGTCCTGTCCCCCCTCATAAACTTAGACTAACAATTATGCCATATATTTTCCAGGCAAAAAGATGAGGGATGAAAACTCATTTTCTGTTGTGAAGAGAACCAGTGCCAGGCATTGAACCTCAAGATGCTCACAGTTGAAAAGTTTTTGGAACGAAAATTCTGAAATGTAAGCCTATGAAGAGAGACTTAAAAAAAATTGATCTAAATTATTTGTGTTAAGGATTATCAGCGTAACCGAAAATGTAACACCTCTTGTGTGATTTTCTGTCTCCCCCCTGCTTTCCCTCTGATATATAGAAGTTGATCACCTGCTTGTCTGTTGAGTAGAATAATACCCTATTAATTTTTATAGTCTTCTAGTCTAGTTTTGTTCTTTGCTGTGTTTAACTATCAGTGTAAATTGGGTGGAATAGATGATCAAAACATCACATTCGTCTCCTTAATTTGTGGCTGAAATGTCCCATTTCCATTTGTAAAGGTCAGATGACTTTTTTAGTCCACGATGGATTCTCTAGCTATTATTATATCGGATTTGCATTAGCTCCAGTAGCTCTGGTGCTTGAAAAAGCCAGTTACTGCATTAATTTTCATGTAATTATTGAAAGCAGCAACTTGGAAAACTTTCCATATTAAAAATAAGAATTTTTTTCTTATGAAATTTTGGTTCATTCCCCCCCCCCCCCCCCAGCCTTTGATCTAAACAAGTTACTTCAGGTGTTTTCAAACTTGATGGCAGGAACTCGCTGCCAACACAGTCCCAACTGGGTTGGACTGACCAAAAAATGTGCCAGCGGCTGGTCTCCCGGGGAGGGCGGGAAGCCACACAAACGTGAGGCTGACTGGCCCTGCCCATGTGCTGCACCGATCACCCTGCCCCCTGCAATGATGGGCAGTCATGGTGGCCAATGGCGTCCAGCCTAGGTGGTTCCGATCCAGGCTGGGTCACAGTGAGCTAAAACCCATGCGATCAGGGCCGGTGCAAGGATTTTTTCCACCCTGGACAAATCCCTGTGTGTGCTGTGCATCCCTTGCACAACCAGTGCACACATTGCACACCTCATATGCAACCCCCGCAAAACCCTGTGTGCACACACCTACCGTGCAACATGCAAATCACAGCCTGCTTCTCAGGCACTGAGGGGCTGGTAGTCCCGCTCCCCCCTGCTTCCTGGCCTCCTGATCTAGGCTCAGGGCTTACTAGTGGTGGCAGCTGAATTGAGGATGGAAGAGGCACCCTGGAGAGAGCAGCAGCTAGATCAGGGGCAGGAGAGATGGCAGCAGAAGCTGAATCAGCGGTGGATCCACCTAGGTGCGACCTCTCCCACTCCCAATCCAGTGCAGAGCTTATTGGCATGGCCATCTTGGGCAGCAAGTTGAAGGGGGTGCCTTTCCTGTGCCATCCAGCGCAGAGCTGATTGCTGGTGGTGGCAGCGGGGCAACTTGATTGGGAGCAGGAGAGTCATCCCCTTCAGGCTGGCACACTATGTGGCCACCTGAGCTACCTAATGATAGCACCGGCCCTGCATGCGATAGTCTGCTGTGGTAACTCAGGCAGGTGGTAACTCAGGCCGTGACCCTGGAGGTCACAGGATTGCAGCCAGGACTCACCACTGACACGTCTGGCAGCAATCCCAGGTGAACATTGGTGGAACACCAACAAACGTGCCTGTGACTTTCAGGCCAAAGTGGGCCTCAGCAGGCCATAGCTGGCCACTGTCACATTTGTTAAAACCTTTGTCAAGCAAAAATGTGTAGGTTAATAAGGATGAGCAACATCACTGCGAAATCTTCAAAGGTCATACATGAACACCAAAAATTCACTTCATGAGATTGAACCTATTTTCTCAAGATAATTGCCAGGAATTAGTAACATATAGTATCTCATGTATCAGGGGCAAAATAGCTGCAACTGTTGTGCTCATCTGAGGCTTATATATGAAATTATATTCCACCCAAATAATTACTATTTGCCCTTAGCAGAATGTTTTAGGGGAGAAAAGTACAAAGCTGTGAATGTCCCATTTGCACAGGCAGTTCTACATTTGTTGCTTATTGGGGCCATTGGGGAACCGGGGAATTGCATTCTTGTCATTGCCAATTTCAACTTCAAATACACACATTTAATTGGAGTTGGCAAGGGTTTGACATCAGGTGCATGCTTGCGGTTTCAGCTGCCAATTACAAGCTCACAGGAAGTTAACAATGACAAGCACAGAAGAGTGTGAATTTCTGAACTAGGAGATGCCCAGTGTAGAATAATAACTGATAGGCATGAAAGAAGCTTTGATAACCGATCACACACCTATGAAAAAAAAACAACCCCAGACAAGCGACAGCGTACATGAAAAATGATATAAATGGGAATGTCAGAAACTTTACCAGTTGGTAGGATTTGTAGTGGAGATTGAGGAGGCTTTGTTCGTCAAGTCAGTGGCCCTTATTAGTAGGGAAGAACCTGAACAGCAGCATTTTGGGATTTTGGATTTGCCTTGCCTTGTCTCATTAAGAATGGGTAATGATGATAAAGTTAGACAGAAGGAAAATGTATTTCCTTTATGTTCTGTTTATATGCTAGACTCTTTTGTATGGTTGGCTCTGTTGTCAGAAAGAACTTTTCTTTCCCCAGTCCTGCCTCCCTGCCATCATTTCTTAGGAGGAGAAACAGCAGCAGAAAGGCAGGTCTGGGGGCCTGGACTTGATTCTCCGCTGCTGCTTTCCTGATGACACCAGGGAGGCAGGTCCCAGATCTGCCTCCCCAGTGGTAACAGGAGATATTAGGACCCACCTCTGTTCCTGTTTCCAATTTCTGCTGCTCCCTGGGACTGGAAGCTTCCCCTGCTTCCCCCTGTCCCAAGGAGTGGCAGCAGGCCCCCATGAGATGACACTGCTCCTGTCCCCTGGCCCCAACAGCTCATTAGTAGCTGGCGAATAGATACAGGATACTCATGATCGGTTGTATGTAGACAAAGGTGCACAATCTGTTAAGTGTTCAGGGTTACCCATGTTGGCAATCCTAGATACTTGTAAGGCATAACATGTAAAACCACCAATTATTTCTGTTAGCTTGGAAAGGAAGACACCTCTGTGTCATCGGTCACCTCTGTGAAATCAATGGCTCCCCTCTAAGTGAATTTAACAGTGCATGATTGCATCTCATAGGATGGTAAATCTCATTGATGTTTCTCCATCAGACTGGGAAAGACTTCACACATTTGAAAGCATGGATATTGGACAAGATAGCACTTTCATATTCAGGCCAAAATGGATCACACACCCTCAACAACTTGTCTTCAAATTCGTTCATTCTTTTGATTTCATTTTAATGGATACTGTCAGAGGTATTTGTTGTGTGACCTAAATAGCATGCTGCATTTCTTAGGGAAGGAAACAAGACGAGTAAATGGAATGCCAACTACCTATAGCTCATTATTTAGTGTCCTTAATTTTCAGCTATCTTCTGCTCTCTGCACTTGCATATCATTTGCTCTCATATGCAAATTAGATGGTAATAGTTGATTAAGGTTGTCAAGTTTTCAGTCTCATGTGCCTTTAATTTTCTGCTTTCTTAAGGACTCTTTGTTTTGCTCCTCTCAGGTTTCTCTCTCAAAAAAATTCTCAAGTCCCTTCTCATGTGGTCTTTGATAATATGAAACTGTGAACAAGGATGTCCCTTCAAATCCCCCAAAGATGGCAACCATATGATTTGTATACATTTCCTGGTTCACACATTCATTTGCACTCTTAGGGAAATTCAGAGTCCCAGCACAATGTGGTTGATCTGATTATTTAAATATGACTGGGAAATCAGCACAGTCTATTATCAGAATTGCAGCAAGAAGACACAGGTATAAAAATGGCTACATGTTCTGCCTAGTCTTTTCAACCAACGAAAACAATGTGAGGGATGCCTATCATCTCAATCCAAGGTGCATGCATGAGATACAGCTTGTGTGTGCACAATGCTCAGTGCAAAAGATTCAGACACTTGGACACACTGCTTGCTTCCTGAAACACTAGCATAACAACAACTTTATTGACCTCCTGCTTTCTGAACATAACATTCACATGGACAGACTGACACTGCCCAGCACCCCCGAAGGAAGACACACACACATTAGTTGGATTTTATAAGGCTGCACTTTTTATTAAACGAATGGGTAAGGAGGAGGAGGAAGGCTAACTCCCTCAGGATCCATAATTAACTATTATAACCTGAACTTGTGCAGGCGGCCTGAAGTTTCCTCTGTGCCGCCTCCTTACATTCTACAATTAACTATGCTAGGTCACTCTCTCCCCAGCCATGCAGCTGGTTGCGAAGGCATCATAGCCTTGTAGTGACCTGGAGCAGGAGAGAAAGCAACGGCCCCCTCTGGACCCCCTTGTCCTCAGAGCATATGGCTCATTCCTTTCCTCTGAGCCTTGGAAGGAACCTGGCCGCCCCTGCACTTGCTTCCTTCCGCAGCCTCATCTCATTTAGGAGATGCCTCCCTTTTAATTAATCTACTTAACTACCTATCCTATCTTTAACTGGACCCCAGTCACATGAGACCGCCAGCATATGCTTGGCTAGTTTTAGCCCACCCCCTTCTCTTAGTCAGCCAACAACTGAACTAACTTACGCTTAAGCCCTGCCAGATAGATATGGACACCACAATCAGACAGGTGAACTCTGTCAATTCGAAACAGATCTGGTCGAGAAAAACGAATTTCACCATGGGAGATACAATCGCCTCCCATACTAACCAACCGACCAACTTCCTTGTTGATATTTTTACGTACCCTATCAATTTTACCAGGGGAAATAGCACCCCACCATCTAATCCTCTTGAGCATATGCATCCATATGAATCTTGTCTGTGGCAACAGCTGGGCTGTGTCAGCTAAATCCCTTTTTATTCTAACTACCAGTGCTACTCCCCCGTGGCAGGTTGTTCTTGCCGAGGTGCACAACTATGATGTCTGGATGCTTTTCAGATGCGGCCAAGTATAGGACCGGAATGAGTTGTTCCCATCTCATACCAGACCTAGCCTTCCATACAACATCCGCTGAGTCACTAAGACCCAATTGCGTGCCCCAGTGCAATTGACTCGCCGCCTTGGCTGCCCAATAAACCAAGCTGTGCCCGATTATCCAAATTGACCTTCAGGATTGAAGTGCACTGGCATCTGAAATGAACAATAAAACAACAATTAATAGGCAGGGACCCGAGTTGACTGCATTGCTGCAATTTGCAGTGATTTTTGCAGAATCAGCCAATCCTTGCAGAATCAGCCAATCCTCGCAGAATCCTCGCAGAATCAGTCAACCCTGACCATGACCTGAGGGTAAATAGGCCCCTGGGAGATTAATTGTGGGTGGGTGGGGCCTGAAGGCCCTGTTTGCGTGAGGGAGGTGCTGAAATTCCAGAGGATTTGAGTTGTGTTTGATTAGCAAAGTTGTGATTCTATGTCAAACCTATTGCAAATTTGCTTCCCAGCATGCATAGTTATGCAAATCAAGTTAATTATGCAAATATTAATGCTCGTGGTGAATTTTCAGAATTTGGCTTCACTGGTTGCAGAATTTAAGATTTTTTGGTGCAGTCAACTCGGGTCCCTGTTAATAGGTTAAACGAACTGTCCAGGGGGCGAACATAAGACCTAAAGGCTGAAGAATGCCAGTGGCCAATGCTGCGGACTGATGAATCTGAAAGCCCCATCGCCAACGCTCAACTTGCAGCGCTGATCCGGAATGAGTGAGACCCATAATGAAGGGGAGAAAGATGAAGGCGGGAGACACATTTCCCAAGGACTGCCGAAAACTGGTGGCGGGTTAGACAAGCACCGTCAGCATGCCGTAGGAGTTGTCCCAGCAACCGAGGGTGAATAGCCAAGCAGAGGGTCACCTGCATGCTGCAAAGTGAGGGCATGACCAACTCCCTTCTGATCTGTCTTAGACTTCCGCAGAATTAACTGCAGAGCTAAAGGCAAAATGTGAGTGTCCTCCACAGAGACTGCCAAGCCCTCCCGAGATCTACGGGATTCCACAGTCATCTCACTGACTTGAAAAGCCCTGAAGAAGGCCAATTTAAATGCTACCTCGAATAACTGGTCTTCGTACAAGGAGTAACATACCCCGGGGAGGACAGCTATAATGCACATGAGTAAATCTGGGGTGATAGGCAATCTACTGTCTAGGTGGCTACTGTGCTGTCTGGCCCAGATCTCAAGCAGCTGGCGGCTAAAGAAACCCTGGTTTGGTGAGGGAAAACCTGCCAACCCACTAACAAAAGCCAACGCCGACAGTTTACCACCAATGGTGTTAGAGGAAAGGCCCTTCCTACGCAGGGACATGGCGAATTGCAGTGATTGGGCTTCTGGGATGGGAAAACCTAAGGGCCAACCCATTGTGACTCAAAATTGTTGAAATTTGGTGAAAGCTCTCGTGTAATCTGCCAGAGATCTGGGAGCCAGGGAGCCCTGGACCGATTGGAATAATTCTATGATCCAAGAGTCCAGATGTCCAGCGGAACCACCTTTGGATGCTGTTGTGCCTCTGGAGCCAACTGGTGGAAACGGTCCATCTGAAGACGAGAGAGAGTGTTGGCGATGCCGTTGCTAACTCCTGGGACGTGCTTGGACACAAACAGAATGTTAAATCGGAGGCACTGTAATACAAATTTCCGTACCAAATGCATGGTCCGGACTGACTTAGATGACATCGAATTTATCACTTGGACCATGGCGAGGTTGTCACACCAGAAGAGCAAAACCTGGTTTGCAAAAACCTGACCCCACAGATGGACAGCCACCACTATGGGGAATAACTCTAGGAAGGTGAGGTTCCTGGTGATCCCCAGAGGAACCCATTCATCCAGCCATGGTGCATTGCACCATCTGCCTCTGAAATACAGGCCGAAACCAATGTTCCTGGCAGCATCAGACTGGGCTTGGAGCGCAGCTTCTAGCTTCAACTGCTGCCTCCAAAAACTGACATTGTTGTAATCGGCTAGGAACCTACTCCACGTCAGGAGATCCTCTCGCATGTCTGCCATAACTCTGATGTGGTAATGCTGAGGAAGATCTCCTGCAATGGCACTGTATAATTGGGACAAGAAGGCTTGACCGGGGGCCACAACTTGACATGGGAAATTAAGCGAGCCAAGCAAAGACTGCAGTTGCTTACCTGTAACCTTCCTGACTGCCAAGCATGCCTGCACCGCACCTTGCAGGGAAGCTATCTTATCCTCGGGCAAACATGATACCCCCAGCACAGAATCCATTTCTATACCTAGGAAGGTCAGTGATGTTGCAGGTCCAACTGTTTTTTCCTGGGCAAGAGGAACGCCAAGCTCCTCCGCCATGGACTTGAAAACCCCCAATAGATACCCGCAGTCCTGTGTACCAGGCCAACCAATGAACAAAAAACATTGATATAATGGATAATGTTATTGGATCCCATTCGATGCGGACCACCCATTCGAGGAGCATGCTGAAACTCTCAAAGGCTGCACAAGAAATCGCGCACCCCATAGGCATCACCATGTCATAATAAAACATGCCCTGGAACTGAAAGCCCAGCAGCTTAAAATCGAGTGGATGGACCGGAAGCAAACAGAAGGCTGACTTGATGTCACATTTGGACAGAAGTGCCCATTGTCCACATGCTCTGGCCATCTCCACCACCTGGTCGAATGAAGTATACCAAACTGAGCACAGCTCATCTGGAATTGTGTCGTTGACAGATTCCCCTTTTGGGTATGACAGGTGATGGATCAGGTGAAAGTCACCGGAGTTCTTTTTGGCACAGTGCCTAATGGTGATATGTACAATTCCTCCATTGGGGGCCGAACAAAGGGGCCCGCCACCCTACCTTTATTTATTTCCTTCAGGAGTTTGACATGCACCAAATGCTCCCGTCCCACTACCAATTTCAGATTGTTTGCCCACTGCCTAATTTTAACTCCCACTGTTGGGATCCTAAAACCGAATCTTAACCCCTGCAGAACATAATCCATGGTGCTCCATAATCCATGGTGCTCTTTGGAGCGCCTCATGATGCACCGGCATTCGTGCCCTTATTAGCCCCACTTCCATTACCACTTGAGGGGTACTTCCCTTGTTTATTTCTATTCCCTCCCTTGACCCAGCTACATTGTGTCACTGGGTTCCTGCCGCAATGGGCACATGCATGCCTGAAGTGGCAAGGGGAGTGGGCGCACCTCCCTGCACCATTGTACTCCCAGCATGTGGCACCCCGCGATGGGGTTCGGCTCCCGTCTGCCCGAAAGGGGTCATTCATTGTTGAAACCCTTCCCTTAACAAGCATGTGACCGCTGTCCGCTCTTGGGACATTGGATGCATTGTGCATGCACTCCAACCATATGTCCTGTGCATAAACATCCCAACGCATGCCCGGGGTAATAGATGCCCACTTTTGAAAGGCTTCATCATAGTAGAGCCATGCCCCTGAATTCCCTGTGTCTAATACCCACCTGACAATATCCTGATACTTGATCAGTTCCATTGCCCTGTTGGGAGACCAGTTGGACCAATTCCGGTTGGCCTTGGGTCTCTTAAAACACTTCCTTTCCTTAGGTGCATCCCTCACTGCAGGATCAGGAACAGGCTTAGTGAAAAGGAGTGAAAAGACATCAACATATTCCCCTTTCCAAATTTTGTCCTGTGTGACCTGCATGAGGTGTGCACCTATGGGTGCCGTAACTGCTGCATAACCCCCAGCAAGTGGAGGCAGTTCCTGCCTTCCCTGATTAGCCGCACATGCATGGGAGCAACATGCTGTTGGCGGGGCCCACACCTGCGAGGCCTGTGATGCCCAGCCCTGTGGGGGGGCGGCCGGTGCTTGCCCACTGCACTGCTCTTGCACCAGGTGGCCACAGCTCTCACCTACCTGTGAAGCAGTTACAGTGCTGGCGACCAACCCACAATGACTCGTCAATGCTCCCACCCAAGACTGAGATGCCACAGCCTGAACAGCCATGCTCACCTGTTGGCAGCACCCGCCCATTTGGGCACCTTGCTGATCAGGCCACGGTACCCAGGTGCCCATCCACCCCCATCTAGCAGGTGAATTAACACTATGACATTGGTGGGAAATGTGTGCCCCCCCCCGCTAGCAGCAGTGTTCTCACTCATAGGAGGAGCTGCATTGTCTTGCATTTTTAGATGGGGAACCTCAGGACCCTCATTCTCCAACTGCTGGCATGGCCTTGCTCTTGTACTGCCGGTGTCACGCACTGCCCGCTCAATAGTTTCCTTCTGCTGCAGGATCGCTTCCAATTGTTCCTGCCTCCCTTTCTAGATGTCCTGCGTGGGACTTCCATGGGTTGCGCCATGCTCCGCCCTTACCCCTTGTGGGTTCCTGCCTGGGTTCTGTCTCTCGTGGGTTCTAGCATCTTCCTGTGTCACCTGTCGCAGCTCCCCTCTGGCTTGTTGCCTGTCAGGGCTCTCCTGCCTGTAATGTGAGGGGACACCACAGCAGTGCATACCACTCCCCCATGGAAGGGAAACATCTCCCTCCCACTGTGGAGGGGGCCAAACACCTGTCAAGGAACAGGCCCCCGCAGATGACATAGGGAGAACATCCTGGGGGGGGCAGTCACCCATTGCTGGATGGCTGCCTCACATCCCCCAAGCCTGGCCTGCAAGGAGCCAAGCACAGCCATAGTCGGGTCCTCTGCAATCCCTGGGGTGCCAGCCAGCAACCCCTCAGCATCTGAACTCCTGCCTGGTGGCTCCTGCCTCACTTTCTTTGCAGGGGCCTTTTTTAATGGGGCCTTGCCCTTCTTCTTACCCCCCCTTTGCCATCTGTGCTTGCACATGGGTGGAGTACACAACTTATAGTGTCCACCGCCTCGCTCTTGGATATCAACTCATCGGGGGAGGGAGGCCTAGTTGAAAGGCTGGGCTGCCCTGTGTGCAGGTGTGTACAGCACCTACCATGAGGCTGCAGTACACGGGAGGGGAAGGGGGCTTAGAATGAAAATAAACCCTGATGTGTGTCCCCCTCCACTGCCAAACAAAGGCGCCCTGAAAATATCCGCAGCCAGCAACCCTGATGTGTATCCCCCCCATCCCCGTACTGCCAAATAAAGGTGCCTGACCTGTAAAGAGCCGCAGCCACGGCTCGGGAAGAGATGCAATGGGGAGGGCAACAGCAAGCGCCTACTCTGCGCTACGCACGACACGACTCACAAGGTGCAGGCCCTGGGCCTCAGAATTCCCACCCAAGAACTCTCGCCCACCGCCTCCCTCATGAAGGCGGGGGGGGGGGGGAGGGAGCAAGCAAAGGTGCCCGCCCTAGAGGGAGCCGCAGCTCGTGAGGATGAGATAAGGGGGGGAGCAAAAAACTCCGGGTAATGTGCGGCAAAACAGTAAGGCCGCACAGGAAATCCGGCTACGCACTCCACTTTTCCCCGCCACCTGAGTCGACTGAGGCTTGGGCAGTGATCAACAACATGGCGCCCGGCAAGTCTCGTGATGCAAGACTGCCAACATGCAACCATCTGATGCGGTTGCCATGGCAACCACGCCGCTAGCTCTACCAAGAGCGGCAAAGTCGCTGCACTGTGTGTCCCCCTTCTTCCACTGGGGGGGGCACACAAATCCCCCACTCCCTTGAAGGGTCTGCCCTATTGGGGCAGCCCAAGGGGCAGGAGGAATTCTCATAATCCACCACTAGGTGGCAATGAGCAGGGAAACAGAGAATGAGGCCGCTGTCAACATAATAAATGCATGGAAATTACAGCCAGATGCATTTGACTGCTGCAGAATATGCCAAGCAATACACTGTGTAAGCAATACATTGATACTACCACCAAATGTAGAGCTAGGGTATGCGATTATGTCAGAGGTACATGGGGTAATTTTGTAGAATAAGATAAACCACAATGTTTACTCCATTCACAAAACAAATAAACCACTGAGAATGGGGGGTAGTCACGGCAATGGTGTTGTACTGCAAGACAATGCATTTTGCCTGAAGAGGGACACCTGCTGTGAAACCACATTGATGATCCCAGCAAAACCTGCATTCACATAACACAGGTTGAAAAATAACATAGTTGGGTTCCTCTGCCAATGGAACGTGGGGCAACATATCAGTACAGGTCTGTCAAAGTCAGGGCAGAGATAGGAGGACTGTACTAAGATGCTTTTCCTCCTCTAATTTGTCTGACTGGTTCAAAGAGCTCATCTTAAACAGAGCAGGTCTCTGAGGCACCAAGGAAATCAGCTCTTGCTGACCTTCCTGATTACATCAGATTGGCTCATTCAGTCAGGGACACACAAGAAATGCCAAAGGCCAAGTCTTCAGATGGGGTAAACCATCTTAGTCCCATTAACTTCAATAGAACGATACCTGTTTTCTTTAGCCAAAAGGTCTGACCCTAAGTGATTTGCCCCAGGTGGAATTTTGCAAAGAACATAGTTTGGTCTCAAAATACACCAGTGAGCAGCAGACTCAGAGTGCTCCAGACAGAGCTAAAAGGTTCATGCCCTGCTCTGAGGGAATGTTCATTGCTATGAACAAAATTTGAACAAAACGTGTCTGGGCTGTGATCACAAGACTAGTTAGGTCTAAGTTTGTAATGTTTTGCACGTATCCAGATGCAATTTGGGGAGTAAGAAATACTTCACACATTTATTTATTTATTTTACAGGATTTATATCCCGCTTTCTCCTGCCACGGGCAACCCAGAGCGGCTAACAACAATACATATAAATATAATAAAACAATTCAACTATAAAATCAATCAATCAATCAACCAAATAACACCCCAAACCACCCTCCCCAACCCACAAACCACCCTCCCCAACCACATCATTGAGCTATGGAAGAATTTCTGTATCTTTTATACAGTGAAATCCACATAAGTCAAATTTGGTTTGCTAGAATTTCCTTAAAGTAAAATTGCTCTGTTTACCCCTGCCCTAAGTCTATTCAATGAGCTATATGAATGCATGGCATTGGATAACAGGATGTTCCCTGCTCCAGTTTCAAGATAACTCCAAGCTGCTTCTCTGGAAACCCTAGTAAGTGTTAAGAGTCTGTTAAGTGGCAGGTAACACATTTGCTTTTCATCCTGAATATTGCAACTGAGGGTGTTTTAATGGCTCCCATGGCTGCCATGGATTTACCCATGCGGTAGTGGGAGCCATCACCCTGGCTGAGAATCAGCCCAGCGACTGAACAAACATGACAGCAGCTGGGCTGTGGAGGGGGTGGGGAGACTCACAGATGTGCATCCTCCTCGCCCTGCCCACGCACTGCATGCAGTGACCCATCCCCAGCAAATGGTCATCCATGGTGGCCAATGGAGGCTGCCATGGTGCCCACCCCCCACTCCAAAAAGCGGTAATTAAAGCGGGCTTTTAGACAGGAAACTCACTTTACTCCAGGTACAGCAACCGGATGACATCTGTGATGGGGCTCAGTGAGGAATGAAGACTGGGTTAGAACCATTGAGAGTGTTTTCAGACGTGATGATGACTCGGGGAAATTCTACTCCTTTCCCAGACCAGGGAGCAGGGGGAGGGGGGGAGGAGGCTAGCCCGGGCTGTGATTTGGGGAAATTTTGCTCCTTCCCCTGCTTATTTCCTAGATTTCTTTGGGTCACAGCCCCGGCTAGCGCCCCCAGCCCCACCCCAGTCGGAACCCAGACTATGCTAACATCTGGTGGGCGCATTTAAGCATGATGGTGGCACCCAGGTTAATCCACACTAAAACAGGTTAGACTGTGCCACAGTCACATCTAAAAACACCATAAATGTTTCTAATCCATCCTTTCTCACTGAGTCTTGGGTCTGGAGTTTGAAATTTCGCTAAGCCCCACTCCAGTACACTTTTCACTTAGGACTGAAGGCTGAATTTGAATAATTAAACTACAGCATGTGGGTTCAAAAACAAATGTGTTCACTGCCACTAGCAGACTATTAACACTTAACAAGGCTTGCAAAGTGGGGAGGGGGAAGATTCTGCTTTTCAGGAGGAAAGGAAGGATCTCAGCAGGAAAACTTTCCCCTTTTTTGCCTTTGAAAGACCACAATACCTCTCTATGTCCAGTTGAGGCTCTTGTAATTCTGTGCTAAGAACGAAAAGGCCACCTGGGGCAAGTTACTAAGGGTCAGACCTTTGGTTAAGGTGAACAGGCATCATTGCATTGAAGATAATGAGGCTAAGCTGATTTACCCCATTCAAAGCAGGGTTGTATGTTAGCCCCTTTTTAAAATATATATTTTCATTAATAGGATAGTGCATGGCTTACAGGGGGACACTTATTATCCCGTAACAGTATGTAGCAGACGACTGTCAATTATGCTTTATGCTGATGACATGGCTCTAGTCTTCAACTCCTGTATAAGTATGAAGAGACTGCATCAGGCTTTAGGGGACTTTTGTAAGGAAATTAACTATAATAAAACAAAGGTCGTTGTTGTTGTTGATGAATTCCCCCTATCTTGGTCTATAGAAGGGAACTCTATAGCGCAGGTAAAGAACTATAGATATTTGGGGATTCTCTTCAATTCATCAGGCAGTTGGACCGATCATCTGGCTATGGTAAAACAAAAGATGTTACAAACCTTAAATGGCTTGTTAAGATTTTGGAGGATAACGGGAGGAAGGAGGATAAAGCTGGCCATGGAACTACTAGAAAATAAATTAACCCCCCATGCTATAGATGGTGCTGAGGTATGGGGTACTTATGCTTTAAATAAACTAGAGACTTGGAAAAACAAATTTATTTGTACTATTCTGGGGGTGCCAGGCAATACTCCTGCATGAATGCTGCTTAGGGTGGAGACAGGAGTGTATTCTTTAAATGTCAGGATAATATCCTCTATGTTTTGCTACTGGTTGTGCATACAGGAAATGCATGGCGAACGTTTACCAAAGTTAATATGTTGCACTGAGCAGCTATATAAATCACATGCATCCTTATGGTTTAAGAATATGTCAGATATATTAGCAAAAGCTGGATTTTCTTTAAGCTTTTTTAAGGGTTATTCTAAGGCCAAAGCTAAGAGTCTCTTACAAACAAGATTGAGAGACATTGCCATACAGGCCGATATGGGAGTGATTAAGGATGTTAAAATAGCTCCCAGCTACCATAAGTTTAAATTAACCCATAAGTTTGAACCGTATTTGGCAACTATAAATAACCATTCGACCCACAGAGCTTTAACGCTACTGCATTTTAACATGATGCCAACTGAAGTCCTGGAAGGCAGATACGAGGGAGTCCTTTATGATTTGAGATTGTGTTTCTGTGGTATTGGACAGGTTGAAGATCAATACCATTATTTATTTACATGCTAATCAGCAGCCAAAATACGCTCCAAGTTTCTTCTGGCTTTATTGACTGGTAAGGAGTACTGGCCCCTTCCTCAGCAGTTAAAATATCTCCTGGAAAGTAACTCTGAGTCTCATTTGAAGAATATGGGTAATTTGGCCCACTCTTTGGCAACTAATAGAAAATCAGCCATCAAAGATGTTTGGGCTGTGATTTATTGAAACTCTTATTTTGGAAATTTTGATTGGTTTTATTTGTTTGGTAACAAACAAATTTGTTTGTTCTGTGTGATTTACATCTACTTGATTGGTTTATATGTATTTTATTATGTTTCAACCCTATGGGTTACGACAATGAAATTTATTATTATTGTAATACTATTCAGGAGCCAAGCCCTGCCCAGGTGCACTTTGGTTAGAGCAAGGCATCTATTTTCAAAATACAGGGTGTGTGTTTCTTTACATTGTGTATTTTAAAATTGTGTATTATCTGTCTGTATTGTATTTTCGATTTTGTGACTTTTTGGCTTAAGACGTTAATAATAAATTCAATTCATTCATTTACCCCCATCAGAAGACATGCCCTCAGGCATTTCTTTGTCGATATCACTACATTCATTTCTAGGGGCTTGAATATATTTTATAGCTTTCATTAGGGATGGGACTTTGGGTAAAATCTTGGTTCTCTGTGTTATCAGTTCTCGGTTCACCCATTATCAGTTCTATCGAATCTATCGGTATCGGATCTTTAATATTGTGGTTTTTGCCATTGACTTCAATGGGGAAAACCGCAATGTTAAAAATCCGAGAAAAAAAGCAGTGCAAAAGAAAAGGTATTGCCGATACCGAGAATTATCGGCTACTCTCGGTTCTCAGCAATAACGAGAGTCCCATCCCTAGCTTTCATAAAGATCCATTGCCGCATTTTTGGTAGTGTTTGCCTGCTTTTAAACATTGCATAGCACAGTACTAAAGACAGGTTCATTTTCTTTCAAGTTTACTTAAGTTGAAGCTCTGATAAGTCAAACTGTTTTAGATTTCCCACTAAATTCCATGTAAGAAGACTCTACAATATTGTGCCAATACGAGAGTTGGTGCTTGAAGTCTTTAAGACTGAGTTAAACCTAACTCTCTTCCAAAGTACGGACACCCATTTCTGTATGGGCACAGATGGATTGCAGTACTCATGCTAATGGCTCCCAATTACTCCTTGAAATGTTTCTTCTCTGGCACAGTACAGTATGCATCTTGTGAACTTTCTTTATAACCAGTCTGTGGGCTGAGTGTAGAATAGATCCTTCTTAATCAGGGCCACAAGAGGAAAGTTTATCAGACAGTGCAGTGCACCATCTGTGTCTGTACCTAGAAATACGTAAAGGTTTAAAATGTCAACAGTAAATTACGCCAGGTGCTCAAAGAGAAAAGGCTTATTACAGTTCTTTTGTGAGGACTGTAATTAATTAGGCTATCTGAGCGGGTAAAATGGTAGATGTTTAGGTACAGTATGATTTTGGACATCTTCTCTAGTAATCAGATTTCTCGTTTCTTCCAACAGCATGACAGAGAAAGCTAAATTTCCTCCTACTTGTCTTCTAAAACCTGCCACAGACCCATTACCTTTTTAGATGAGAATAATATAGATATTACTGTCTGTATTTGTTTCCCAAACAACAAGCTGTGTTTTTAATGAAATGTGGCATGTATGGGATGAATAAATATTTGTTTCATACCTTTTCTGAAGACGTGCACATGCCCATTTTGCAAAATATAGAAATGGAACCAAACCAGATTCCCTTACTTTAATACCCCTTGAATGTAGAGATGCTCAGATTCCAGGCTGAGTGAAATCTACATTACCATTTGGGCCCAGCTAATTCAGGCTCGGGACCAGTTTACACTTCAGAATCTTAGCAAAACTCAGAATGCAGCCGTCCATCAGAGGTGGGGAAATTTTCCTTCGTATCTCTCCCTACATGGAAATCCCCTTTCCTATCCCTTGTCCATTTTGGATTGTAAGCCCCTCAGGGCAGGGGCCTCTCTTTTATCATGACTGTTTAGTGCCAAGTACATTGCTTGCACTATATAATAATAACAAGGGCCACTCTGAAAATTAGTACTAGCTCTGGAGGTTGGATAGGTATTGGGGACAGGGACAGTTTAAGGAGGCCACTTGTACACAAAAGAGGGACGGGGAGAGACTAGCATGAGCTGAAATCAGTCCAGGGGGAACTGGGGGAAGCTCTGCTTCTGTGCATGGGATTTTAGCCCATTTCTGGTGCTATTTTTCATGTGGCTCATGGGGCTCAAAATCTCGCCCTGTAATCTGTAAGAAAAATTGCTCCACAAACGAGCTAAAACCCCGCACACACCAGCAGATTCCCCCATGTGTGATTTTGGCTCATGCTAGTCCCTCCCCTTCCCATCTTCTGTACAAGCAACCAGAGTGTGCTCAGAATGGGGGAATGTGCTCAGAGAGGTGTGCATGTTGTTTTCATATATCAATAACAAAAACAAAATTTGTCATTTTTGTTATCGTTATTGCAATAACGAAAATGACATAAAATAACAAAATCAATAACGATAATGAAAGTCATTATTTATTTTGTTATTGCCTAGCAGCCCAGCAGGTGTTTTTTTGGAGGAAAATGTGGCGAGGGGAGGAGGGAGCAGACATCTCGGAGTTCAGTGTTGAACTCTTGAACTGGGCCTGCGATGGGAGGGGAAGGACCTGATGGATGTAATCTCTGGCCAATGAGCAGTGCAAGCAGGTCCCAGGCAGTTGAATGGCACCCTGTGAAGATTGCTCAATGTCTCCTCACTCCCAGAACCAATCAGGGGAGCTCTGGGGGAGAGCACGTTATCCCTTTATACTGCAGGGTTGGGCTGCTTGACTGTAGTTGTATGTTAGTAATTGCTCTGTCAGGGTGCATTTGGAGAAACTGTTGGTGCTTGCACTAAAAATCCTCCCGTATATATATCCCTACCACCTTACCTTTCCAATCCTTATTCCTTACCCGTACATTTTACCTTTTCTTTTCCTTCTCCTGCCTGTCTCCCCCTGTACACGTACACACACACACACAGGTAGTATAGTTTAATTATATGTATTAGATTATAGATAGAGAATAGAGATATATTAGAGATAGTGGATATACCTCTGTGTTTTCCTTCTCCCTTCCCCTGTCTGTATATAAATATATAAAACTAGATATTGTATGTATACCAATAATGATAACAAAAACAAAATCTTCGTTTGAAATCAGTACCGATACCGATACCAACAACGATAACAAAAAATAGCATTTTATTCTTAACAAAAATGAAAATGATACATTTTAATAACAAAAACAATAATGGAAAATTAAAAACAACATGGGGCCCTGGTGCACACCCCTAGTCCAGATCATGGATCTATGCCCTGGATTGGTTCCCTCTCCTTGTGCCCAGGCCCTCATCTCTGCTTCCTTCTCCTGAACTCACTCTTTCTCTACTTTAATGCAAAGGCTCAACTCATGGGCCAGATCCAGGAACTGAAAGCAGGCCAGATGGGTCTGGCTCATGGACCAGCAGTTCCCCACTTTTTGCTTATAAGAAACTGGTAAATCCCACCATAACATAGTTTACTTAAGAGCTCGCTATGTATTAGCTGGATAAGAGTCAGACTAGAGTGATCAGGAGGTATCATCTTTTCAGAAACCTGAGGTGGTCCAGCTCACGCTACCTGAAGAGCAGACAGTCAGCATCACCACAGTAACGGTTGGGCTGAGCACTGTATTGACCTGTGCGGTCCATGGAACCCTACGTCCTCCAATTATCTGGAAGCGCAATGGAGTCATACTGAATTTCTTAGATCTGGAAGATATCAATGTCTTTGTCTGAGGGTTTCACAGAAAAGTTGGTGGATTTGCGGTGCAGCCAGGGAGTGGCGTTTCGCTGAGGAAGTTGTGTGCTGGGAGTGAGCAGTGGGTCCAGGAGCAGGGGGAGCAGTGAAGGACACCGAGTGGTAGCAGTTGAACTGAGTCGGACCGGGGCTGCGGATTGATCCTGTACACAGGCGATAGTTGGAGTGCCGGAGCTGAAGGCCTTGTGCATGTGGCCTGGGGTAGCGGCTGTGTGGGCTGCGACCCTCGTCTTTCCTCCTCTTGACTTTCCAGCCATGAGAGGCCTGGGTTACTAGCAATTGTAAGTACCTCCATGGCAGAAAAGAGGAGAGGGGTGAGGATCCACCTGTTAGTCTCTACGACATCCCGAGGCACAAATGCCCCAAGATTGCTCCTGCCTCTATGACTATGCTTACCCCATTGAAGCTGGTAAATAAGTTCCAGTGCTTACAGCAACTGGGGGAACAGGAGGGCCAGTCTGCGGAGCCCCCCCACCCCCCCCCCCCAGTGCATGGGGGAGGAGGCTGCTCCATCTGGGGACACTATTATTCAAGGGACAGCAGGCTTACCGACTGCACCTTGTGACACTTCAGCAGGCAAGGCTGCTGTCATCTGATTAGCAAGACTGTCAGTCTCTTATTTTCAAATATGTCAGAGGTTAACAATTCACTGTTGTGGGTTAGAAAGCAGTTAACTGAGGTATTATTTAAACTGGACACTATGGTCTCCTGTCCACACTCAAGTCAGTCTCCTGTAGAGGTCAAACCTCCAGCTGATTATTTAGTAGGGAAGGAAAGAACAGCAATGTTGGCAGTAGGTCGAGGACCCAAAGCACTTTACTCAGTTTAGAAAATTTTCTCCTATGGTTATGTGGGTCAAGGCCTGCCCTCTTCCCAATGGGGTTATCCCCAAATGGGACTAATCAACAGATGTTGCTCAAAATCTTGCTCATCTATTGTGTATGAAGGTTGAGACAAATGAGGTGGTAGAAGTAATTTGGTTGTATGACACACGCAATTATGTGTACCGACGAGTAATATTCAGTTCACCTCCACTTTCTATTAAAATGTTTAAAGCTCAGAAAAGTTTACTCACTAGAGGGGTTTCTACAGACAGAGGCTACCTACTAAAGGGAAGTGTGGACCTGTTGGGCAATCAGGCTCCTCTTATCCAGCTCTCTTCACCAAATAGGGCGATGTTGGGCCCTTGAGGTCGGTTAATTGATTTAGGAATAGACAATGCTTCTGGCCGCAGCATGATCCCCCCGCTTGATGCTGACAATATGGACACTCAGGAAGTCCCCTTGCTCTTGGGGGGTAGCTCCCGAGAAGAGGAGGGGATGCGGGTTGGGGTGAAGGTCCAAGAGGTCCTCTCCAAGGGCAGGGTGGCAAGAAGAAATAGACTTGGAGAGTATGGAGGGGACTACTTGCCTGCAAGTAGATGAAACTCCCGCAGGCAATGTCTTCCAACAGTCCCAGGCTCGCCAGGTAACTATTAGCCATGCTAGCCTTGATGAGTCAGATGGAAGCTGTGACATTAGCCCTGGCTCTCCGATAAGCCAGAACTTGCTTGTTCGAAGGTTGGGAGCTTTCTTGTGTGATAAAACAGGAAAGGTTGAGGTATTATCAGTCTCCTATGTCTTTCACAATCTCCTGGTTATTGAACAAGATAACCTCATCCAAAAATTGGATGTGCTTCGTAGAGATAGTCCCCCAGGGACTTTAGAATACAAAGCTCCAGCACTTAGGGGAGTTAATTCACAGCATAGAGTCGACTATAGCAGTGAGACCTGGACAGCTGTCAGATATCTAGACCCGAGTGAGATGGATGAGGCAATAAAAATGATGGGTAATTTAACTAGGTTGGATAATGAGCAAGATGTATATGCTCTAAAGAGTTATTTTCAGTCAGAAGAGCAGGGTCTTCCTGCTGAACCCACTATTTCTGTGTTGGCCGAGATTGTACCCCAATTAGTGAGAGAGATACCCCACCACAATAAGGATGTAGTAATCAGTAATGCACGTTTGTCACTTGTGGAAACGGACCACCATCCTGCCTGACATAGAGATAATAGCTCCCCCCCAACCCTGGCTGATCTTGGTAGAGGTGAAGGCTTAGGAAGAGCCAACCCAAGGAGAAAATTAGTGTCACGGGGTGAGACGACTATTCAGCTGATCTCATGGAACATCGCAGGTCTCAAAACCAAATTAATGGACAAAGATTGTATGTGTTTTTTTATCAAGCTTTGCCCTAATTTGTCTACAAGAGACCTAGACCAAACAGGATCAGCAGATGGACCTAGCAGGCTACCAAGTCTTTCTTCTTGGTGGCCAGAAGGACAGTACCAGGGAACGGGTTTCAGGGGGCCTGGCTATTTTTGTTGCTGAGACGACCCTGGGCTCCTTTTCCCCCTTTCCTTTTGCCAGAGTCGAATTCCAGACTGGTTTGTTGAAGCTCGGCCCTAGGCCAGAGGAGCAAATTATTTTAGCTAATGTCCATATTCCTCTGGCCTCATCCAATATTACAGGGCAGGTGTCTGGACGGCATTGGAGGACGAACTAATCGACTTGCAGGAGAGATTCCCCCAGTTAACTATGCTACTGGTGGGCGACTGGAATGCCCACCTGCCTAGTCCCATGGATGGGAGGGCTAATGACTCAGGAAGACTATTAGTAGCCCTGCTACAGAAATTAGATTTGCTAATATTGAACGACAATTCTCTGGATGAAGGAGAGGGGGATCTCACGTTTATTGGCCCACAAGGTAAAAGCAAAGTAGACTTGTGTTTAATAGAGTTGGGGTTTCAGGATAGGTTTGGGAAAGTAACAAGGATTATTAGGCGCGAAAGTGACCATGTAGCCCTAGTGATGCCAATAAAGGGCCTTAATAATAGTAGATCTGATGGGCCAGTGGCTCTTTCAAATGAAGTATGTCTAAAAATGAAGAGATTCACTCCTGTAAAACTTATAGAGGAAGTTTATGGTTTCTGTGACATGGAGGCTACTATTCAGTTAGCCTCGGACATCCAAAATCCCAAGGACCCCCAAGCTTTATTAAAGGCATATGAGGATCTAATAATGAGCCTCCAGGATGTTATGTGTAAATTTAGCAAGCACATCAGGGTGCGACAATATCCTTGGTACGATGTAGATTGCACTAAGGCTAAACGTTCGCTTGGGGCAGCAAAGAGGCAGTGGGTGAAAGATTATCCTTTTCACCCATGTTCTGAATTCCAAGATCAGAGATTGGCTTATTTGAAATTATTAAAAGGTAAGACTGCCTCACCCTCCGCACCCCAGAGCGGCTCCTCTGATCCGCCGGAGGTGCCTTCCTGGAGGTCCCCCGCGTTAAGAGGTGGGCCACAATGGAGAGAGAATTCTCGATGGCCAGGCCGCGCCTCTGGAACTCCCTCCCGGAGGAAGCTTGCCTGGCCCCAAGCCTTCTGACATTCCGGCGAAGTTGTAAAACCTGACTGTTCGTCCAGGCCTTTGGGGAGGGGAGGGTTAGAGGGTTTTATCTCCCCTACCCTATTTATTGTTTTATTGAGTTCCTGGGCCCTGTTTTAATACTTGAATTGTACTGGATATGTTTTAATTGCTTTTAGATATATTTTATATGTATTTTTTTTTATTGTTGTAAGCTGCCCCGAGCTGTTTTTAGGAGGGGTGGGGTAAAAATCTAATAAATGAATGAATGAAAAAATGAAGTGATCTTGTTATTATGCCAGGTGCTGGGCTAAGATGAATATCGACTTAAAAACTGGGAATGTGAGTGGGTGTTGGTCTGGCCTCAATTCAATAATAAATCCAAGGAGGAAGGTTGGAGGACAAGGAATTCCCCTCCCAAAGTGGGAGGCTTATTTCTGCGAATTATATGCTGATAGAAACATTAGTCTGGAGGATTTGAGTACATCAACTTTACCACAGGATTGCTCCTGGGTGATAGGGGACTTTGCAGAGAGCAAGATCTTGGAATTTATTATGGGTCTCAAAAGGAATAAGACATCGGACCAGATAATATTACGGCAGAAATTCTGCAGGCATCTCCCAGATGGTGGGCGCGACTGCTTTCAAAACTTTTCTGCCATCTGAGTAATGCCAGAATGGTACCATGCTCCTGGACACAAAGCATTATTGTTGCAATTTTCAAAAAGGGAAATGTTCGTGACCTGGCTTCCTATCAGCCAATAAGCTTATTATCAATAATTGGGAAGATATAAGCCAAATTTCTTTTCGATAAACTTGAGAATTGGGCGGAGGGAACGGGAGCCCTCCCATGGGAGCAGTTTGGTTTCGCAAGGGCAAACCTACCGCTGATTGCTGCTTCATTTTACAGCATCTGTTGTATAAGTACCTGAAGATTAAAAAAGGGAAGCTCTATCTAGCCTTTCTGGATTTAAAGAAGGCCTTTGATACTGTTCCTAGGTTGAGGCTCTGGGCTAAGTTAAAATCCTTGGGAGTCGAGGATAGGGTTTTAGCCTCGATCTTCCAACTCTATTAGAATAATGACACTAGGAGAAGATCAGACATGAAACTTAGTAATGTAATACCTGTTAGAAGAGGAGTACGACAAAGGTGCGTTTTGGCCCCCCTCCTTTTTATTTTGTATATTTCAGACCTACCTTCGTACATTAAAAGTCAATACCCATCCCCCAAAGGTAGGGAATGTCCAGATCTATCTCCTTCGGTTAGCAGATGACCTGGTTCTGCTGGCCCATACGGACATTGGCCTGCGAAGGACCATAAAACAGTTTAACCAGTATTTCCTTCTTAACGTTTTAGAAATAAACGCGCTAAAATCTAAAGTGATGATATTGGGAAAACGGAAGTACCCACAGAAATGGAGAACGGAGGATGGGGAGTTTGCCACGGTAGCCTCCTTTAATTATTTGGGTATTACATTCAGCAATAGGGGAACTTGGAATCACCATCTGCAGAATAGAGCAACTAAGGCTCAGCAGGTGGCTAGGGCACTTTTCAGGGCTGTTAACATCTCAAAAGGTGTCCCTGTTTCAGAGTTTATGCGTGTCTATAAGGCCAAGGTACCCCCGTCAGCTGCCTTCGGTTTGGAGATTATATCTTTCCCCAACCTCATTATACTGGAGAGGGTGCAGAATCAGTTCTTACGAAGACTGCTTAAAGTGGGAACGGGTACCCGGGGGGCTGTTCTGTGGGCTGAATTGGGTATCCATTCAAGCCCGTAGCCTAGGCTTCATCTTTGACTCAGCCCTTTCTTTTAAACCCTACATTGACTCTGTTGCTAAATCCTGTCGCTTCTCCCTCCATAACATTGCTAAGATTCGCCCTTTTCTCTCTGTCTCTTCTGCCAAAACTCTTGTTCATGCTCTGGTCATCTCTCGCCTCGATTACTGTAACCTCCTTCTCACTGGCCTTCCCCGGTCTCACCTTTCTCCCCTCATCTCTGTCCAAAATTCTGCTGCCAGGGTCATCTACCTCGCCCGTCGCTTCGACCATGTGCAGCCCCTCCTCTCTTCGCTTCACTGGCTTCCCCTTCCTGAACGAATCCTGCACAAGCTCCTAGTCTTCACCTATAAAGCTCTTCACAACCTCGCTCCCCCCTACCTCTCTGCACTTATCGCCCTCCATACTCCAGCCCGTGCACTTCGCTCCTCCTCTGTCCCTTCTCTCACCCTTCCACGCCTTCCCTGCTCCCCTAAGCGCCTTCGTCCCTTCTCACTTGCTGCCCCCCATGCCTGGAACTCCCTCCCTGTCCACATCCGCCTTGCACAGTCCCTTCATACCTTCAAATCTCTCCTTAAAACTCACCTCTTCCGCTCTGCTCTGTCTGACTCTTTATCCTGCTGAGCCACTATTCCTATACCTACGATCTGTTTACCCTTATCCTTGCCACATGGACCTTCCTGCTGTCATTCTCATCGTAACCAAGCCAAGTACGTGCACTTGAGACCTCGCATCTTCATGAATGTTAGACCCCTTGTCTCTCCCTCTGTTCCCCTTCCTATGTCTCTCCCCCAGCTCCTGTCGCTCAGATTGTAAGCCCTAGGGGCAGGGACCGTGTCTATTTTATTACTTTGTAAAGTGCCATGTACACTGCTGGCGCTATATAAATGTTTGTTAATAATAATAATAATAATAATAATAATAATAATAGCGACATATGCTAAATCTATGTGTATTTGGTATTGGCTTAGATTACTCACACATCCGGAATCGAACCTAGCACTCCAATGTTTGATGGAGGAGCTGGCTGAACCCGTCCCGAGGACGTATCCATGGCTGTTGTATCTGGGTATGTTGCTTAGGACTTGGGGGTTTTCTTTCAATTATCTTTTAGGAAAGAACCTGGCTATTGTCCGGGCTGAACTGCTCACTAGGGTCAGAGATATAGCTCAGCAAGAGGACCTGGCTAGTGTGGCTGGTTGGAAAGTAGTTCCAAGATTTGCTGAGATTAAACAACAATTTAAATTCGAAATCTACTTGGATATTCTCTCAAATTGCAAACTCCGCAGGTGTTTACATTACTACGGTTTCACCTTTTACAAACAGCAGTTATTGAAGGCAGATAAAGCAGATACCCTATAGTATGAGATGCTGTCTCTGTGATTCAGCTATGATAGAATCAATTGAATTTTTTTTGTTGTATTGCCCTTTTTATCTTTCATTACGGTCAACTTGGTTGTCCCCTATATTAAGGAAATGTCCTGAGTCAAACCTGGAAGAACGTTTTATCTATTTGCTGACTTTGGAGGACAGAGAGGACATCTTGGCTACAGCCACATTCGTCAGCTTGGCCGTAAAGCGAAGAACTGAAATTTATAATCTTAAGCCCTGACCTCTGGATTTATTAACTATTGACCAACCAAGAGGAGTTTGGCTTTGTTATATGCTTTGTTGTTCGATTGGTCAATTTTGAAAGTGGTGTCCTTTTATTGGTTAGTGAATAAGCTACTTCCCTTACTTGCACAGTGACTTATAAATTTAAGATTTTTGTATTGTATTGGTTTTTAAATTTAGGAGGAGATCTGACTTATTCTTTATTAATTATGTTTTTAGTTATTGTCTTCTATATTTATTTTATAGTTGCATTCTTTATATAGGCCGCAATTCTTTCTTTTTATCTACATACTGTGTGTATTTGTTGGTATTCTAAACTTGGCATTCCGCTGAGGTAGCGATTTATTTTTATGGTATTGTATTTTCAATTAATCAGTCAATTTAGCGACATGTATAACTATGTGGTATTTTTATTGTACTAGTATGCGCAAGTAAGTAAGTATTTTAAGGGTACAGCGAAAGCTAAACCCGTAATAAAGACTTTGACTTTTGATGTATTGGCTTACTGACTGACATATTGGGACAAATTAAATGAACCCAAAGGCCTTTAAACTCATGCAGCTTGGTGTAGTACACGAGGAACAAAGGTCATGGAGATGTTCATGGTTGTTTTTCATTGCCTTTGAGAGCTAAGTAATGCATCTGATGGAAGAATTTGTGTCACTGTAAAGCTTTAAACATCCACCATTTGGAGACCTCTGTAATACTTGTGTAATATGAGGTGGGCAAAAGATGAAGTGTCAATCTTAGCTGTGGGTTTCCTGCTGTTGTCAGTGAAGCAAATCCCTTAATACAGCAATACCTGTAATATGTTTGCGTATGGATGAGAGAATGTATCTCAGTCCCGGTGCTGAAGGAGAGCTACCTTCAATGAATGCATTCTGGAAGAGTGAAATCTTATTATCAGACCTGTTAAGTCTCAGGGATTCGCTGTATGACAGACAGTTTTCAAGAGGAAAGCAAGGTCAGATGATAAAGCCATATCACTCTCATGGTTTTCCGCTACTCCAGTCACACCACTGATTTCTAAACAGCTCTGTGTTTCTCACACATCTTCCAATGGCAGGCATAGGAGAGGCTGGGGAAGCTGTGCTAGAATTGGTAAAACAGTCAAGTGAAAGGTAGTCAAGACTGATCTGGAAAGATGCCAGAGAGATTTCAGAAAAAATGTCTCTGTATGCAAATTCCATCAGGAGAAATTGCAAGACAAGGGAGGAGGGTCCTCAAATGGAAATACTTTTCAAATAAAAAACATCTTCTTGCCTTATGAGTACATTATAGATCTAGAAATATTTACATTTTGTGGCAATGGAGACAGACAACGTGCTGCAATTTAACATGACAGAAGAGTAGAACAAAGTAGTACAGTGATCTCTTTTATTGGACCAACTGCAGTTGGTGGAGGCAACCTTAGTTTCTCTTAGGAATGTGCGAACAGAATGCAGTTCGGATGTTTGGACATTCAGTCGTTCAGTTTGAAACCCGAGTTCGGGTTCGGTTGTTCAGTTCGGTGGAGTTTTGTTCGGCCGAATTCGGCCAAATATCTGAAAATAGCTCTATTGATACTGATACCGAAATTGAATATTTTTTTTGGTATTGGTATCATTTAGCCTTGAAACCACCCCTGGTGCCAGGAAGTCTGCTCCTCAGCAGACTTCCCCCTTCCAGACACGTTTTTCCCGCCCAAAGTCACGTTTTCCCCGCCCCCGAACTCATCCAAACTTTTCCGAACTGTTCAGCCGTTTGAATGTTCGGTTTGGACGTTCAGGTCGGTCGTCCGAACAGGCCGAGTTCAGCCTGAACTCCGAACATCCGAACTGCGTTCACACATCCCTAGTTTCTCTACAGAATAGGAATCTGACAAGGAATTTGGGATGTGCTGAATCAGTTTGGAACCACTAGAGCCAACCTCTAGAGCCAAAGTTAAACTAATCTAGGGCTCTGAAAATGTGGATGGTCCCCCACGCCCAAGCTCTCCTGGATAGAGCTGAAATGAGTAACCGCTAAAATGGGTATACCCATCAATTGGTACCTGAATTGACCTGAACATTTTGGGTATCAGCCAATACCCAAATTTGACTGATTTGGGTACCTGATGTCCTGAAATGTTGACTTCTGGTCCCAAAGTTTTGGTTTTCTTCCTTGATTTTTCAGTTTTCAGTCCTGATTTTGTGTTTGGTAAGAGGAAAAATCAATAAATTGGTACTGGAAATTGCATATTCAGGTACCTGATCAGTGATTGGGTAACCCACCAAAACCCCCAAATAGTACTAAATGTGCTACTAATCCTGTGGTTTTACTGATGAGTACCAAATTAGATACCTGTTTTGGCTCTACTCCTAGGTTTTTATCTGTGTACAGAGTGGGGAATGCCTGAAATCTCTTCAGAGAATTTGCTCTTGCAAAACATTTAAATCTGGTCTGTAGACTGGAGATTACAAGAGTGTAGATAACATTAACGTTTTTCTCTGCTAAGATATCCCCCCACCCCTTCTGCCCCTATATATTTAATCGGTGGCTGTAGAAAAGGAAGCTTGGAGAGTGCTTGTCAAAGTCACACACTGCAGATTTAGGGCAATAGAACCCAGTTTTCTTGGCTAAAATAGTAGCACTATGTTATAAGCACCTTGTGTTAGGCTAACTTATTAGCAGAAAAACAATTAATTCTGTACAGCAAGCACCCAAGAGGGGGCAATACTGCACCGCTCAATGTAAGTCAATGAGATTTCTGTTACAAAGGGGCCACATTTCACCTTCTGGTTCATGCACTGTTACAAAATGTTATCTCCACTGCCTCTCTACTAAGTTTGGTTGAAATTAGCCTGAAGTACCAAAAGATCTTAAGTTAGATAGACAGACAGACAGACATCGAATGATTGCACAAGCTTTTTTTTCCCCATAGGATCCAGCCTAAAAATGAACGTAACCACTTTTTTGGATATTTATGGATAGTTATTTCCACCTTTTCAGCTTATACCCAAAGCCATTTTCAACATTCATGGAATCATAGAGTTGGAAGGGACCTCGAGGATCATCTAGTGCAACCTCCTCCTTGGATGCAAGTGGTTGGACTAAAACACATTTGTCAGGAAATGAAAGCAGAATTCTTGCTCTCCTCTCTGTTCTCATTACTGTGTATGTTTTATTCTGTCAGTAGCTTGTAATTAGGTTGATCTTATCCACAGTATGATGTGAAAGCTTGCGAGTCTTTATCAAATTTGAATAGGAAATGGTTGAATGACTGCCAGCTGGCTGCTTACAATAGCATTGTTGTTTCAATTTATTCTTTAAGAGCCTGGGACTAGGCCTGGAATGAGCAATCGCAGCGAATGCTGTTTCCTTTGGAAACAAGTTATTCGCCTTCATTCGTACGACAAGAAAACTTACTGGCTTTTTGCTGTTTTAAAAAAAAATTACGGCACCTTGAGTCGCCCACACTACCTCTCCTAGCCTTGCCTTGCCTTGCTGCCTGCCTTAAATTGAGCTAATTGTACTGCAATTGCTGCCTGCCTTAAATTGTGCCGATTTATGACACTTAAAAGAGCCATAAATTGACAAAAAATAAGGAAATTGATGAAAAATGCTGGGAAATCGCAGGTGCCAATCTTTCAGTAGCAGAACTGCAGAGTCAATGAATAGGAAATACCGATGAACAGTCACAAGTGCTCTCAAAAGGTAGAAATGTCCAGATGTTATGGGAAGACTTGTCTCACCTCAGCTCTGCCTGGGACAATGGGTGTGTTTAGACAGGCAGGGAGCGAACCAGAGTTCCAAAGCAGGCATGCCATGTATGTGACCCAAACTGGAGCTATGCGCACCCATGGTTTGGCTGCATTCAGACAGCCCACCGTGTGGGTGAACTGAACATGCAAGCAGAAAACATGCCTTCCCCCTGCCCTGTGAAATCAGGCCAACCCCCCAGCAAGCCTGCTCCACTCACAACTTGCCCTGGAGCCCACAGCTTGCCAGAAGCCACTCTGGTAACCATGGGAATGGGATGTGGCAGCAGCCATTAACCTCTTGCCATCGACCTCCCTGAGGTGCCTGTGATAGGGTTGGGGTCTCCCATGCTTGTCTCCTGACAGTACAGTCACCACTGGCCACAGCTCCCTCCAGAACTGTCCCATACTGTAAACGAGCCATTACCCTCTCACCCATGTCCCTGGGATTTTCCAAGTCACAGAAATTAAACCAAGTATCTAATCTAGGACTTCCCTGTAATTGTGCTAATTGAACAGTTACAAGTGCTCCCCAAAAGTAGACATTTCCCAATGGTATGGGAAGACTAGTTCTCGCCTCCCCTCTGCCTGGAACAATGGGTGTGTTTAGACAGACAGGGAGTGGACCGGAGCTCCAGAGCAGGCATGTGTGTGACCCAAACTGGAGCAGCACACACCCATGGGTTTGGTTGTATTCAGACAACACATTGTGTGGGTGAACTGGGTCAACCAATGTCAGTATCCACACAAGCACACTAAAGTTTGGTTAAAAGAAGCTTATATTTATGAAATCAGATTAAGAACAGTAAAAGATTATTTCAAAAGTGCAAGTCAAATAAAAGAAAATAAAGATAACGCACGGCTACATTACTTGTGAAATCGGCATGGTGAAGTCTCACCCTAAACCTGTGTTCATATTCCAGTCTATAATTCTGAGCCAATAATAAGTCTGGGTGATATTCTTCTTTCTTCATCCATGGCTGCTTACTGGTTTAATGCTCACTCGTGAAAGAATCTCTTCCCTTCTCCCCTGATTGTTCTTTAACTACCTAATTATGGTATTTTCCGGATCCTTCCAGGAGTTTCACTCCTTTATGGGGGAAGTGCCTCTTAGGTCACCTCTCACCCATCAAAACTTAATCTACATCTCCATTGTCCATCTGTCTGTCCCAGAAAACCTGATATCTGGGTTTTGTGGGCTCACAATATACTTTTGAATTAATTTTTGTTACATAGTTCTCACATACACACTTTCATTTTGATTGTATCTATCTCTTAAGTATGAGTTGATTGACACCAGACATGCCTAGCATCCATGACTATAGTGTAGCCACACAAGGAACATGTATGTTACATGTGGTCATGTTGTTTCTACAATCTCTGTTGCAGTGGCAGAGTGGGGTTGACAAACGTCAGCACATGGCCAGCCCTGGGGAGCCCTTGACACCCTGTGACAGGGTTTGTGGGGGGAAAACCACAAATATGTATTATGTATGATCTTTTTGTGATTTAATAATGTAGTTGTAACCCTGAAAACCATTTTATAAACCATGATGGTATCATTGAAATGGTAATGCACCACTGAATCCAATAAAGAGGAGAAATTGTAAGTGGAGTTGATGTAAAGAAATGTACGTTTGGAAGTCTATAGTAAAATGTAAATCCCCCAAACCAGTCTATCAGATTGTGGGGGTGGGGATGGGAAAGGGAAGGCAATTGAATTGGAGATGGGCAGATAATGGGAAATCAAACAGCAGATCACCAGACCTCAGAAACACTCCCTTAGGGAGAGAGCTTCAGATAGCCATTCACATTTTACCTGAAAGCAGCCCTGGTCTAAGAAAGGGATACATGAGCAAAGAAGCAAGCGCCCAGTCTTCCACATTGGCTGAGGATTATGGATTTTAAATATGAACTCAAGTACAGGTTAAGACTTTAGGAATTTCACAAGTAATGTAGCCTTGCATTACCTTTATATTCTTTTATTTGATTTGCACTTTTGTATTGATCTTGTCTTGTTCATAATCTGATCTTCACATATAAAATTCTTTTAATCAGGCTTTTGTGTGCTTGTATCTGTGCGGATACTGAAATTGTGTGACACAGTCAAAAGGAAATACCAGGTTACATACTTGGGAAAGCCTTTATTTAATTTCTGTGACTTGGGAAACTCCAAGGACACGGGTGACAGGGTACTGACTCATTTACAGGCCGGGGCAGTTCTGTATGGAGCGGTAGTCACTGTGGAGATTGTAAGTGTGGAAATGAAGACTGCATTCTCACTGGGAAAAACGTGCAACATTTGCCTCCAGGAAAAACCTCCGGAAGGCAAATGCTGTGGATGTTTAATCCATTGGGAAATCTGAACACGCGGAGCTAAGAGAGCTGGAAAATCATGCTCTGTAACGTCCACATGTTTGGAGGCAAAGTCACGCAGCTTTGCTTTCCAACTGAACTAAACATATGCAGCATTTGCCTCCTGGAGTTTTTCACGGAGGCAAATGATGTGCGTTTCACCCAATGAGACAGCGGCTTTAGTCACAGTTGTTCTGGAGAGGGGCAGAGAAGAACCCCACTCGCATCACACACAAAGACAATGTTGATGTCCAGGAGAAAAAAGCAGAATATATCAAGCAGCCAGAATGATCAGGGAAAGGGAAGATGGAAAGGCACCACTGAAAGACCTGGAGAGCAAGCAGTTTAGGTTGGGAGCTGGCAGGTGCTGCTGTTCCTCTGTTCCCCCGAGGCTTCTGCGTGACGAGCCTCCATTCTTCCTGCAGGGTTCCCATGTGGGGCCAATGTATGTTTAGATGTCACACACGTTCCTTTAAGGGCTGGGGCCGGTAGCCAGGATGGCCATGCTCGAACAGGGAGCCACTTTGGTGATTTGGTCTGCCGGCGTCTATGGATGATTTCAGATGCTCCGGGCCTCACTTGGGCCATGGCACAGAATCACCTTTTCATCCTCCTCCAGAATCCGGCTGGCTGGTCAACAGACGTGCTGGCCAGATTCCAGAGGGGGATCGGGGAGGGAGCGGGGCTGTGCCCCGCCCCTCCATGCTCCCCCAGCTGCATGCCCTCCATGAGACAGGCAGGTGCAGCGGCCAATGTGGCCGCTGTGCCCGTCTGCCTCCCAAGGTCTGGGCCACGGCCCAGAATCAGCGGAGGTAACAGATGTTATGTTCCGCTGATTCCTGGCTGTGGTCCAGCTAACCACGCTTCCGGACCTCTGAGAGGCTGGAGGTCCGGAAGCATGGTCAAATGGATTCCCGCCAGGTATTCACTGGAGTGAACATCTGGCGAAACACCCTTTAGATATTACAGTACCGCGGCCACCACAGGGGGTTCACTGTGGTTCACTGGTGTATTGTAATGTCTGAAATTACCCTATGATTCAGGTGGGACCATGTTTGGCCGGTGCTCACAGGCCCATTTAGATGTATAGGGTTCCGTGTTTCCCTGTTGCCATGGATTTGACTAGCTCTCAGTCAGGCGTGCCCTAAGATGTCCTGGAGCACTTCCTGTGGGGCTGTTCCAGAGCAGCCGCAGCCTGCTCCAGTTTGCACATCTGGTGTTTGCTCTTCAGATGGACAGGTCAACCCAGGGGTTAGTGAACTCGTGCAGGCAAAAGTGGAGCTGCTGTAACATATTGTTTATACCCAATATGCTAGGTGTTCTACAAAGCAAAAGTGAAAACAGTCCTGCCCCAATCACCTTCCGATTTAAGAAGAGCACAGTATAATAGGATGTACTTGGAAAACCAGTGTTACTTCTTGTTGCCATCATGGAAAAGGGTGGCCTTAATCAGTCCAACATAAAATAGAATGTTATCTAGAACTGAAATGCAAAAATGGGTGTGCCCACCAAAACTGCAATACTTGGACCGACCTGGTAAGTTTGGGTTCTAGTCGGTACCCAATTAGTGCTCAATGGGCTACGCAAGGTACTGATTTACTGTTTTGGGTCTCAATTATCAGTATTGATTTTCTGACTCCTGGTACCATTTTTTTTTTCCTTTCCTTTCCAATTTCTGTATCCATTTACTATTTTATCAGTTGGTACCGATTAGTAAAACAGTAAATCGTAAGTAAGTAATGGCAATACTGAGACTATTTGGGTACTGCCGTGTGCCTGATCGATACTCAGGCAGCCCGCTAGACCCCCCAAAACAGTACTATTACCCATAGATAATACCTACTAAATTTCTTTTTGAATGACAGGATAAACCACAAGCAGGAATCAAGGTCTCAATTCAAGAATGGCTGGGAGAAATTCCATGACCTTTGAGGTCTTACTACATGATCATTATGGTCCTATCGGGCCTTAAAATCTATTAATCTATGATGAAATTTCTATAGAATTTTTGAGTAATCCTGCAGGTTTTACTCTAAAGGTTAAAACCTTAAAGGTTTAAATCTCTAATCTAGAATTTTATAATAATGCTTATTTAAAAAAACCAAACCTATGAAAAGTGTTGTTTGTCTCTTGTCTTCCTCATGCTTGGGATCAACATGGCAGAGTCATGTTTAAAGTCTTGCTCCCCGAGTCGAGCTCCTCCTCCCTCCCCCTTTCGGTTGGCGTTCCCCAAGGCTCTGTCCTTAGCCCGCTTCTCTTCTCTATTTACACCCTGTCCCTTGGCAAAATTATTGCCTCCCACGGATTCCAATACCATCTCTACGCTGATGACACCCAACTCTATCTTTCTACCCCCTCTCTCTCCTCTTCTGTCCACTCACGCCTCGTCAACTGCCTCTCTGATATCTCCGCCTGGATGTCCCGACGTCAACTCAAGCTCAACATGGCCAAGACCGAACTCCTCATTTTTCCTCCCTCCTCTTCCTCTCCCTCTAACCTGCCCATCTGCATCGATGGAGTCACCATCCATCCTGTTCTCCAAGCCCGTAGCTTGGGCTTCATCTTTGACACGCACCTCTCTTTTAAACCTTACATTGACTCTGTTGCCAAATCCTGCCGATTCGCCCTCCATAACATTGCTCGGATCCGCCCCTTTCTCTCTACCTCCTCGGCCAAAACCCTTGTTCATGCCATGGTTATCTCTCGCCTCGATTACTGCAACCTCCTCCTTGCTGGCCTCCCTCGCTCTCACCTGTCCCCCCTTATCGCAATCCAAAACTCCGCTGCCAAGGTCATTCACTCTGCCCGTCGCTTCGACCATGTGCAGCCTCTCCTCTTCTCTCTTCACTGGTTCCCCATTCCTGAACGTATCCTGTTTAAACTCCTGGTATTCATGTTCAAAACACTCCACAACCAAGCTCCTCCCTACCTCTCAGACCTAATCTCCCTATGCACTGATGCACATGCTCTCCACTCTTCCTCTGTACCCTCCCTCACTCTCCCTCGTTTCTCCTGCTCACCTAACGGCCTTTGACCCTTCTCCCTCGCCTCCCCCCATGCCTGGAACTCCCTCCCTGCCCACATCCACCTTGCCCCCTCCGTCCGCTCCTTCAAATCCCTCCTGAAGACCCACTTTTCCCTCGCCACCTTTCTCAATGCCTGCTAGTAGTTTCAATATACCTACTGTCTGCCCTCCTCTGCAGACTGCTGCAACCAACCTGATTGTAACCAAACGAAGCACACGCACCTGAGACTTCGCATCCGCTTGAATGTTTGTTTGTCTTCTCCCCTGTCTCTCCCACTGTCCCTTCTCCCTGTCTCCCCTTCCTTGTCATTTAGATTGTAAGTCACAGGCATCTTGACTATGCGTGCCCTTAGATTTCAGGGATGGTAGCAAGTGGCTATCCCAGAAGCAATGTGATGCTGTTGGTGGCTTGAGCCATGTATTACATGTTACATTCTGCCAGGACATCTAGCACCTCCCATCCCTGGCTTGTAGCAACCATCATCCCAATGCCAGAAATGCAATGCAAATGACTAAAGTCTCTTCCTCCCCATTTAGCACCAAGCTCAAGCATGCTTCCATATGCTTACTTGCATCTTTCTTTTTGCGCCCACCGCTACTCTGAGGCTATCTCTTTTGAAACCACATTTTGCAAGTGAAAACATTACAGGAAAACATAGCACTCTGCAAAGACATCATGTTCACTCCCACAATTTAACAACTCTTCTTTTTTTCTTATTGAAAATTTTCAATTTCTGTAGAATCATACAGAAAGTAGGTTGGCATGTCAGCATCCCTTCACAAAACTCCATGTCCCTGGATGTGCCCGACAGCAGGGTAGGGGGCATCTCTAGATATAACAGCAGTTACGTGCAGTTACCTGCCCCTTGTTTTCAACCTGCAAGCACTTGTAGGAGGTACGTCCGTGGCAAGTGCATGGCAGGACTCAAGATTTCACCTACGGATATAGCAACAAGCTGTGTGTTTTGAAACCTAAAATGAATAGCTAAAATGGCATAACATCTGGTAACATCCATCTTACCTGCTCTGTCTCTTGTTTCTCTGAATTAGGTATCACTTTATTGAGTTCTGTAGTTATTTTAAATAATTTTTGCCAAACCATATTTCATCCCTTACTTTCCAATAAAGCAACAAAATTAAAATCCTTTTACATCCCCAGTTATTTCAAGTGCATTCCATTCCATTTCACTGTTGATTCCACTGAGCTCATCTTTAAGGCAAATATAACCAGTTTCATTGCACATGTTGTGTTACAAATTTAAACTCTTTAGGGCAAATTGGAAACAACATTTGTCAACCCCTTGCCCTAACCCAAGCGTCTTTAATGAATAATGAGTTCCCTCCCCCAAAATAGCATTTAAATCACTTTGTCTGTTTGCTTGTCTCAGCATTATGTTTGGTCTCACAACTGCATATCATATTGGCTACTAGAAATTGCCTACCCCAGTACTTACATGTTTGCTTCTTAAAAAATTTAAGTTCTTAAAGACTCCTGTTTCATTGGTACTTATACTTAATTGCTAAGACAATCAAAGAAAATAGCACATAAGAGGTTTTCTAGAAACTGAACAATTTGTTTTAAGTTAGCTTCCTATAAAAGCAACAAAGATATTAGTAAGTGATTTCCACTTTCATTACAAAAACAGAGTTGGGAAAGTCTCAGAAGTGACATGAACTAAAATTAGAGAGGCAATTATTGTTGATACTGTATTCAGGCATAAACTTGGTTGGGAATCAAAAACTCGTATTCACTCTTTGAAATCAACGGGAGCCAATGTCAACATCTACAGAGGAAAGAGAAGCAATGTGCTGCCCTTTCACTTCAAACAGCTGGCTATGTAACATCTTTTCAGTCTTTTAGATGATGATTGGCATGTCCTTTTAAGCGCCACGTAACTATAACAGGGTGGGATATGATGCTTTCTATAATGTCCAAGACTGGAATCTCTGTGATCTTCAGCAGAATTCACTTGGTTTCTGGTTCACTACTGTGAATGAGATGCAGAATAGCTTAAAAACTTCCAGAGTCCCATTTTCAAAAGTGACATTGCCATGTAGTGACCTGAGTCTTTTATTAACAATCAAGTGGAAGTTAGACTGTAGATCCCTGCCCCGAGGAGTGTACAAACCATAATAGGCAAGGGAAGGGGCACATGGGGAGAGACAGGGTACCTTCATGAAGCTGAGAAGTTGTAAATGCACATGCTTAGCTTAGTCACAAGGGAGGAGCGGGATCCTGACGAATGAGAAACACAAAGGAGCAACAGGGTGTTGTGTGTGTGTGTGTGTGTGTGTGTGTGTGTGCGTGTGTGTGCGGACTTGGTAGGGAAGGCCTGACAAAAGAGGTAAGATTTTAGGGTGGGTGGGGGGGTTGGGTTTAGAACATGAGGGATTTGGCAGAGCATGTGTGTTCAGGTCCAGAAATGCTGGCAGGATCAAATCCCAGGTCAAACACAGAGCCGACAGCAAGGGGCCAGGCACATTGAGCAGTCAAGGCAGATCATGCACCCAGATTTGGGGCAAAAGACACAGGTTTCAGGCAGGAGCAGAACTGGGGCATAAGCAGGGATCTGTGTTCACTGCGTTTCCCCCATTGCTGTCCATGGCAAAACCACAGTAAACATGAGTCCCTGCCTGGGCATGAGCAAGCAGGCTCAGGGCAAAGAGTGAGCACATTCAGGATGGCTACATATCTGTTTTCCCCGCCTAAAGGTTCATTCAGTCACACTACAGTCTTGTACCACATTGGGTGATTTCAGACGTTACGGGGCCCGTTGGCCCCATACCGAAATCAACCCATTCATTCCCCGCCGGGGTCACCCCGTTATGCCGCAACAGACGTGCTGGGGGGATCCCGGCAGGGAATCTGGGAGGGGGCGGGGCCGCGCGGCGCAACGTGCGGCCGCACGGCCCCGCCCCCTCCACGCTCCCGCCGCCCGCCCTCTGGGGAGATGGGCGGACGGCGGGGCCAATGCGGCCGCCGCGTCAGGCCGGATTCGCCACGGCCGGGGATCCCGCCAGTGATCCCGGGTCGTGGCGCCCGGCCAGACGTTACTTTTTTTTGGTCCCCGCTGTGGATCTCTTTGACCATGCTTCCCGGGACATTCCCCCGGCTAGCCCGGGAAGCGTGGTTCAAATTGATCCCATGTGGGTATTGACCGTGGCAAACATCTGGCGGCCGCCAAACAGACATTTGAGACACATTGACCACAGGTGGGTATTCACCGTGGTTCACTGTGATCTCGTAACGTCTGAAAATACCCATTGTCAAGCAGGGCAGTGAGTGGGGTTGGCCTTCTCTCCATCCTGCATTCCACACATTCCAGGATGAGCCCGGATGTGGAGAGCATGACTACTCCAGGGCAAATACATAACTACAGAGAGAATAGCACAGTGAGCCACTTCCCCCTAAAAAGGAGCCATCTCTGCAGTTGGGCATTTACCCTGGGGCAAGCAGCTGTCCATAGTCGCATTTGGCTCTGGAACATATGGGGCAAGGAGAGGGGAGACATCACCTCAGTGAATGTGGAACAAGACCCAAAGGGGGAATAAACCCTAAAGCTAGTTTTCATTCAGCACATATACTTGAACCCCCCTTTCCCCCCCATAACTATGCACTTAAATACACTGAACCAAGGCAGTTTTTCATGGAACTGTGCCTACGGGTAAACTTTCTGATTACCGAGGTTTCTGTGCATCCACAGAGCACACAAAGGAAGATTTTTTTTAAAAAGAATTTTAAAAACTTTTCAGCAAATTTTAATCTCTTTTTTTCTTTGCCAATATAAACATTTTTTTATTGCATTCCTGGGAAATAATACGGTTTTTGTCCTGTGGCTAAGTTTAGCTTTGTAATTCCCTGATATTTGTGTTGGTGCAGTATCCCCATTAGCCTTCAACATCAGGGTGGTCACAGATAAATGTATTTTCCCTGCTCTGTTAAAGTTAAATGTTACTTCCAGTCAAAAATATCCCTCCCATTACAATAAGCAGAGCTGATTAATTTGCGGGCAATTCAAAGCAGAAGCAGATGCAGCATTTCTTATGGATAACATAGAGCTGAAACAGGTAGTTCAGTTTCTACCGGCAGATAATACCAACAATAATAAACAATCCTTTTTGTTAGTTCACTGGAGTTCTAGGCTGCTGCCTGCAAATCTATGGCATTACCAGGGCAGCCCCCAGCCTGAAGTGGAGCTGCAGCAACCCGTCTGCCAACTAGACAGATCCCCATCTGGTGTTCTGGGTTTGGGCAGCCTGCTCCGCTTTGCGGTGCTCCGGGATGTTCTGGAGCACCACAAGTGGAGCTGGCCCGGAGCCGGGAGCTCCGTCTCACACCCGGGTGGCCCACCTTTAAACGGACGGGTCACCCGGGGGCGAGGCAGAGAAGAGGCATGAGTGAAGTCCATATAAAAGCACCCTTTGTGGCATCTCCTCTACCCAGCTCAAAGACACACAGGGAAGATTGGGTGCAATTCCAAACCCCGTGGACGCCATCATGTGCACACGTGTTTTGTGCAGTTTGTTCATGCACTGCGTGGCCCGAACTGGGGGTGCACGTGGCTTACATGCCTGTGCATGCCACATGTGCTGCACATGCTGGTCCGCAGGAGCTTGGGATTGGCCCCACCGACTTGATTGACAATGGCTGAAAAGATGATTGGCTGAACTGGTTTTCTGAGAATTTATTCTTGTAGTAAAGCTGTTTTCCATTTATTAAAGTCCATTTCCCAGAAAATTCAGTGCAACCAAATTCCATTTTAGTCTCCCAAGAAAAACCAGTGGCAAGATTCTCTGTCACTTTTGCAGGGTTGAATGGAGCTAGCAAATAACTGATCCAGGGTAGCAGTAAAACCAAATTGCGCACAAAGCAGTAACATGTTATGTTCTGCTTTGCTTATTGATGTAAACATTTTTAAAAAGCCTCTTAGATTTTATCCAGAACACACTGACGTAAGCAGAGGACTCTTGTTGATTTTGTAAACTTGGTACCAGGTCCCTTTCAGTGAAGCCAAAATGTGATGCCACGGCTTGAGGACAAAACATTGTTGTGACTCTTGCAGCTTCCAAGAGCTGATGAGTTTGCTTGCTGCAATTCTTAAACAGGAGGAAATAGTTCACTGGAGTTCTTATACTTTTTAGCTCGGACCAAAATTACACAACCAAGCCTAAATCTACTATACATAAATGTACGTCAAACTCCTCAGGGCATTTTGCAGAAAACCTGCTCATTTATCCATTCTGGGAGCAGTCACACTAGCATGTAATTTGGTATGGGTTGCTTTTTTCATTTTAGGATTGTTAATATTTTATATTTAAGTGGCTGTTTGACATTAGCATAACAGAAGAAAAGTCACTTGTAATCTTTCCTCACAATGTAGGCTATGCCGAGTTAAGATTTACTTTCAGAAGAAACTTCTGACTTCTTCAGAGACCCTGAAATCTTCCTGTTGATTGATGGAAAGTTTCAGTAGTTCTCATCACTCCTGAAGAATAAGACTGGCATACAGAATAGAGTTTTTAGTTGGACACAATTTTAATTGGTACTTGTGTATTGCTTTGAATAGTAACCAACACAGCTAATTACATGGACAGACTGTTGCTCTATTTACAGAGAAATTGAAGAGATTATATAAGACAAGAATGGTTCTGAACTGAGCACAGTTGCCTTTTGAGAACCCAACTCTATTCCAGATAATCTTTTTTATTTTTAGAAATTTATCGCTCAGTCCTCATTTGCCAGGTGTGCAGGGTGTTCCACACATGTAATTGTGTGGCACTTCAGCTCACTACTTAAGTGGAATAGAGCTGGAATGGGCATACTTATTAAATTTGTGGTACCTGATCTGACTCAGGTGGATCAGGCACCAAGCAGTAACTATTTAGTGTCCGGTGAGTTACCAAATTTACTGTTATTGGGATGATCCCAAGTTCTGCAGATCCCATATGTTCACATGCATGTTGCTTCCACACAACACAATATGCGCACAGTGGAAGTCCGCATGGTTTGCATGCGGGCTGCACACAGGATGCGCAGGGCTTGGGATCAGCCCCACCGAGTTTCTGTTTTGTGCTACTTTCCAAGTTAGGTAACTGGTTAGATACAATTAGAAATACACTAAAATGGTTACATGATAAGTTGAAATAGGTCAGTAAAATGGAAACTGCTCCAGTGTTACAGACAGCAGACTAAAGACTGTGACTGTGTTATATAATGATGCCTCTTGCTGAGAAGAAGAATTTGGCACCTGCTGAAATTTAGTGTGGCATGCTGGTGTGCCACTTATGTGTGTACAATCTCCTAAGAGCACCTGATAAATAAGGAACACACCCTTAAACTTTATCAGAAGAATAATCCCAATGCTTCTATATTTTCTCTCCTGCATCTAAGGGGCATGTCCATGCATGTACACCTTCTGCATGCTTGGTGCACACTTGATACATGTCAAGGATTGTGCACTTGGTGCATGCACATGTGTTGTGAATGCCACATGTGGCATGTAGAACACATTGCACATGGTACACACATACCAAGTATGCACCAAGTGCAAAAGCCTTCATCATCACCCTAGTTATTATCCAAAACTTCCATTTTGCACAAAAGCCTAACATTTTCAAACACTCCAAAGAACTTTAGGAGCCTGACAGATCCATGTCAAACATGCTTTGTCAGATCAAGGCCAATTAAGAGTGAGTGGAACTTGTACCAGTGAAGCACTTTGAGGACTGGTGCCTCAGTCTTCATTTTTATACGTAACGTAGCTTAAGTACATAGGAGTTGATTTTCAAAGGCAAAAATAGGCCTTATGTGCCTGACTTCAACTGAAAACCAATTCAAATCAGACATCCAAATGTCACCTGGGTTCCTTTCCTTTCCTTTCCTTATTTCCTTCCTTCCTTTAAAAAAACAAAACCCAACAAAACCCACCTTACATAGGCTCCTAAGTGGCTTAGTTACTTTTAGAAATGAGCTTTGAGATTCTAAGTTACTTAGAAGACAAAGGGTATTTTCAGATGTGACGGGGCCACCGCATCACGGGCTAACAGATGTGGTGGCCGATCCCAGCGGGGAATCCGGGGAGGGGGCGGGGCTGCGCGGTGCAACATGTGGCCACACAGCCCTGCCCCCCCCACGCTGCCCTGTCCGCCTGCCCACCAGGAGACGGGTGGGTGCCACAGGCACCCCCCCGGCATTGACCACGGGCCGGAATCCCACTGCGGATTATGGCCCATAGTCAGAGGATAGACCTTACTGTCCCCTTCATCACGGGGTGGAATCTCATTCACCATGCGATTGGGGATGGTCTGGGCAGGACCTCCGATCACGCGGTGAATCTGATTCCCTCCCGTGATTCACGGGGGTGAACATCTGGGGGGGGGAACTTCCGTTCCCCCCATCAGATGTTACGGAATCACTTTCACCCTGTGCAGATTCACTGTGGTTGACTGTGATCTCGTAACGTCTGAAAATACCCAAAGTTTTACTGATACTAGAGTTGAAGTGAATATCCAATGCAATTATTGTATTCAGTGAATTCACCTGCTTCAATTTGAGACCAGTGAAGCAGTTATGAAGTGCTATTATTTTCTACTTTGTTTGCCCATTTCAGATATTCATTTTGGTTACTCCATGCTGATTACTCCAGTTAGTTTGGCTGTCTTGATTATTTTAGTATTTTTTTGTGTCATTTTGATTTTTCGGCATTAGTACCATAGAAGCACTAAATAATTCTAAAGTGACTGAGTGAAGACCTGAAATTAATTACAAAAAAAAAAAGAAAGAAAGTCTTGAATCGATTAAATATGTAAAGCAACAAAAACAAAATACCCCAAATAGTGGCTATGCAAATATCCAGTTAGGTGAGGCTATTTATTTATTTATTTGTTTGTTTATATCACAGTTTGTATCCCGCCCCCTCCTACTCAATGGCAGCTCAGGGCAGGTAACAGATAAAAGCAATAAATGTACAATAAAAATATAAAATTGAATAATATAAATATAAAATCTACATACAACTGAGGCCTGAAATAAATACCACCCCCCCCCAAAAAACCCCGCAGCCCCTATCTGTCCCCCTCACCAAATGCTTGGTGTAACAGCCAGGTTTTATATTGTCTACAGAAGGAAGGGAAGTCCAGAGACAGATGGACTTCCACCAGGAAAGAGTTCCACAGTCTTGGTGTAACCACCAAGAATGGCCTCCTGAACGTCGACACCTGGGACACCTCTAAGAGGGGGGTACTTCCACCCGACCTCAGGGGTTGCTCCAGGACCCAAGGGGTGAGGCAGTCTTGCAGGTAAGTGGGAGCCAGACTGTATAGGGCTTTAAAGTTAAGAACCAACATGTTGAATCGGACCTGGAAGACTACAGGCAGCCAGGGAAGAGACCGGAGCACTTGTGTTATGTGTTCACAGCGGCCTGTCCCCGTCAGGAGGTGGGCCGCTGTATTCTGCACCTGCTGCAGTCTCCAGATCATCATCACCAAGGGTAGTTCCACCTAGAGTATGTTGCAGTAGTCCAATCTTGAGGTGATAAATGCATGGATGACAGTGTCAAGATCGGAGCCTGAGATGTAGGGCCAAAGACGATGAGCCAGATGTAATTGACAAAACTCACTTCTTGCCACAGCAGCCACCTCGGCATCCAGGTGGAATTGTGAGTTGAGGAGCATGCCCAGACTCTGAACCTGAGGAACCAAGGAAGGACGCACCCTTTCAATGATGGGAGCCTCCACCCACTCAACCCTTCCCACCAGCATCACCTCCATCTTATCGGGATTCAGCTTGCTGGCTTGCCCTTATCTAATTCCCCCACCACAGCCAGACACCGGGTAAACACTGAGACTGCAGGGCCTGGGTCTGATGAAAATGAGAGATATAGCTGGATGTCATCAGCATACTGATGACACCAAACCTCAAACCCTCTCATGATCTCACCCAAAGGCTGCATGTACACTTTGAAAGGAGAGGGGACAGAATGGACCCCTGTGGAACTCCACATGTGAGATCCTGGGGGGATGATGAAAAGTCCCCCAGTATCACACATTGAGTTCTTCCGGCCAGGAAAGAGTGGAACCATTCAAGAACAATTCCACCAACCCCACCACAGTCCCACAGACGAGTCACCAACATCTCATGGCCAACAAAGTCAAAAGAGTGGACCGACCTTGGTCCAACTCCTGGTGCATCCTCATAGGATGTAATCATCCATATTTTTAACCTAGTATTGAATGGATTTTATTTCTATTTATTTTTTATATTAAACAAATGTTATTAATAGTGTACTGGAAGAAACTAGTGAACTGTAATAAATTGTCATACTTATGAATTCTGATCATTTGTTCATGGTGATGGCACAGAGAATGAAGGGCTGGCATTAATTCTGCTAGAAGATAGCTGTGAATTCTTGCTGTGCCTGCTTGGAGCTTGTTTTGTGGAAGTTTTGACTGAAGAAAAATACGGACGAATTCCATTTTAAAAGAATTTTCTTCCTGGAGCATCCGTCTAAGAGATAAATAACTCTGAGGACTGAGTCACCTGGGTGTTTCATTTGAAGTATTGAGAACCAGGCAGAATTCATTTAAAAACTCATGAAATACAGAGGAAAAGCACAGGCTGCATTGAATAACCGTGGATAAGTTTGTCTTGGATACAGGTGGCTGGGGTGTTTATGTTATTAGTAGTATTATTTTAGTTTTTTTATTGGCATTGATCTAGCACTTTTTATGCTATTTGGAACAATGAAATATATACCTTCAGTTCTGTGATTGTATGTGGGCAAAAGCAGCTGCCGTTACGAGTCATCAATATGTCACCAAAAACTATAGAGCTTTCCTATTTCAGAAGGAGTTATAATAACTGAGAGTGAATATTATCCAAGGCATTGCATCCCACTGGCATCAGAAATATGGACAAAATACAGATGCAGAACTAGTTAGACCTGGATTACGATAATGATAATAATGATAAACAGCCCTTTTATTGCATTGTACCTTTTAGTACAGACTAAAATTCTCACACTGCTCCTGTGGAGCATGTTAGGTAAGTAGGTATTAATAGAGCAAAGGAAACACTTTATACCTTGAATGCAGCCATTTTTCCTAGTTGTACATTGACGACAAGACAGACCACTCCTCTAGAAACATAGAGCTGGAAGGGGCTGTGAAGGGCAGGAGGCTGCCTGCTCCCAGAACTGCTCCAGGGGCACAAGCCTGGGTCCACCCACTTTCAACTCCACTTTTGTCCACTTTAGACTGACTAGTGGTTTCCCCGGCCCAGGGTCCACCTGCGCCCTCCCGGACTATAGAGTTGCAGCTGCTCACCCAACATTCTAGTCTGGCAGCCATAACCCTATAGTGCTGACCAGGGCAAGGGACGACTGGGTGTGGAGCTACACCATGGGCCTGCCCAAGTCACACAGCAGCTCCATGTTCAGCTGTTGCTTCGGGTTTGGCTGGCCAGCTCTGTGTGATATGCTTCAGGAGCAGGCTGCCCCAGTGCAGGCTCAGCTGTTAGGATCAAGTATTGGTTGGTCCCAACACCACAGCTGGGCTTAGGTCTGATTTCTGTGTCCAAGCAGGGCTCTTTGTGCTCTAGTTTGTACATCTGGCATCCGCTCTTTACATGGACAGGTCAACCTGGTGGTAAAACTGCTAAAGAGATGCACAGAGTTCTCTGCTAGAGCTCTGCATATTGGACCAAGGCCAATGGAACCTACAGATGGGTTTCAAGAGGGCTCCCATCAGGCTTGGTTTGGGAGTCCTTCTGGCCCAAGCTCCTCACACTTGAGCTGGGTCTGGCTCCTCATGAACTAGAGTGTACTTGGAGCACAATAACATCACGGTGCCCCGTGGAGACATGGTTACATCAGGAAAAGGGTAGTGAATGCCTTAACTTTTCTGATGTTCCCTCCTTGCCCCTGCAGTGAGGTCATGGTATTCTGTGGGGATGGGGCTATTTCAGAAAAGGTGCAAGATTATAGCATTCCCCTGCTCCTTTCCTGACGTGGTCCTGCCCCTGCAGAGCATGGTGGCATTGTAGCACTCTGTGGAGGTGTGGCCACTCAATTAGGTTTAGACGTGGGAGAGTCCAACTGCATTAGGACCAAGCTTTGGTTGGTCCCAACACCACAGCTGAGCTTGGTCCAGGCTTGGGCCTGATTTCTAGGGCAGGGCTCTATTCTCTGCATACATTTACTGAGCTCGGAGTCTGAAATTTGCTTTCTGCTAGTATCTACAAGGTTTTGCATGAGCAGTGAACAAGAAGGATCAAGAACGTGGTCCAGACACAGTTCTATTGAGTCATGGAGAGTTCACTGATTACTCCCCTCCCCCATCGCTATTCACCCAGCTCTACTCAGGGAGAAAACTGGAGCAGAGAGACTAAGGGACTTCCCCAAAGCCATAGAAAGAATTAGCTTGGGGGAAATCTGACCTTGATGTTACCTGAAGATGTGCTGTAAGGGAAAGCAATGGAACATTGATTTTTCTGTTTCATGGCTCTTAAAGTAAAGTGAGCCACACAATTCAGATCGAAGGACGGACTTCCACACTTGGAAGGCGTTCAGGCCTGGGTTTTGGGTTTCATCCAAAATAGAATAAGAAGTCTGTGTTGGGGTGTGTGTGTTGGGGATGGGGTTCAATTAAGGAGTATTTGAATGTGTTGTTATTAGTTTGGACATATCTATGTAGTCCAAAACCTCACCAAATCAAGCTGTCCGGGGCTACCTAGTACTGTACTCCCTAATATTTGAATCGTAGAGTTAGAAGGGAAGGGACCTTGAGGATCCACCCCAGTGCTTAATTTGTAAAAAATGAATTGCCAGGGTCTAAGTCTACTCCAGAAGCTAGGTTTTCTTCCCCAGAAGTCACACTTCCTGGCTCAGAGCTTGTCAAAGCAGAGTAATGAACCCTCTTCTCCAGCTAGCAACCCAAGCACTGGTCTTATCTGCCTCATTACAGCAGAATATAGAAAAGGAGTTCTTGTGGTTTAATCAATATTGGGAAATTCATTAATGAAAGCTAAATAAACCATCCAGGTTTTTTCTGGCTTTTGTTTCCAACCTGGCCTTTTCCTGGTTTTTCATAATTTATGGTGCACACTCCTACTGGGAGTATTTCCCAGGGCTCAGCCACTGCCCCCTCCCCCCCAAAAAAATAGCTGCTGGGGATGTGCCCAGGCTAAACCCCTTACTTGGATGTTTTGGTGAGAGTGAACTCTGTTGCATTTATATTTAAAAAATCAGATTATAATAAATGACTAGTTGCAAGCATCAATGATGCTGTTCATCAAGCTAATTTGACTCCATGTGTTTGGAAATCAGTAGCACACATGTCCTTTCACTATGTAAGTAATACTAATGGGGCACATCTAAAGCTACAGCCCTTTTTACACAGACACTCTAACACTGATAAAATGGGTGTTCCATTTTATTATACATGGTACAGGGCAACACTGCAGCCCTGCAACATGGGCCCTTTCCACATGAGATGCCTCCATCCAGTTTTTCTGGGTGGAGATGGGTGGAGGCGTCTGTGTAAACACTACTTGTGGTGATTGTAGGTGCGTGCATGCTCTCGTGCAACACCCATCTCCACCTACCATCCACCCATGGAGCAATCGGCAGTGGAGTCCGTTGCTCCATTGGTGGTTGGTGGGTGGAGATGGGTGTTGCACGGGAGCATGCACGCACCTACACCCACCTCAAGTGCTGTTCACACAGACACCTCCAGCCATCTCCATCCAGCGAAATGCAGCCCTCCCACCACAAGTGGTGTTTACACAGACACCTCCACCCAGTAAAACTGGGTGGAGGCATCTTGTGTCAGAAGGCCCTGTGTAAAAGGGCCTGGCTCTTTGTCTGGATGTGAAATGAAGCCCTCTCGTCTGTTCTCTTTTATTTATTTTTTAAAGCAGAAACCCATGACTTGAAAAAAATCTTTTCAATAACAATGGGAAAAAATATTTTGACCTATTTTGTAGGGGTAAAATGAGATTTCACCAAAATGGGAAATCTCATCAAAATCCCAGTTCCTGAGAACCTCTTGGTACTCAGTAACATCTCGAGTCCAACTGACATTTGTTTCTCAATTTATTGACTTTCTTATTTGGATCCTGTGTTTACAGCTTTGACATCCATTTTAAATCCTGAGAGGTAATACAGATGCAATACCACATTTCTTGCATTCCATTTTCTCTTGTACTTCCTTGTCAGTTGTTGACTTGCACACAGATTTCTTCACTAATCTGCAATCCTGTTGCAGATTGGTCAAAGCAAAGGGAACAACAATTCTGATTGGAGGCATTGGAGTGGAGGTTAACGGGCACTAGGGGGAGGCTAAAGGGTGGGGTATTTACACAGTGCTGCTTGGATCAGAAATGCATAAACAGTAAGTCTGGAAGTAAAACAGTACCCTTGGCAATGCGATAAGTTGTAAATGAACAATATGTGGTAAATGATGGTAAGCAGTAAGTGGAAAGTCAGTAAATTGTGATGGTATCTTGTGGTATTGCAAGAATCGAGAAGTCGCATCAGTGTTGGGAAATTGTCAGGAAGTCGATCCTGGTTCCTGATATGGCAACATTTCTTGCAAACGGCAATTTAGCAGCTCGTTTCAGTTCTACCATTTTGATTTCATACAATAGCAAGCATTTTTAGGTATCCAGATGTAGTGTGAATAGTGTTTTATGCTTAAAATAGCTTCAGAGGCATAGCAACTTATGAAGTCTAGTAGTGGAAATTGGGAACATTTGTGCTTTTTCTTTTAAATATCATTGATCTTAATTCTTCCTTTCCCGAAGTGCAGAATTATGGGTGGGTTAGGTTTGGAGATTGCTTTGCAATTTAATAAGAATTGTAAAGTTGTCTGTTTTAAATAGGTTTTTTAAATACTCTTCTGAGCTAGCTCATTTCTCTTTCTTCCTAAAGAGTTTAGGACAATAACAATTGGGTTAAATTGTAAGATCTACTGAGCTGTTACAGTTGGTTGGCTGTTCTGGTGCTGTTATCGTTCCAGGAACTATGTTCTTCTGTGAATACCTTCATTGGAGGTAACCAAAGCACAGAGTTACAATTTGCTGGGGGTTTATTTAGACAGAAATAATAGCCATACTTTAACAAGATGGTGCAATGAATGCAACAACACTGTGATGTTATCTTGTAGTAATTTGATCACTGCAAAGAATAAAGACACTAATAATGCTGAGGGCTAACGCTTCTGTATATTGTTACAATCTCTGTATTTGCATCAGCCAGGAAAGGGAGAAACCAAATAAGGCTGTTTGTGTGTGTGTAAATGGAGTTGCCCAAGAAAGATATCTGCTAGTGAGGACAGACACCCTGATCCACAGGGATTGACTATCTCCATATTTATTTATTTATTTATTTATTTATTATACAATTTTATACCCCGACCCTTCTACAAAGCAGCTCAGAGTGGCTCACAATCAAAGCAAAAATATGAAACATATAAAATACAAATATAAAACCACTTTAAGGTAGAAGCCATAAAATATAAACATAAAACAAAAACCCTCCCACCCTAGCCCTCAAAACCATCCCACCCAACCCATCTCACTCGCTGAAAGCCTGAAAGAACAGCCAGGTCTTACAAGATCATCTAAAAGAGAGGTGATACAGGGCTAATTGTGCCTTCCCTGAGAGGGAGTTCCACAGCCTTGGTGCGGCCACCGAGAATGCCCTCTCCATAGTAGTACCCCGGGACACCCAGGGGACTTGACCACAGGGGCCGATACAGTTCCCAGGGGGTGAGGTGGTCTCGCAGGTAAATAAGGCCCAGGCCATCTAGGGGTTTAAAGGTAAGCACCAACACCTTGAATCAGGCCCAGAAGACTATAGGCAGCCAGTGCAGAGAACAGAACACCGGTGTAATGTGCTCCAAGCAGCCAGTCCCTGTAAGGAGATGGGCCACTGCATTCTATGGTCTGCAGCCATAGAGGTCATTCTGGGCTGAGGGAATTATGATTCTACTGGAAGGCGGGTTCGATCTGTGAGATGGGACAGATGGTGTGTTTCTGTCCCACTCACTGGCCTCCAGGCAGGTGGTGAGAGAACCCCTAGTCTCGGCTTGATGCTGATAAATATGAGGTCGGTAGCGAATAAGTCAACTGAGGTCCGGGAGTTGATCCTGGACCAGGCGGCCGACTTTGCATGTTTCATGGAGACCTGGATGGACAATGAATCGGGGCCTATACTGACTGATCTTGTTCCAGGCGGGTATTCTGTGCAGCATCAGTCGTGGCTGGAGGGACAGGGGCGCAGTGTAGCCATTATTTTTAAGGATGCCTGGTCCGTGAGGAGATCTCCTGTGCAATCTATCATGGGTATAGAGGGTCTCCATCTGAGTTTGGATTTGGCCAGAGACAGGGTAGGGATACTGCTGATATACCATGCACCCACCTGTACGGCAGCCTCCCTACATGCGCTGACCAAGCTGGTGTCAGAGGTGATCTTGCGGTCCCCCAGGATGATAGTTCTGGGGGACTTCAATATCCATGCTGACACCAGTCTTGGAAGGGCGGAGCATGAGTTCATGGCTGCCATGGCAACCATGGGCCTGTCTCAGAGAGTAGTAGGCCCCACACATGTTGGAGGACATGATATTTTGCACAGGCCTTGAGGCGGGGGAATCTGTTGGTGGGGGAGGTATCAACAGTGCCCTTGTCATGGATGGATTATTATCCCCTCCAGGAGGATAGGGATGGGCAAACAGAACCGAGTTCGGAAATTTGGTTCGATTCAATTCGGAAATTCGGTTCAGTTCGGAAGTTTGGTTCAGTCAACCAAACTATTCGAGTTCGGTCTGAACTCTGAACTCCCGAACAAAGTTCAGAAATTCAAACCCCATTGAACTAAATGGAATATTATCTTTTAGGGATGGGCGAACAGAGCCAAGTTCGGAAATTCCGTTCGATTTGATTGGGTTCGAAAATTGAGTTCAGTTCGGAAGTTCGGTTCGGTCGACCAAACTGGTCGAATTTGGTCCAAACTCTAAACTTCCAAACTGTGTTCACCCATCCCTATGGGCGGATATCCTGGTGCATGCCGGCCCTCGGGAGGATGTGGAACCACATAGGTTGGTTTGCCCTCCGAAGGCTTGTGGAACCTGAAAGGTTCCAGATAGCTCTACGGGATGTTTCCTCTGACCTTGATGGCAGCTCACTCAATGACCTCGTGTCTAGGTGGAATATCAGGCTGACAGAGGCCATCGACTGTGTGGCTCCCAGGCATCTGCTTCCAAAATGCTGACAATGCAGATCCTCATGGTATATGGGTGAGCTGTGGTGGATGAAGCAGGAAGGGTGGCGGTTAGAGTGATGGTGACGTCACTCGCGTACTGAAGTGGACCTCTTGCAGCATAGAGTCTGGTTACGTACCTATGCTGTAGCAGTGCAGACAGCAAAGAAGGTCTTCTTTGCTGCCTGCATCATGTCCGCTAAGTCCAGCCTGGCTGAGCTGTTCCGGGTGATGAGAGGGCTGGTCAGTCCGGCCTCCCTCTGCCTGGACATGGAACCATCAAATGCTTGCTGTGGTTTGTTTGTGGACTTTTTTGCAGATAAAATTGTTCACATTCACAACGGTTTTGATGCAAATTTGTTTAGCAGAGAATGGGTCTGAGGCAGTGGAACCCCCGTCTGGTCCTGTTTTGTGGGATGAGTTTCGGACAGTGTCGCCCACAGATGCAGGGGATGCTTTTGGGACTGTTCAAGCCACCCATTCTGAATTAGATCCATGCCCATCCTGGCTGGTTAAGGCTAGCTGAGAGACATTGGGGCCATTGCTGGCAGGGATAGTCAACGTCTCCCTTGGGGAGGGCAGGGTGCCAGGCTGTCTTAAGGAGGCGTTGGTGCGGCCCCTGATCAATTATCGGTCAGTCTCTAACCTTCTCATTTTAGGGAAAGTTATTGAACGGGTGGTGGCTCAGCAGCTTCAGGGGCATTTGGACTGGATTAATTTTTTCGATCCCTTGCAGTTGGACTTTCGTCCAGGTTATGGCATGGAGACTGCACTTGTGGCCTTGACTGATGACCTCTCCCGTGAGTTAGACTGGGGTTGTTCGACCCTGTTGGTCTTGTTAGATCTCTCGGCTGCATTTGATACCATTGATCATGAGTTGTTGGTGACTTAGCTGCAGAACCAGGCAGGGATTGGTGGGACTGTTCTTGAATGGTTCCACTCATTCCTGTCTGGGAGAACCCAGCGTGTGGTGCTGGGGGAGTTTTCATCTCCCACCGGGGCCTCACGTGTGGAATACCACAGGGTTCTATCCTATTCCCTCTCCTGTTCAACATGTACATGCAGCCTTTGGGAGAGGTTGTTAGGGAGTATGGAGTGAGTTGTCATCAATATGCTGATGACACCCAACTATATCTTTCATTTTCCTCCGACTCAGGCCCTGCAGTCTTGGTGCTTACCTGATGTTTGTCTGCTGTAGGTGATTGGATGAGGGCAAGCTGCCTGAGACTAAATCCTGTCAAGAGGGGTGGTGATGGTTGTGGGGAAGGGTGGTGGTGGTGGTGGCTCCCCTCACTGATGGGGTCCGCCCCTTCTGGTTTCTCAGGTCTGGAGTCTGGGGGTGCTCCTGGACCCACAGCTCTGCCTGGATGCTCAGGTGATGGCTGCGGCAAAAGGAGCATTTCACCAGTTACATCTGGTGCATCGGCTTAGGCCATATGTCTCAGACTCAGATCTGGCCACGGTCATCCATGCTTTTATTACCTCGAGACTGGATTACTGCAACGCGCTCTACGTGGGATTCACCTTGGTGTTGGTTCAGAAACTGCAGCTGGTGCAGAATGCGGCGGCCTGGCTCTTAACAGGGACGGGCCGATGTGAGCATATAACATTGGTGCTTCGCTCGCTGCACTGGCTGCCGGTAGGTTTCTGGGCTCAATTCAAGGTGTGGGTGCTGACCTTTAAAACTCTAAATGGCTTTGGCCCCACCTATCTGCAGGACCGGCTCACCCTCCGGTACCTGGAGCGGCCCCTGCAGTTGGCTGAGGACACCCCCCTTGGGGTTCCCTGGGGTTCCCGGGTGTCTACTATGAGGAGGGCATTCTCCGTGGCTGTGCCAAGGCTGTGGAACTGCCTCCCGTTGGAGATCCGCTTGGCTGCCGACCTCCCCTCTTTCCACAGACAATGGGTAATTTCAGATGTTACGATACCACGGTCAACCACAGTGAACCCCCTGTGGTGGCTGTGGTACTGTAACATCTGTAGTGCATTCTGCCAGATGTTCACCACTGTGAACACCCAGAGGGAAACACATTGACCACAGTTCTGGACCAGCTGCCTGGAGGTCCAGAACTGTGGTTAGCTGGACCATGGTCCGGAATTGGCGGAAAGTAACATCTGTTACCTCCGCCGATCCTGGACCTTGGCCTGGACCCTGATGCAGGATCGGGCACAGCGGCCGGATTGGCCACTGCGCCCGCCCATCTCCTGGAAGGCGGGTGGCCAGGGGAGTGCGGGGGGGTGGGGCTGTGCAGCCTCACATCACACTGCGCAGCCCCTCCCCCTCCCCAATCCCTTGTAGGAATCAGCCAGCACGTCTAAAGGACGGCCGGACTGATTCCTGACCGGGATCCAAAACGGATCCCGGTGGGTGGTTTGATGTGCCCAGTGCACATCTGAAATTACCCACAGTAAGACCTGACTGTTCTGCCAGGCCTTTCCTGATGGAGATGGGGTGGGTGGGTTGGGTTAGGGTGGGGTGGGGGGATGGGGTTTTACATTGTTTTTAACTGAAATTATTATGGGTATTTTAATGTTTTAATGTTTTAAATATTTGAATATATTATGAGCTGCCCCGAGATGCCTGAGGCAGGAGGGGGTGGCATATAAATTGTAAAAATAAATAAAATAAATAAATAAATAAATTCTGCACTAGCTGCAGTCTCTGAACCATCACCATGGGTAGCCCCATGTAGAGTTCGTTACAATAGTCAAGTCTTGAGGTGATAAAAGTATGGATGATAGTGGCCAGGTCGGAGTCTGAGACATATGGCTGAAGCCGTCACACCAGATGTAATTGACAAAATGCACCACAGCTCCCACCTACATATCCAGGCAGAGCTGGGAATTGAGGAGCACTCCTAGACTACGAACCTGGGGAACCAGTAGGGGATGAACCCCATCAATAATGGGGGACATCATATCCACCGCCTTCCCCACTAACATCACCTCCATCTTTTATAGACCCAATGTGGGGGAGGGGTGAAACCCTGGAGATGCAGGGGGATGAAGATTTGTGTGACACCTGCCTTCTCCCTTTACAGGTAGAAAGGCCCTGGGGTGGCACCTTTGCAAGATATGTGGGGGAGGGGTGAAGCCCTGGAGCTGCAGGGGAAATGGAGATTCATGTGACACCTGCCTCCTCCCTTTACAGGTAGAAAGGCCCTGCGGTGGTGCCCTTGGGTGCCAGCTGAAGTGTGTCGGCCATTGTCAGGGCCATCAGTGGGGCAGTAGCGACTGTGGCCACTCCGTTTGAAGGGGGTAAAGGCAAGACCCCAGATCGGCGGATATGAGTTCGGTGGGGGGCATCAGAGTCCTGCACCTAGGGCCCCCGATGCAATCTCTGGACTGACCCCACTCTTGGACTACTCCTCCTCACTCCTGCCATGGGGGAAGGCCTGGACCCGCATTGTCTGGAAGCTGGCTCAGTTGGACCAGCTTAATATATTGCTGCTGTTGGCAGGGCTGTAGGCCTGTGCATTTGTAGCTGTGGAGCTCTTGGAGTTGTGAGTTGTGGTGTGAAATGGGTGGGATTGGGATAGAGAGGGAGAGGTCCCAAGGGTAGGCCCAGGTGTGAGGTGGGTGCAGCGTGAGGGAAAGGGTTGCCTGGTGTGAGCAGAAAGTGGGGAATGGGTTGGAGTGAGGATTGGGGTTTTGGGGGGGAAGAGGGTTGGGTTTGTATATTTCCCTTTTCTTCAAGTGGACCGCTATTGGGTTTGATATTCGATATATTGTTTATATTATTATGTACTATTACATTATTATCTATTATTTATATTATTATGTATTTATATTATTGTATTTCATTGGTGCGTATTGTGTAAGGCGCTACAAGACACCTGTGGTGTAGTCTGCAGGGTACAAAATTAAATTGAAATGAAATGAAAAAACGTTTTGCCACCAGCTTTTGGGAGTGTGGGATGCCATGAAGACTTCTGGTTTAGTTGGGAGCAGAAGGCCTAGTGAGGATTTTTAAATTCCTTGCTCCACCGTGTATTCCAAAATCCTACCCATAACCTGTGTTGGGGAAGAGGGATAAAATGTGCAGGTCACTATATACTGTTTCCTAAATGCTTCCAGTGCATCAGTGACTGAAACCTGCTAAGAGCTGAGGAGAGAACGTTCCAAGTCTTCTTCTGCTAAGACAATGGTTTTTCTCAGTGGAGGGAGGTGTTAGGGATGTGCGAATGTGGTTCGGATGTTCAGAGTTCAGGCTGAATTTGGCCTGTTCGGACGACCAAACCGAACGTCTGAACCAAACGTTCGAATGGCCGAACAGTTCGGAAAAGTTCGGATGAGTTCGGATGAGTTCGAGGGTGGGGAAAACGTGACTTTGGTTGGGAAAAACATGTCTGGAAGGGGGAGGCAGCTGAGGAGCAGACCTCCTGGCACCAGGGGTGGAGACCAGGGGTGGTTTCAGGGCCAAATGATACCAATACTGAAAAAAATATTCAAACCGAACTCCGCCAAACTGAACAACTGAACCCGAACTCGGGTTTCAAACTGAACGACCCAACATCCGAACATCCAAACCGTGTTCTGTTTACACATCCCTAGGAGGTGTCTGTTGTGCACCAAAAAGGAGACAGAAGAACCAGCAGCATGATTTGACCATCAGCCTTAGTCCAGGGTCCAGGAGAGTAGAATGCTGAATGGAATCCTTGAAGGCAGGGAATGTACTGAGATCCTGAATGCCAAAGGGAGCCGTGGAGCAGGAGATATTTTCTTATCGGAACCTGATTCTCCCTGTCTCTGGTTCCTAATAGCTATTGACATGGCTTCTACCTGATCTCTCATGTAAAACCCTCCACCAAGACTTGGACCATTGCTCACAGCACCATGATAGAGACTGGACTCTTTAGTTCTGCTTGTTTCAGGAATGGAAAATCAGGTAAGGCCAGTCCCAATTGTAAGGTATCTCCCAAACCTAGGGAGCAAGCCACAGGTAACTCTCCTCATTTAGAGACAAACTATTCCCTCACACCCCTCCCCAACAATCCACTGACTCTGTTTCAGAGAGTGAAGTCTAATAAAGGTGAAGAGTGCAGGGTTGATTAAATTCACCCTGTTAGTAGGGATGGGCTAACAGAATGCGGTTTGGATGTTTGGATGTTCGGTTGTTTGGTCCAAAATCCGAGTTCGGGTTTGGCTGTTCGGTTCGATGGAGTTCGGGTCGGCCGACCTTGGCCGCAAAACGCAAAATAGCACTATCGATACCGAAACTGAATTCAATTTTTTGTTTGTTTGACCCTGAAACCACCCCTGGTCTCCACCCCTGGTGCCAGGAAGTCTGCTCCTCAGCTGCCTCCCACTTCCAGTCACATTTTTCCCACCTCCAAACTCATCCAAACTTTTCTGAACTGTTCGGACGTTCGAGCGTTCGGTTCGGACATTCAGTTCGGTTGTCCAAACAGGCTGAGTTTGGCCCGAACTCTGAACTTGCGAACCGCATTTGCCCATCCCTACCTGAAAATCTCCAGGGCTCATGCATAGCCCTGTTGGGGTCAGTGGAGTTACCCATGCATAGGAATGAGGTCCAAGGAGACAGACACTTCCACTGGATAGTCTTGTCTCAACGTGCTCTGTTGCTGTCTGGTCCCAAATATACAGGACTGTCAAACAACAACTGGACAATCATCATTAGCATGACAGCACTATTACATCATGTCCATATGACTTGTGTATCGTGCCCATATGACTTGGGTCCAACTCCTCCTTGACTGTCCATCCATCCCCCTGACAATCCTGCTTTACATTACCCAGAATCTTGTTACAATGTACAACTCCAGGACCTGTAAAGTTGTTGTGTCTTTTAGAAATATGCAGGCGGCAACTGAGGGAGCGTCATCACTAGTACAAGCTTTATGTCAGGCCTTGTCTCCTTTTGCATTCTGCTGCAAACCACAGCCACACAATTTGCTCCAGCCCTGTTGGGTTTTCCCAAGTTGTAAGGTATAGGGGTGTGAATGTCTTTTTTGTTATTACAATAACAATAACAAAAATTGTTGTTTTCATTATCGTTATTGCAAGAACGAAAATGATGAATAATAATAATGAAAATAGAAACAAAAATGACATTTTATTTTTGAAATAAAGGGAAAAAAATTGAAAAACGTATTTCTAGCTATAACATTTTTGTTTCTTATTTAATTCTGATGAAACATTGGGGGAATGTACCCCCAATAGGGCACTATATGTACCAAATTTCAAAATGATTAGAAAAAGGGAACTGATTGTAGAAGCAATTGAATGTTGTGCTTTTAAGAAAAGATCCATACACATTCACGACTACAACGTCTTTATTTTCCATCCAATTTGCATGAACCTGTGCATATTATGTCCCTCCACAAGCGTAGCACACCTGCCAATTTTCAGAAAGATTGGATAAAGGGTCCTGATGGTATAAGACATTAACTTAAAATTACATCTCCAGCTGTAACATTTGCATATTCCATCCTGTTTACAAGATATTTGGCAGGAATGTATCACATACCTCCCCTGTCATATCTACCAAACTACAGGACTATTTGATAAAGGGAACTAATTTTATAAGCAATTGATGTTGTCCCTGTGAAGACCATTATTCAGATAAATAGCAGCACATGCAGTGCCAGTCAGAGGCAGGCACCCTGCATGACAGGGGGAGAGAGACTGTAGGAGGAAGGATGTGGAGCAACCCAAAAGACTGACAAACACATTCACTGGCCAAACACATTACTGCAAACTTCTAGCTTTACAGAATCAATTGGTAGTGGCTTTGAGGCCGGCATAGAGGATGGCCCTGTGGCGGGCGCAAGTGAAAGAACTGGGACTTTGGGGATAGCATCCCAGCAACCAGAAGACATAGTTTACACATCCAGGCTGGCCAGTTATCATCATAATCACATCCTGCAGCACTGTGACAAAGGACATAAGAGAATCTCTATTGACTCTTTTCTAAACAGATGCTTCTGACTTCCCAGTAACAAGTGGGGGAGAGATATTGGAATGGTCACAGCACAGAATGAGGATATTTGGTTGACCTTTCTGCTGGCCAATTGGCATCACAAAACGATCTTATACCAAAATGATATAAGAGAATCCCTGGCGTAGGCTCCTTCTCTGCATATGCTGTGCAGACATCTAATACAGAGTGAAGGACTATTTCAATGTAGAGAAATTAAGGTTGCTGCGTTAGTCCCAAATATAGGCTACAGAGACAAAGTAGTGTAGTGATATCTTTTATTGGACCAATTATAGTTCATGAAGGTATGCAAGCTTTCGGACCTCACAGGGTCCTTCGTTAGGCAAGTCAGGAGTTAGAACTGCAGGCTGAGCAAAGCTCAGTGCAGGCTGAGCATGCACAGACTGGATGCCCTTTTCCAAAATGGCAGTGATGCTGCCACTGCCATTTTAGGAAAGGGTGAGCAATGCATATGCAGAATGGTCCAATGGCCATTTTGCACATGTGCAGTAAAAAAAGAGAAAAATTATTAATTTAAATACTGATCCATAATTAAGTACGTAAATTGCAGGTATGGATTCGATACAGATCTGAACCCTCAATTTAAACCGAAAGACCACTTCTACTGCTTAGCCCTGGTCAAGCTTTGTCTAGGTTTTTTTGCCCAGTTTTCCTCAACTCTTGTAAAGAAGGATATGGATAAACTGGAGAGTTTTTAAAAGACAGCAGCAAAGATGATAAAGAAGATGGTGGGAAAGACCTATGAGGAGAGACTGAAGGAACTGGGAATGCTTAGCCACCAAAAAAAATAAAAAATTAGAGGTGCAGTGGGACATAATTATATCTTTCATGTTTGTAGAAAGCTGCTATAAACAAAATGTTCTCTATGGCCACTGAGGATAGGACTAGAAAGAATGAGCTTAAATTAAGGGGAAAAGATTTAGGATAGGAGAAAAGATTTAGGATAAATATTTGGAAGAAAAGTTCTAACTTCCAGGGCTGCTAGACAGTGAAATAATTTGTCAAGAAAGGTTGTGGAGATCTCATTTAGGGCTGAAATAAAATTTCTCCTTTCTTGAAAATCTTGTTGAGAGTAGGCTTCTCGATGAGATTTTTTCGCCTTGAGAATCTCACAAGAATCAGGCGTTCTCGTGAGATTCTCACAAACTGCAAAACAGCAACAACAAAAAAATGGTCTTCGCATGCACAATAATAGCCACCAGGGCCATTCTGCACATGCATGGCCTTTTTGATCATGCACCGATCATTTTGGTGTATTTTTGAGATTTTAGACTCTCGCAAGATCTTGCTAGGATTATGAGATTCTCACAAGAGAATGTTATTCTTGTTTCAGCCCTAGCTGGAGACCTTTAAAAATAAGTTAGAGAGGCATCTCTTAAAGATGTTGTAGGTACAGTGGATTCTGCTTAATGGCAGGGGGCCAGACTAGATAAACCTTGAGCTTCCATCCAGTCCTATGATTCTGTGTATCCTCGATGAAAATCCACAAAGTCATTTCTACTGCTTCTTAAGAAGAGTGACTGAAATAGGGCTGCTTTTAGATCAGCGGGTTGCCGTTGCGTGACCCCCTTGCGCGATATTTCAAAATCCTGCGATGCGGGATTACATGTGACGGCTGTAGGGGATCATGCACATGGAAGGCGGTTGAGCATTATTTGCCGACTGTGAATTAAATACCTCGATTGTGAGGTATTTAATTCGCGGTTGGCAAATAATGCGTGGCCGCCTTCCATGCGCATGATCCCCTACAGCCGTCACATGTAATTCCCACATTGCGGGATTTTGAAATATCGTGCAAGCGGGTCGCGCAACAACGACCCGCTTGTCTAAAAGCGGCCTAGCTCTGCCACCAGTTGATCAAAAGGGAATATGTTACTGCACACTAGCTTTAGCTATAGCAACTGTACGTTTTCTGACTCCTATTTCCGTGGGCACTGAGTGTTCTAGTCTGAATTTACTCTGCTTCACATTGGGTTTGTTAGGAAAAGAATTAAAGAACTACACAGACTATTGGCTGAAAAGATGAAACTTTTATTGGATCTGATATTAACTACTGCCTGGCATATATTGTTTAGTCTTTGGAATGCTGGTGTTATTCCCCACTGAAGGGAATTAATATAGTTATTTATGTGTTCCTTTGATCTAAGCAGAAGGGCATTGGATTTGCTTTACATGCCTTACTATTAAGTGGTAGAGGGGGAAAGTGTGACAGGATATAATTTGTATAGTATTACAAGTTTATGACTATCAGAAATCTATGATTAGGAAAAAAGCAATATTCCTGTCATTCCAGTATCTCGCTATGTAATATGTTTATGTTTGCTGTCATTTTTATCCTTTTGAAACATTGAGTACAATAATATACAATGAGCTGAATAAAATGTCTAAGTTAAAAAGTATGAATGTAACCTTCTATGAATTTATTATTATTTATTATTATTTTAAAATTTTATTATTCTGCTCCTCCTGCCTCAGGCAGCGCAGGGTGGCTCACATCATGTGAATATAAAAACACTTAAAACAACTTTCAAAGGAGGTACCAAGTACCCCCCCCCTCCCCGCCCCCACTCAAACCCAAACGCCCACCCATCTCCCTCGCTAAATGCCTGGTGGAAAAGCCAAGTCTTACAACTTTGTCATAATGAGGGGAGATCAGGGGCCAGCTGGGCCCCCACCAGCCAGGAGTTCCACAGTCGTGGTGCAGCCACCGAGAATGCCCTCTCCTGTATGCCCCCCTGGAAGACTTGGGGGACCTTGAGCAACGCGCCCCTGGATGACCGCAGGGGCTGATCCAAAGCCTGGGGGGTGAGGTAGTCCCACAGATATGCAGGGCCTAGGCCATTTAGGGCTTTATAGGCCAATACCAACACCTTGAATCAAGCCTTGAAAACCACTGGCAGCCAGTGCAGAGAACAGAGCACTGGTGTAATGTTCTCCTGGCGGCCCAGCCCCACCAAAAGCCAGGCCGTCGCATTCTGCACCAGCTGCAACTTCCGAGCCATCACCATGGGTAGCCCCACGTAGAGCGCATTACAATAGTCCAATCTCATATACATTTTGAAACTAGATTAAGGTGAATATGCAGTTCATGGAGAGTTCCAGTCTATGGAACAATGGATATTGACACATGCAAGGAGGCAAAAGCTGTTGATATACAAAGGCTACCTGTGGAGATTATGCTAGACATGCCACAGACACAATAGGAAGTTAGTGGGGGAGTTTTATGAGCAGGTAAAACAGGAGGGTGGAGGATAGGAGTTGGAGTGATTTTGGTTGACTTTTACTTGGTTTTATTTAAAATGACTGATTTTTAACTGTGTATTTTATGTTTCAATATATATTGTAACCTGCTCTGAGCCCATGGGTTAGGGTGGGATAAAAAGGTCATTAAATAAACAAATCTTTGGACAAACTAGCTAAAATCATATTAAAACTGACTGTCCAAAGACTGTTTGATCGATATAAACCAAGAGCCAGATCTATATAAACCAAGAGCCAAAACTGGACTGAGTTCTTTCACTACCATCTGAAATAAAGAAGAACTCCATCCTGGATAAAAGCTGCAAAAAGAACTCTGCTGAGAACTGGACTTGAGGGCAAGCATTATATTCAGGGAATATTCAAATGTATTCATTCTGCGTTGTTTTGGACTTTTCAATGGCAACTGTCTGTAACTCTGAACCATTTCCCTTTTTTGATTTTGAACTTTATTTCTTTTTTTTTAAAGCTTACTTTTAGCATTAAGGTAAAAGTAGGGGGCTCTGGGGACACCCCAATTTACAGGTGGGTAAGGGTTTGAACTTGTGAATCTGGCTTTGTGTACTTGGTCCAGCACAACTCTTGCAACAAGGCGAGTTGCAGGACTCCTGGGTGTAAGAGAATTAACTCATAAGGATTACAAGTAGGGAAATGGAATCATGGCAGTGTTGAAAGGTGAAATAGGTTTTCTCAAATATCTCTATAGAAAGCAAAAGCATTTGGAAGAAAATGGATGAGATGGCTAATGTCTCATTAGTTCCTAGAATACAGAGGGAGATTGTGCTATCAAGTTGGCAAGTTGAAAAGTGGAATTTATCAGTGTGTGCATCTAGTCTGTGCAGGTCAGTGAAGTTGACTTTGAAAGTGCAAACTAGTTAGAAGAGGGAGAGGAAAGGTCTTAGTGTGTCTTTAAAAAAAAAAAAAAAAAAGTTTGTGGTTTTCAGACTTTGGTGATACGTTCCCCTCCTAGGGTATTTTCAGACATGACGAAATCACAGTGAACCACCGTCAGTACCCACATGGGGCCAAAGCGTCCTGAACATCTGTTAGGCAGCCGCCAGATGTTTACCATGGTCAATTCCCACCTGGGGTCAATTTCAACCACGCTTCCGGGGCTCCCCACCGGACAAGCGCCGTAAGCGTGGTCAAAGAGATCCCCGACGGGAACCAACAGAAAGTAACGTCTTGCCGGGAACCATGGCCCGAAATCCCTGGCAGGATTCCGGGCCATGGTCAAATTGTGTGGGTGCTGCGGCCACATTGGCCGTGGTGCCCGCCCATCTCCCCAGAGGGCAGGCGACGGGGGAGCAGGGGGGCAGGGCCGATCAGCCGCACATTGCGCCGCGCGGCCCCACCCCCTCCCCGATTCCCCACCGGGATCAGCCGGCATGTCTGTTGGACGTGCCGGAGTAATCCTGGCGGGGAATCATTTGGGTGATTCCGGGACGGGGCAAATACCACCCCGTCTCGTCTGGAATCACCCCTAAATGCATACTTATACCCTCACTCAGCATGGCATTAAGAACATACTTGAAATGCAGTGGGTGTGTAACTCCCTCCCCCGTCGCACTTTGTTCAGTCTATAAGCCTATCATAAGCACATTGTGATGCAACTTTTGCTGTATAGTGAGGAACATCATTAGATGCAAACTAAACTGCTATGCTAAAATAGGGACAAGCTGTGAGGTCCTGCCAAGCTTGAACCCCAGTTCTGGCACATTGATGCAGTCTCCCTACCCTCTGCACCACTATGGAGTTTCATCAGCCTTCTGTCTGCTGGGCCACTAATAGCTAGCTAGATCTTCCCGTGCTTCTGATGACAGCCAACCCCTCACCTTTCCCTTCCTACCACTGGCTGCCTCAGATAATAAAAGGAGCATAAGATGTTCAGGGTAAGGAAAGATGTTCAAACAACCAAAAGACTGCAGCTGGCTTTAGCTCGGGACCTGCCTGTAGCCCTGAATTTCAGCCCCCACCTTGTCTCTAGCCTCATGTGAGCTGAATCCATGGTACCTACCGACCCCTTGCTCTGGGCCTTGATGGCAACTCTGCTGAGTCTGACACCACCACCCCTGTTTCTGTCTCCAGCCTCTGATCTCTGTATTTTGAACTATTTTGACTCTACCCTTCCAAATTCCCCTGTGGCCTGATGACAGATTTGAACTAGGGATGGGAAGATCAGGATCAGATCAATACAATTGGTCTGATTTTGGAGAAATCGAATTGGTCAGAAGCAATTCGATCCTACTGGGGGATACGATCCAAAAGGCTTGGTTCTTCCCGCAGGGTCTATCAAAGCTCTTGTGGTTTTCAGCTTATGTGTGTACCAAACTGCCCCTAGCTCTGCCTACCCCAGACAACTACGTCCCATCCCCATTCCTGCACGGCCCCTCTACCTCCAGCTCTGCCTCCCCTGGACCCCTGCCTTGCACCTGAGCAGGGGTCTATAGGAGGTAGAGCTAGGGGTAGATACATGGATTTAGCCCATATTGCTCAGAATTGGAACCAATTCCCATCAATATGATCTAAATGCAGATTTAAAGTCGAATTGGTCCGATTCGGAACCGATCCCGATTTTCAGTACAATTTCCCATCCCTTGCCTCTTTTCATCATAGTTGTAAGACTTGGTTATTCCGCCAGGCCTTTGGTGAGGGGGATGGGTAGCGTGGACTGGGGGGAAGGGGCCTCTTGTCTCTGTGGCACCCCCATTAGTTTTAATGGGTTTTGTATTTGGGTTTTTAATGTTTTATTGTATTTTGTTGGTTTTTAATGTTTTTATTTGTAAGTCGTCTCGAGCTGCTTCATTGCTGGAGAGGTGGGGTCTAAAAATGTATAATAAATAAATAAACAAATAAATCAGACAGGCCTGACTGGCAAATGACCCTTGCTTTGCTTTTTAACAATGACTCTCATCTCCTGTGAATGCACCCTAAGATCGATACGACAAAAAACCCAAAAAACCCAGGAAGTGACAAAAGTGATAAAGGTGATGAAAACTTGAAAGTGGTGAATGGGCAAAACTTTTCCTGAATGCGAAAATTCTCATAGAAATTTGGAAATGTTCCTGAAATGACAAGAGTTCCCATTTATTTGAGAACAACTGCCAGTGTTTCAGCTCTACCTATGATGGTGCCCTCTTCTGGCAATGAACGTAACAAACAACAAACAACCGCATCCTCAGTTTGTCTTCTGACAGGAGTACACAGAAGGGCTTACTCTCTTTTCTGAATGGGATAGATGTGCTGAACTGGGGTCATAGAACAGTATCCTACAGAGTGCTTTCAAGTGTACCAAGAAGAAAGATCCAAGCGTTCTGTCTGTTTGCCCTTTATATCCATAGCTTTTATTCACTAAAACTTTGTACCTAAAAAAGAATTTTGAATAGTCTTCCTCATCTCAGTCTCTCAGGAACATCCAGTGCACCAAATGTCCCCACGGGAACTACGTAGGGGAAACCCACCAACCCCTACACAAACGCATGAATTCTCAGAGGAAGATGATTATGGACCAAAACACAGACTCTACTGTTGGCATTCACTTCTCCCAGGATGACCACTCCATCTCTGATCTCTCCATTCTAGTCTTGAAAGGCAGCCTCTACAATACCTCCAAAAGGCGTGCCTGGGAACAAAAATTCATCAGCCTTCTGGATACAAGAAACAATGGACTCAACCAGGACATTGGCTTCACAAGCCACTACAGAAATTTACAAGCTTAACCTGTCAATTTGCAGCCCATCATTTATACTGTCACAGGTACCTTTAACCCCTCCACTCCCCATCTAGGCACCCTCTCAATGACTCACCCACCCCTTTTAATTGGATTTGCCCCACCCTACATCTTCTACACTATCATCTCACAATCAGAGGCTGCTTACTCCCTTCCACTCCTCTTTCCAAGCACCCTCTCAATGACTTGCCTCATAATACCACACCTACTCCCTTACAAATGCATACTTCTTCCCCCACCCCTCACTGTCCTTACCCTCCCATGATGTAATGCTCCCCAGCCTCTGCATATAACCCCCGTGCCTCACTTTGCTCAGTGTACAGCTTGGATTTCTGACTTGCCTGATGAAGGATCCTGTGAGGTCCGAAAGCTTGCAAACCTCCACCAACCCAAGTTGGTCCAATAAAAGATATCTCTACACTACTTTGTCTCAGGAACGCAGCAGACTTTAGAGAGTTTGCATTCTGTTAACAATACAAGCTGCAGTCCTGAAATTACTGATGCAATTCTAATTCACTTTTATGAGACTTAAGAGCTCACAAACAGTTTCAGGATTTTGGCCATATTATACTAATAGACAATTTCCTTGTCTGATCAGTCACTGGCATTGCTTTGTGTCACTCACTATCCTTAAAAAATAAAGGTCCAGTTTTTAGGTCATTGAATTCTGGATTTTTGCTTGAATAATTGAATTTCTGAATCAAAATGGCTCCCCCCGCCCCCAACAACAACAACAACCAAGAGCATTATTGAATATACAAATGTCCATTTTGGCTGCCAATATTCATTGTGTATTTGGATTACTATCCAAAAATAAGAATAATATTCATGAATACAGACTCTGCTCTTTATTTCAACTCTAGTTACCAATGACACTTTTGATAAGTAACTAGGCCCCTGATGAAAGTCAAGTGGTGTCTAAACCAAAGGCGTACTGAGTCCATTGAGATAACATTACTTCTGAGTGTTGCTGTCATAGTATCCTTGTTTAAGGGAAGTGGCTACAGAAGGACCCTGAAGTTATGAATATCTTCGGAGTGAATATTGTTCCAAACTCTGAAATATTTGTATCTATGAAAAATAGTTTTTCATTGGTTCTCATAAAGTTGTACAACTGCTCACTGATGCCATATTTTTATCACTTAAAAAGTTTAGAACTATGTAGAAGAAAAATGTTAAGTTTAATTTAAAATCCTAATTTAACTGTGATAAAAACAGGCTTAAATGGTCCATGAAAAATGTAGATAAAATAGATGAAAAAGCTTTGTAAAACCTGGGGGCGGGGGAGGTGGTGGATTGATCAGTTTGCAATTTTGAGATGCTACAGTTTAAGATGCTTCAGTATTACTCTACAGAACTGACCATTAGGTTGGTATCATACTGGGCTAGATACATGACACAGGAAGAGAAACTCTGATGTAGGGGTGTGCATATCATTTTCGTTATTACAATAACGATAACGACAATTGTCATTTTTGTTATTGTTATTGCAATAATGAAATGACAATCGATAATAACAACGATAATGAAACCGACAATGCTGTTATCGTTGTCAGTATTATTAGTGCTGTGACAGTTAGGCTTTGGAGGGAAAATGTGGGGAGGGGAGGAGGGAGCAGACATCTCAGAGTCCTAAACAGGGTTTCTATCTTAATTAGAAACAGGGTTTCTATCTTAATTAACTGATCTGTTGTCAAAGGAAAGGAGGTGGACTTTTTAAATGAATAATGGAGGCCATGCCTAAAGCTTCCTTCCAGACACAAAAAGAATCAATGACTTAGTCTGATCTGGGATCATTCCTATAGAATTACTGTAAAATACAATTTTTTTCTAGGAGTACATATTGAAGAACAGAATGGGTGAAAACAGACATGACGCTAACCACCCTTTAACCATCCTTGGTGGTTATTTATTAGGGCCGGGAAAACTGGTAAATCCGGAATCCGATAATGCCGGTACTGGGCGTACCGGCATTATCGGATTCAACCCGGTAATCCGGTCCGGTTACCGGATTCCGGGTACCGGATTTTTTTACATTGCAGCCATTTAAATGAATGGCTGCAATGTAAGCAATGAAAGCCC
>QEPC01007559.1:12024300-12043662 GCA_003113815.1 Sphenodon punctatus | reverse complement strand
CTTTCTCTGCCTCCGCTCTCTTCCGCCTCCCTCCTCGCTCCATCCCGCCACGCTTGCTTGCTGCTGATTTCGCTTTAAATCTCCCTCCGGTGGTTGTGTTGTTGCCGGTTGCCCGGCAGTGATGCTGCGTGCCTTGTCCCCGGCTGGGGCTCGTTTCATTTGGTTCCGCCCGGGGATTGGCGTCCAGATGTTACTTTTTGTTGGTTCCTGGTGGGGGTCTGTTTTATCACGCTTCCCGGGATATTCCCCCGGCTAGCCCGGGAAGCGTGGTTGAAATTGACCCCATGTGGGTATTGAGCATGATGAACATCTGGCACGCACCGAACAGACGTTCAGGGCCCTTTGGCCCCACCGCGGGATTGAGAGTCGTTCAGCGTGGTTGAGCGTGATCTCGTAACGTCTGAAAATACCCGCTGTCAGGCAACCAGCAACAACACAGGCTGGGAGGGAGATTTTTAGGGCACCCGGCAGCAGTGGATCATGGCAGGATGGAGCAAGGCGGAAGGGAGAGGAGAGCGGTGGGAGAGAGAGCAAGGAAGGAGGAGGAGGAGGAGGTGGTGGAGGAGGAGGCAGTGGAGGCACAGGCGGTGGAGGAGGTGGTTGTGCTGCATCTGGAGGTGGTGGAGGGACAGAAGCAGCTCCAGGAGCATCTGGGATGGGCCAACCCGGCACCCACTGCCAGCCTGGGGAAAGAGGCACCCCGGAAATGGGTAAGGGGCAGAAGGGGGGGAGGTGGCATGGTGGCCCCAAGGCGGGCAGGCAGGCCAGCAGGGGGGGAAGGGGGAGGGGCCCGTGGCTGTTGCAACACAGTAACCAACCCCCCCTTACGATCTGCAGACACGGAAATGGGCCCAGGAACCCAAGCCCCTGGAGGAGAGGGCCGGAGGGCCGGAGGATGAGCAGAAGCAGGAGCATGAGGCGGATGGGGAGGGGGAGGCCCGTGACCCAGAGGGCACCCGTACCATTGAGGAGGGCAATGGGGGTATAGGGAAACCCAGGACTTTATCTGGATCTGGGGGACCCTGGAGCACCAGCTGGAGCTAGCGGTCAACCAACGCAGCGAACACGTCTTCAGGGAGATCATGCAGGAAATGGAGGCAGCAGGGCATCTCAGGACAGTGGCCCAGTGCAGGTTGAAGGCCAAGGAGCTCGAGAGGGGGTATAAGGCCATGAAGGACAACAACCGGCAGTCCAGGCATGGAGTCCAGACTGCCCCCTACTACAATGCCCTGGACTGCATCCTTCACATGAAGGGGTCCATAATTGCCCTGTGCCTCGTGGGAATCGCCGTGGTCCAGGGCTGGGAACGGGCTGAGGTACCCGCTCCCCTTTCCACCACCAGAGAAGACCCCAGGTCTAGGAGCCCCACCCCCCAAGAGGTATGCCCCAGGACTTCAGGGACAAGCAGGCCCCCCTCACACAACAGCCCCCAGAGCCCCCAGCCATAGTCCCTAGCAGGAGGAGCTGTAGTCAGCACCCTGGTCACCATCAGCCAGTGGACACAGGGGGACCTCAGCCACACCAAGGGTCTGGCCTCAGAGAGCTCAGAGATCGACATAGAGGGTAAGATGGTGGGTGGGATGGGACCCAGACTGGGGGGACAGCCCGAGGGGGGGAAGGGGGCACAAGGGCCATGGGGCCACCCTCAGCAACCCCCAACACCTTGGGGCCCCCAAAAGGGGCCCATGGTCCACCAGGGGACACAGACTGGTGAACCCCACCCACCCCTCCCCATATCCGCACAGGGTATGGCACACCCTGGCACCCACAACAGCTTGGTGAGGGGAACGGAGGTGAGCAGTCCCAGGAGCAACCAGAGGCCCCAAGTGAGGCAAAATGACAAGGGGGGGATGCCTGGGGAGCCTGGGCAGGGACCCTGGGTTGGGGATGGCCACAGGGGGCAGTGGGGGGCCCCACCACCCCCCATAGGGAGGGCCCAGGGACCCTCACCCATGGCACAGAAGGGGGGTGGGCATCAGGGGTGGCTAACCATCCCCTACCATGCACCCCAACAGGGAGACCCACCATGGAGCAGCAAGGCGGACCCATTTGTCACAGGGAGGAACAGGTGGAGGACATTGTCCGCTCCACCACGGAGCAGGATGAGAGAATGATCAAGGCCATTGACCGCATGGAGGTGGCCACCGAAAGGGCCGTGCAGCAGGTGGAGGCCAGGAACTGGAAGCTGCAGACGGAGGTGTGCCTCAAAAGGAGGCGGGAGCACCGGGAGCACAGCAGGTGGGTGGAGGCATTTGGGCAGCTGGAACAGGCCATAGACCAGATGGTCAGGGAGCACTTGACTAAGATGGACTGGTTCCATGACATATGCACCTTGCTGCTCCTACACGTGGGTACTATGAGTGCCTATGTCATGACAGCCACCCCGCCAGGAAACCTGCCTGCCCCAGCCCCCATGCTTGGCCCCTAGGCACCCCCACCGCCTCCACCACTGCCCCAGCTGCCAGTACGCTCACTGGGGCTGCACTTCTGCCTACCGGTCCCTGTAGGCCTCAGGAGGGAGCTGGCAGCCAGGGGAGCCCCTCTGGCCCCGGACCCATTTGCCCTCCCACCACAGCCCGACCCGCAGGACAACGAGCCCTCTCAGGACACAGTTGGGGACATGGACAGCGGGGGGGATGGGAGCACCCAGAGCTCCACGGCGACCACAGGGCAGCCAAGGGGGAGGCCCCAGAGATGTGGGGTACAGGGGGGGAAGGGGGGAAGGGGGATAGCAGTCTAAGGGGGGGGAGCATGGCATAGAGAGGTGGGGGGTGGGGTGGGGACACGTGTATCTGTGTGCAGAAATAAAGGTACGGGTACAACTATTGCCTCCATCGGTCATTTCACGGGCCTAGGCCAGTGGGCGGATGGGTGGCTGTACAGGGGCACGTCTCAGCCTCCCGGCTGATCCGCCTCGCTAGGGTGGCACGAATATGCTTTGCATATCTCTACTCCCGCGGGTTCTCAGCATTCACATAGAGAGGAATGGGGCTAGGAGGGCGCCAGGGCACGGGGTAGTCGAGGGCAGCCTCCTCGGTCTCACACATGTTGTGCAGCACACAGCAGGCTCTGATCACGAGGGAGGAGGTCTCCACCGTGAACTCAAGCCGGCCCACGAGGCTCATCCAGCACTGCTTGAGGGCCCCAAAGGCCCTCTCAACCATGGTCCTGCTTGCACACAGTTGAGTATTGTAGAGCGCTTCCACTGGGTTCCTGGCGACTGGATACACCTTCATCAGCCAGCGGGTAAATGGGTAGGGTGGGTCTCCCAGGATGCAGCGGGACATCATCACCCCCTCGATCTGGGTCATCCCCATGCCTGAGAAGTCTCCGTGGTACATCCGGGCATAGAAAGGGGAGATGGTTATGATCCAGGCATCGTGACTGCGACCAGAGTGGCTCGTGAAAACGTCTATGAACCGACCTTGGTGGTCCACGACCACCTGCAGCTGCAGGGAGTGGTACCCGTGTCGGTTGACATATTCTGAGGACTCCCCAGTGGATGGATGCAGGATCTCTATGTGGGTGCCGTCCACGGCGCCCATGCAGTTGGGGAACCCCCCAGCTTCAAAGCCGGCCATCACAGCCTCCTGGTCCACCAGCTGGATCACTAGGTACAGGAGCACGCCCTCCACCGCCTCGCAGACGTCCCGCAGGATCCCGGTGATGGTGCTCACCCCAATGCCAAAGTGCTGCCAGACGGAGCGGCAGGAGTCGGGTGTTGTGAGGGCCCAGACCCCGATGGCCACCCGCTGAATCATGGGTATAGGGGCCCGCATGGGGGTGGCCTGCCACTCCAGCCAGGGCGTTAGCAGCTCCGCAAGCTGTAGGAGGACGCTCGTGTCCATCCGAAAGTGTGATCTCCAGGCAGCCTCGTCCCATTGGACAAGGGCCCTGGCCCACCAACCCTGTGCCCGCTATGTGACCCATACCCACTGGTCTATGGGCATTGCGAGCAGGACTGCACGCCCCATGGTCTCCATCCTCCACTGGAGCCGGCTGTCCACCTCACAGAGTGCCGCAGCCCAGCCTCGGGCGCGGAGGAGGCCCAGTTGGGCTGCCCCAGACACCTGCTGGGCCCTGAGGCAGACCAGGGAGTGCCTGCACCCGTGGTGGGCTCTCCAGGCCCTTGCAGCACTCCTGGCCATGCACACGTGCAGCCAGGCAGCCAGGTGCAACTCTGCAGTCTGGATGTGCAGAAGGTCTGTGTGGGAGCAGTACCACTCCACAAAGATGGTTAGGTGCATCCCACAGGCGCCCAACCATCCCAACTCCATGGTGACGAGTGACCCAGGTGGGTTGGGGCCACACCTGTTGTAGGTTGGGACTGGTGTAGCCCCGCCCCCCGGTCACGCCCAGCCAACTGGCCTCGGGCCCTGGGTTGCCCTGGACACCCCCCAGACCAGCAGGCCCACCTCCTGCAGGGCCAGCAGGCCAGGGAGGCCGCAGGCAGCCCACTGTCCGCACATGCCTTCCTAGCAGGGGGCATGGTGCTTGGTTCTGCTCTCAGGCGGGCATGTGCGGCCAGTAGCTGCATTCCTGCTGTCATCACCTCCCACCTCTCTGTATCGGCTGCCTGCTGTCCTGGGTGCCCTGATTAGTGTGTAGGCTGCCCTGTCAGTGTGCTCTGCTGCAGCAGCTGGGCTGGGTCCGCACCACACGCCTCGCTCTGTATCAGTACAATGTTGTGACCTGTGCTCTTATTGCTTGGCCTTGGAGCTCCCCGGCTTCTTCTCCCATCCCTCCAGGGATTATCCCCCCCCTTTCATTGTGTTTAGTCTCAGGCACTTGCTGGACCATGACTGGCCACGCTTCCCCCGGGCTCGCTGGCCTTAGCACCCCGTGTGCCCTGCATAGCTGGACCTTCCGCAAGACCATGGCCCTGTGTGACCTGTGGCATTCTCCGGCCGTGCAAATGCTCCTGAGCTGCCTGGACAGCCTCATAGGTGCCTACAAGAGTATGAGCTCCGGGCTTCGGTACTATGGCCATGTGGCGAGCGCCCGCGATTGCCGGCTGCATGCGGAGGCGCTGTGTCTGTGTCCCTTTCCCAATGGGCGCATCCTGAAGATGAGGTGCTCACATGTGGGGTGGTCGACTGCGGAGACCGTGTCCACCCTCTCTGTGTGCAGCCTGTCTGGTTACATGGCCTGCCTGTCGGAGGGGGGCCCTGCCCTGGCTGTGTCCTTCTTTGGCTGTGTTCACGGGGCCCTGGGTTACCAGCGGTCCTACAGGGTGATCTATCACCACCTGTTGGAGCTGGGTCACCTTCCGTGGCCCCCACCTGCAGACTATGGCCTGTCGGAGCCCTCTGAGGTGGAGGTGGTGGTGCTGGCCGGTGTGTGGTCCTGCTCCGATGTGCAGGTGGGGCTCTCAACCCAGGATCCCTTCGAGGCATACTACCTGGTCACCCACCTCATGTCTGCGCTGGGGTTCCATCAGGGCATGCTTCAGTGGCCCCACTTCATCCACCTGGTGGGTCACCCGGCCCCGGGCCACTTCATGGCCCCCTGCAGCTAGCTGTGAGGCCCCGCTGTGCCTTCCTGGCCCTGGTGTGTGGTCCCACCTCTGCCCTGGCACCGTGAGTTGCTGCCCCTTCCCTCCCTGATGTTCCTGGATAGCTGCTGTGCTGGCTGTGTCTTGGGGTTCCGCTGTCCCTGCCTGTGGCTCTGGGCACTGTCCACGCCCTCCCCTCCATCCGCCTCTGCAACAGGTGTTCTCCTTCGTGACTGCCATCTCCTGTGGCTGTGTCCTGAACAGTGTATTGGCACCCGGTGGCCCGGGTGCCGCTGTCCTTCCTGCTCTGGCCTCGCTCCCTCCTGTACCCGCCCCCCCGGGCGCCTGTGTGACTGTGGGTTTTCGGGGGCCCCGGACTTGGGCTCTGGGCATCCTCCCAGTGGAGGTGTGTGTTGCTGGACTGGCTGCCTTGCTCCTTGTCTCCGTCACGCCTCCATCCCATCCATTGCACCCTGGCTGGCACGTGGGATTCCTGTCAGCCTCCTGGACCATTTCCAGTCCACTCCCTGGTCTGTGGGGCCTCCCCCTGTGACTGTGCTGTGCCCCTGGGTTTTCCCCCATTCCGGGACTGCCTGTGTTGCTGTGGGGGTGCCCGTGTGGGCTGTGCTTTTGTGGGGGTTCTGTTTGCCATTCCCCTTGTCCTGCTCCGAGCCCTGGGCCGGCTCTCCCCCCGCTCCCTGTCCCTGCCCCCCTTCCTCCCCCCTGTGCCCAATCTGCCATGTGTGTTGTCTGTCCCGCTGTGTGCCCCCTTCCCTTCCTTTCCCGTGAGGGTGTGTGTGCACCCGGGCATGTGCTAGTGATGTGTGTTCCACTGTGAGCTCATTTTCCCTGTGCCTGTTGTGCACGCTGCCTCGGCGGCTCTCCTCCCTCTTCCCCCTCCCTTCCCATTTCCCTTGTGTGGGCATTCCCTTTTGGTGCTTTTGGCTTCGTTTGCCCTCAGCTGGCCATGTCTGTGTCCTGCCCCTCCCCAGTGCCTTCAGGGTGTTTTGACCACGGCTAGGAATCGGTGTCACGTCTGTTGCACTGCCCCGGCCCGTGATCTGCCGGGCTGTTTCCCTGCCTTGGTCCCGATCCCATCACATCTGTTCGGTGCCTTCTTTGACCATGGGAATCCCGCCGCTGGGAATCCACTGTGGTGACTCGGGACCACGTAACGTCTGAAATCACCCCATGAGGAGGCGTTTTCTGTAGTTCCACTGTGGCTGTGGAACTCCCTCCCATTGAAGGTCCGCTTGACCACTGACCTCCCCAGGGGTACAGCCATTGTAAGACCTGACTGTTCCACTGGGCCTTTACCAAAGGAGATGGGGTGGGTGGGTTGAGTTAGGCAGGGTTTGGGTATGGATTATTTTAATCTGGGGATTTTAGGTTGTTCTTAATTGTATTTTAGTTATGTATTTTTAAATGTTGTTAGCCACCCCAAGATGTTTATAGCAGGAGGGGGCAGTATATACATTTTGATAATAAATAAAGAAACCCACCTTTTCTTCTGTTGCTCCATGGGTGATGGGTGGAGCGCACACCCACACACCTCCACATTCAAATGGGATGCTCTCACTCACGTCCACTCAGTGGACAGAAGTGGGAGTGTCTTGCTTAAAAACAGCTTATTTTGTTATGGGTTTTTGATGGTGAATTGAAGAACTAATCTAGATGTATCAGTGGTCTGTTCTACTTATGTTATTACGGGTGGTGCAGCAATGCCATAGTCCCTGGACTTGCTGCGGGCAGTTGGCCTGACTGGGACACTATATTCCAGAAACCAACTGGAGAATTAAGGCCAGATCCAGGTAAGTGCAGACTGTGCAGCTGCACAAGGCCTCATTTGTTGAGGGGTTAGCAGGACTGGGGCTAGCCAGGATAAGTGGTATCAGGATCCATCCAACAGTCACTCTCACATGGGGTTACTCACTCAGTATCCATTTATTAGCTCTCCACCAGCACTTCTCTGTACATCCAATACTCCAGCCAGGCTCTCTGCCTTGGCCTGCTTCTCAACAAGCGTTACACAAGGCTTTCCACCTCAACACAATCCCAGGTGCTCTCCAGTCTAGGCAACCCTGTTTGCCTTCACAGACTCCCAGCCTACTCCTTTACTCTGGCTGCTCCTTGCAGCTCCCTTGGTCTCCAGACTCTGAATATTCCACAGTCCTTGTTACAGACTCACGTGTGCACATGCAGATTCATTGCGTATGCATGTGTGGCTTCTGCCTGTGTGATTGCCACCGTGGGTTGTAAGGGTGTGCACCAGGGTCCCATGTCATTTTTTGTTTTTCGTTATTGTTTTTGTTACCAAAATGTGTCATTTTTGTTAATAATGAAATGTCATTTTTTATTATTGTTGTTATCGGTATCAGTACTAATTTAAAACAAAAAATTTGTTTTTGGTATCCTTATTTGTATTTGTATACACACAATATCCACACATTGGAAAGGTAAGGTGGTAGGGAGATATACGGGAGGATTTTTAGTGCAAGCACCAGCAGATTCTGCAAATGCACCCTGACGGAACAATAGCTAACACAGAACCAGAGTCAAGCAGCCCAGCCCTGCAGTATAAAGGGTTGCAGTACCCTCCCACAGAGCTCCCCTGATTGGTTCTGGGAGGCAGGACGCATTGAGTAATCACTGGGTGCCATTCAACTGCCTGGGACCTGCTTGCGCTGCTCATTGGCCAGCGATTACATCCATCAGGTCCTTCCCCTCCCATCACAGGCCCAGTTCAAGAGTTGAACATTGTTTCTGGCTCCGAGATGTCTGCTCCCTGCTCCTCTTGCCACATTTACCTGCAAAAAAACACCTGTCAGGCTGCTAGGCAATAACCAAATCAATAACAACTTTCATTATCGTTACTGATTTCATTACTTTTTGTCATTTTCGTTATTGCAATAACGATAACGAAAATTATATATTTTGTTTTCATTAGTGATATAACGAAAATGACATGCACACCCCTGTAACCCGGCATGCTCCTGTAACCCACCCATCTACATCCACCTCCACCCATCACCCACACACAGAGCAACTGGCGAGAAGGCCAGTTGCTCTGTACACATAGATGGTTGGATGTGGGTGGAGATGGGTGAGTGTCTGTCTGCACCTTCCCCCCACCCACTGCCCCTGCAGCCACGCTCCACCAATTCCCCTCCCCCCCCCCGTTCATTTAAAAAGGGCCTCTGTCTTCCTCACAAAAAGATCTCTTTCCTCTGTCCTGCCCTCTCCATGGCTTCTACACTTTGAGGCTTGACTCAGCTTACTGTTTCTCTGGGCTGGCACGTACCATGCCCTCACATAGTTGTCTTCCAATTAGGTGTGGCCCCCCTGATCCAGCACCTGCAGCTCTGCTTGTGCAGCCTCCTGTGCTGGTGAAAGCTGTCTTAAAGTGCTCACAGCCCTATGCGGCTCAGCTCTGCCACAGGGGGCTCAACATGGTATTTGAGTTTGAGAAGCACTGGCATAAAATAGACATGCAGAGCCTCAAAAGTGGGGAGCCCTAGCCTATGGAAGGTCTTCAGAGATTCAGAAGGGACAGGGGGGTCCCAACACATGAGCACATTAATAGACTAGAACTAACGCCATATGTATAACATATAGACCTACAATGTAGGGAACCCCAATCCCTAAAAGGGGTGTTGTGGTTAAATGATCAAAAATTAATTACAGGGTATTTTTAAATCATTCACCCACCCAACTACTCATGTGAAGGTGGTGTGAGTGGATGCATGCTCCCCTAACCCACACAGGACCCGCTCATGGCCACTCACAGGCCACTGGAGGAAAAGCCAGAGTGCCCGATGTGAGGGAAGGCAAAACAGTCTGTGGGGACAGGTGCCCATGCATTCCTGGCCCATTTGAACTGCAAAGCCCACCTATGCCAGTAGATAGGTCCCTGCTGTCTCCCTGTCCTGCCTGCAGTCCTACTGGAAGCTCTTAAAGGGATAATGGTTGCCCATGTGAGTTGCTTTGAGGGGCGGTCCATGGTGGCAGGAGTGTGTTGAGACTGCCTGTGTGGCTGCGGTGGCCACCCAGGGAGCCACCCATTAGAATCCCTCACCACTCACTTCATGTGCATGGGTGCTCTGTGGCCATAACACTCAGCAGACAAGGACCCCCCTCTAGCCTTGCTCATTTTAAAACACCTACAGTAATACTTTTTCTGTGGGGTGAGTCAGTGTCTTTCTGTCAAACGTTCCTATGTTTGGGGAGGACTACACCACCATTTTGCTTGGTACCCCAACTTCTCCAGATCTGGCACCATGGAGTATCATTGGCTCCATGCAACTATTAAACAGGAGTCCTTCAATGGAGATGCATTGGGTGTTTTTAGACGGACGTAGAGGCAACCCGCCCCTGGAGTTGCTCCAGAGGTGCACTCCTGTGCTCACCCACTTCTAGTCCCACCCAGGTCTAGACATACTCAACAGGTTCCCACTGCCCCTTCCCCCACCATAGAGTTGCAGGCTATTGCCAGATGCTCTAGACTGGTACCTACAACTCTATGATGTTGCCGGGTCAACAGCTGGCTGAGAGTGGAGCTGAAGTGTGGGTCCACCAAGCAGACAGTAACTCAACTCTGGGTTGATGCCCTGGGTTTGGCCGACCCTCTCTGCTGGTGGCGCTCTGGTATTTCTGGATCGCTGCCAGAGGAGCTGCCCCAGAGCAGGGACATTCTGCTCTGCTTCAACAACTGATGGGCTGCCTTCAGACTGACCAGCCAGCCTGGGGTGAAGCAGGCTAGCATGACCACCCCTGGAGCTGCTGTCCATCTGTTTACAGTACCCACTGAAAGAATCTTGAATGGAAATTTTTGAAAGCGGAAGAAGTGTGTCAAATAATGTGATTAACTATACGATGAAGTAAAGCACTGCAATTAATTCCCAACATTAAAGAGTAACTGGAGAAAACATTTCCCTTCCCTAACAATGCAAACAAGAGCAAATAAAATGTCTGTTTTTAAAAAAATTAAATATGAATTCACTTTGGTAGATCATTCTTGCAATTGCTGAAAGCTCATTTCTCCCCAAAGTAATTAGCAGATATAGCTTCATATATCCTCCTTGATGTCCTAGAGGAGAAAAAAAACCCAATTAAGTTAATTAAAAATTGAAGAGGTAGATGGAAAAGGATTTCTGTCAGGACAGTTTTCTCTTTCAGGAAACACATCTGTTTAGTGAATACCGGCATATAGAGATCAGTGTCCACATGTTTTTCTGGCTTTATTCACACTCACTCACTACAGATTTTCACAGGTTTGTGTTGTTGTTGACACTATATTAGGACTGCATTATCAAATGGTTTGCAAAGGGCTAATATATGTTTGAAAGAGGCTTTAATAAATGGTTAATCAACTTTTATGCATTCTATTGTGTCAGTAGGTCACGTGTAACTAGGGGTGAAAACAAACGTGTAGCCGGTGTGCTGGCTACAAGTCCAAGGGTGGGAAGCCACCCCCACCCAGGTCAGTTCAGGGCACTGAACAGACATGTGGTCTCTGGTCCCCGGCAGGGGATGGCGGCCTGCTATGGCCCATATTTATTTTATTTATTTTATTTATTTAACAAATGTATACCCTGCCCTTCCTTCCAGGCAGCCCGGGGCGGCTAACAAATGAATCAATAAAATACAATAAAAATACAATAATATATATAAAATTCAATAAAAACAACAATAAAAATGGCAAGAAAAAAAAAACATAACCCCCACCATCCCATCCACCCTTACCCTTCTCCCTCGCCAAACCCTTGGTGGAACAGTAAAGTCTTACAATTCCCATGGAAACTCGGGAGGTCTGGGGCCAGACGGGCCCCCACCAGGAGGGAGTTCCACAAGTGCGGTGCGGCCACAAAGAATGCCCTGTCTTGTGTGGGCCCCCGGGAAACCCGGGGGACCTCCAACAGGGTGCCCCCAGATGACCGCAAGGGCCGGTCCAGAACCTGGGGAGTGAGGCAATATTGGCCCACTTGGGCGGCCCTTGGCCCAGGCTGTGGGCCCAGAACCATCTGGGGGGCCACATCTGGACCAGCTGCCTATCCGGACTAGGGCAGCAGTGGGCCCACATCTGGTGGTCCATAAATAGACATGCCGGTAAGTCATAGTGGGCCATAGCGGGTCCTTATTGCATCTGTTTTCACCTTCTGTCTTCTGATGATTTACTAATTTGGTAATAGCCACCTATAATCCACATTATTCATGACTGTAATATAGCTACAACATGCCTCAATCTTGCACTAATGTTTGCATACTGTTTAGAAATGGTGGCTTACTATAAAGAAGGGGTGGCCAGTGGCCACCCTTTGGCTCTCGGGCAGTGCAAATCTTATCAAGGACTGCTCGTGAGCCCCACGCTGCCTTAATGGTTATGTCTTGCTCCACTGCACCCAACTCTCAGCAGTGGAATTTCAGCTGCTTGTCAGAGGGGAAATCAAACGAGATGTTAGCCGCTGCAGTCTGGGTTTGGTCCGTGCAGCCCCCACTCAGCCCCCGCTCAGATGTTTTGCAGGTCTAGTCTAATAAATGGGCAGCCATTTGATGTGATTGTGGGCAGCTCCCACTGGCAGCGCAAGTGAGAGCAAGAGCAGAGAGAAAAGCAGGAAGCGCTTGCTTCTCCAATGCTCTAGAATTTCCACCTGCAACTCTATGGTGCTGGTAGCCCTGGATGCACAGAGGCACGGCACGCAACCCCATCAATGGCACGATGGAGTCACAGTCTCCGAGAGCACACAGTGAGTGGTGGCTGCAGATCCAGTGGGTGTTGGCCCAACGTCCGGTGGGGGCAAACATCTGGCAAACACCTAACAAACAGGCAGGTTTGCCCCTGCCTGGTGTGGACTAATGTGGGCTATCCTCTCATTTGTTTTCACCCAGAATCTCAGCAGTCAGGACCACAGAGCAATGCTCCATTTGCCAATCATGAAGCAGGAGAGGTTCATGGATGCGTGTGCATGTGTGGGTGTGTGTGTGCGCGCACATCCGCACATGTACATACCTGCTTTCTGGCTCATGGTTGCATGAAGATTTTGGTACTTTTGGCTTGGGAACTTTGACTACTTTTACTATAAAGTGTGACCAAATTCACTTTGGAAGATGAATCTGCAGTCAGTGGAGAAGGAATCTAACAATGGCTGTAATTTGGACAGTTTGATACTTTTATCTTTCTGAAGCATCGTAATAGCGTTTACATAGGCATCGTATATGGGGGCATGGAATGGATGAGTGGATAGAACAAGGTGGGAGGGGGATAAAGAGAGATCTCTTTACAACTCTGGCACATCTCTCTCTCTCCTTATTCCCCGCCTTCCTTGTTCTATCCACTCCCACCCATTTCCACCAACAACAGTTGATCCAATAAAAGATATAATTCAAACCACTTTGTCTCAAATACATTTCACAAATACTAAGTGTATGTTGTTGGCAGAATGAGCCCCCTCAACTTTATCTACATCTGCACTGGCAAACAGCCTGAACTCAATATGGGCTTGATCTCACACCTGATAAAGTCAATGGCAAAGCTCCTATTAATTTTGATGGTGTGACCAAAGCTTGACTATAATAAATCACTCCCTCCACATCCAGTGCAGTGCATTTTTATGAATGAACACCAACTTTTGGTTTTATAGGCCAATCTATGGAATTTGCACTAGCAAAATGCTTTGAGGAATCTTCAGGTTACTCTGTATTAACTGCGGATTAGCTTCCTTAAGATATCACACATCCAGTTTCTCTAGCTGCCTGCTGTGCTGTTCCAAACCTTTTGTAATGCAGATCTTCTGTGGAGCACTTAATCTTCCAGCGCTAGCAAATTTAATTAAAACCGACCCTCCACATCAGTTAAGTCCTTTCTTCCTCTAGCATGTCAGTATAAGAACCAATATGCACCTGTAAGTTCCACATTTAGGAAATGCCCCTTCAATCCATCCTATGCATTTTGAAACAGAGAATGAATGCTATCATACTGGAGGTGATGCAATAAGTCAATGGGCATTTTTACACACACCTCTCAATTCATCTGAAAACCTAAACAAGTTACTTATCTCTGCCTTAGTTTTACAATCTGTTACGCAATCCGCTGTGGGCACCTGTGCTTGGGGCACAAGGAGCATCGGCAACGAGCGCCCCAGGATTTCTGCAGACAGATGCAACATCGAGAAGTGTAGTAGAGCAGACAGCAATGCTGCTCGGACTGGGAGTGGGTCATGATGGATCAGCTGCGGCAGGACAAGGTAACCGAGTTGGGGACACGATAGCCGTGCAGGCTGTTGTGCCCCCAGTCCTGGAAAGCAGGGTATCTACACCCGCTGGGGTGGGGGAATAAGGATTCCCTTTGGTATTGGGAAAAGACAGCAACTTTTTCTATCGGCCCTGATGCAGCTCTGCTGGTACGGAACGTGGGAGCAGTACAGGCTGAGGTTCAGATGGCTGGGAGCATCCAGGGTATTAACTCATTTGTGCTCAGCTTTGTCACTCCTATTTTCCTACCAGGGGTGCACTTAGCGCAGGCAACAAGGGAAAGGATTTGGAAGGGCAAGTTTTAAGCAGAAGCAGAGGAGGCCCCATGTTCCCAAGACGTGGGTTTGGCCTGCCCACTCCTCTGGCGGTGCTCTGGTATGCCACAAGTGCCCTGGAGCAGGTGTAGAATGGAAAACTTTGCCTCAGCAGCAAGAGCAAACAGGAGGCAGATGAAACATAGAAAAACATGACCTTTTGGGATGCATAAATGGATGCTTTGGAAACATTGCTAACTGGGTGAGTTAACTGCAAAACCACTGTATACCTGCAACAGTTAAACCACAACCTGTTCCAAACACCTGACAGCTAACCTCAAAATGCTAACAGCCAAAATGTGCTAACTGCAGAACGCAAAGATTGTGAGTCGTTATGATATAATGAACCAATCGGAGAAAATATTGTTTTTTCTCTGAGAAGAAAAACAATTGAGAGTCCGTGTGGTGTAGTGGATAAGGTGCTAGACTTGGTCCTAGAAAGCCAGGGTTTGAATCTTGTCCTAGCTGTGGACTTGGGCAAGCCTCAGCCTCTGTTCCCCATCTGTAAATGTTGGAGTGTCTGTCTCTCCCTGTGGTTCCCCCATCCTTGGTAATCTTAGATTGTAAGCCTGCTGAGCAGGAACCTGTCTCCAAATTCTGTAACTGTAAAGTGCAGCCTAGGAGTGCTATAGAAATTCTTATTAGTAGTAGAAAAGGCGAGCAAGTGGAACAGTGTGTGGTCAGGGAAAAGAGTGGGAGTTGACCCACTAACAGGAATCAAAGAGTAATGGAACTGCTAGGTGAGCTTATTAGATTGATTTAGCATATAAATAGTAAAGGGATGCATCCAGGAAGTTGGAGAACTTCTAACCAGTCTAAAGATCTAGCTTCATCCTGTGCAGACGGTGACACAGAGCAGAACATAGCCCCTCTGAACCTGGACCCTTGACTGGCCATCGCGACCAGATTCAAGCCTTAGATAGTAACACGCCGGTTTGGTGAGCATATTTCTTGCTTTGTCATTATTATCCATGCCTAGCGTTGTAGTGAAATAGGGAAAATAAAGTGGTCTCATTCATCAAACGGATGTGTTGTGTTCTTCTTACTGATCCCATTAACTCCTTCAGTCTAAGACCAACAAAGTTGGCCCTAAAGGGTTGGGCAACACAGGGGCATCCTTCTATATGCTCCAACATCTGGCAGGGACTGGCCAACCTAGGGGTGAAGCAGGAGGTGTGGCCGCCCCCCAATCTGCCACCCATCTTTTTATACCTCTTGTCTTGTTTTTTTAAACTGCAAATTATTTAGAGTGAGGGTTTTCTCTTATTCTCTGTCCAAACAGGTCCTAGCACAATGGGAGCTATCATAATGCATGCAAAAATAACGATGTGAAAATCCACGTGAATAGACAAAACAAGGAAGCAGACTGTATCAGTGATTCCCAAACTGAGTGGCATGCCACCCCGCATGACCCCAATTAGGTTCAGGGTGGCAAGAGGCTGATTACAAGTCATAACTAGGAAAGAGTAGGACAATGTGCACGTGCCGCTGTCTCACTGCCCAGTGCAAATGTTCTCTCCTCCCAGTTCTGATCTCCATTTTCCTCTTTCCCTCTTCCACAGAATAGCCCATACTGCACTAGTAGATGAGGCAAAGGAACTCCTAAAATCCCCCACTGCTGTGTCTGTGCTGGGACTAGCCGGTAGACAATGGTGTGGCAGGTGGTATACAGGTGGCACAGTACAGACTGTAAGGGTGGTTTGTGGACAACTTTGGTTTTGTGGAGTGTGATGCCATAGAGTTTTTGAAACCATTGGACTAGAATAAAATGCTGTCAGATGCATAACAATAAACAAAATTAAGTAAAATGTGAGTGCTTTTATTTTTCTCCAATCTATTTGAGTGGAGGAAATTCTAGTTATTACTTGGAACAATAAGCATGCAAACAGTCCAACTGATTTTAATGAATTTGTGTGCATACATCTTTGCAGGATTAGGTCCATAGTAGCAAACCATTTGTTGTTATATTGGCAATATCCTTTCTTGTTTGAGAACTACAGCTGTGCATTTGGGAAAAAAACAGCAAATAAATGCAAACCCTTTGGGCTCCTTCGGTATTCAAAACACGAAAATTGCCCTGCAATTTTTTGATGTGTCAGTGTGCTTCATGGCTCTCAATTTCTGCTTCTAATCTGATGGTTTTAAATGTTGGTTAGTTGGTTTGAGTGTCTTTCCAGTTTCATGGTATGTTGTGCTGGTCATCTAACGATGGCGATCTATAGAAGTGGGTTGTGTTTCGATTTAGGCTTACTTTTGAACTATGAGTGTTTTGTGGTTTTGGGGCTTGCCCTGCTTGCACAGGCAGCTGAAGGTGGAACTGCACCCAGGGAGCTGGATGGGATGGGGCAAGGGTATGAGATTCCCCTGCCTGATGGTCTTGAGCTTGCTGATACCAGGGTCCTTTACTATTTATTGTACGGTCAACACTGCTCACATGTACTTGCAGTGCACACACCCACATAGGACTGCACTCCCTTACACACACATGCTACACAAAGAGGATGCACCCCCTCTTTCTTGCTTCCCAACAAACTGTAGCACGTTCCAAAATTTTGAAACACGAACCACACAGAAAATGCACAAATTGACACTGAAACCAGAATAAAAATCAGAAAAACAAAATTTTCCCCTGTAGCAGGGAGCAGGCTATCTGGGGCAATGGCCCTTTAAGGGAGTAGCATCAGCATATTGTTGAAGGTGCTACAACGAAGGCTCAGGCACTACGGCGAGAGAAGGATAGTGCCTGACTGCCTGACACCTGACTTTGGATGTGCCTGTGAAAGCCACAAGCCAAAAACACTGAGCTGAGCTCAGTTGAGGGGAAGTGCTTGAGGAGGCAGGAGCTAGGTGTGAGCGAGCTCTGTCTCAGAAGAGAAGAGATGCTTGGGCTAGTGGAGCCCAGCACACAGTGAAGAGGACTGCTAATAGGACTCAGCCAGGTCAGAGGGTTGTGCCTGCCTAAGGATCTTGAGGGACTCAGGACCTTGTATGGACTGGGGTGTTTTCAACTGTACCTAAATAAAGACAGTGGTAACAAGGAGACTTGGTGGAGTGACTCTGTGGATGTCATCCTGACAACACTTGGGCACCCTTTCAACTGTTGCAGATTCCCTTTGCACATCCCTGTTGAGAATATAAGGAAAGTGGAGAAGGGGACAGGTATTCTCTTTTGGCTACAAATCATAAAACCCTTTCACTCTATTTTTAATCCATCTCTTCTATTTGTCCTGGTTGAAGTTAGTAGGCTTAATAAATCTTGACTGCTTTTGCGATACTAACGCCAGTTTGTGTGCATTTTTTTTTCTTTTAATCCTCTCTGAGGCTTTTCTTGTTTTCAGTGGGGATTTTCAGACGTTACGAGATCACGCTCAATCACAGTGAACCAGGGTCAATCCCGCGGCGGGGCCAAAGCGCCCTGAACATCTGTTCGGTGGTCGCCAGATGTTCACCATGGTCAATACCCACATGGGGTCAATTTCAACCACGCTTCCGGGGCTCCCCGCCAGGCAATCCCCGAAAGCGTGGTCAAAGAGTTTCCCGACAGGAACCAACAAAAAGTAATGTCTGGCCGGCAACCACCAGCGGGAATCAAAGGAAATGATTCCCAGCCAGGGACAAAGCATGCAACGTTGCTGCTAGGCAACGAGCGACAACACAGGCTGGGGAGGGAGATTTAAAGGGCACACAGCAGCAGCCGGGACGAGCCGCCCCGGCGCCTTCCGGGTGCTTTGACCACTGCCCGGCCCGGGATTGGTGTAACATCTGTTGCACTGCCCCGGGCCGTGATCTCTTGGCCCGATTCCCTGCCATGGTCCCGGTCCCATCACATCTGTTTGGGGCTTTTTTTGACCACGGGGGGTGGTTGTTCGGTTCACCCCCATCGGGGATCCACTGTGGTGAATTGGGACCGCGTAATGTCTGAAAATACCCAATGATAACATTGGCTTTTTAACCTGTCTTAAAATATCCTGATTTAAGGCTCACCTATGCATACACTCTAGTCTGGGCAGGATTTAGTTATATTTTCATAGTGTTAATGCTAAGTAGGCAAATTCAATACATTTTGTAATTACAATATTACCTCAAACTCTTTTATTAAAACAAGATCAAAACATTTATTAAAACGTCTTTGATTAAACAGTTAGTTTATTGTAGAATCTCTGTAAGGAAAACGCTGGGCCAACACAATGTGAGAAGACTACATTGTCCTTTCTGGAATTACTACAGGTTTTCATTTTCAGTTGACAAGGAAGTAATAAGGATTCTTTTCTCTTTCCTTTAAATATAAGAACATAAGTAAGTGCCATACTGGATTGGACAAATGGTCCATTGAGCCCAGCATCTTGTCTCCATTAGTTGCCAATCTTGGTTGCTTGGAAGAAGTACCCAACAGGTCCCAACTGGCAATCTATTCCCTGTTGTCCACTCCCAGCTCCTGACAGTAAAAAGATACAAACCCTAAACCTACTTGGCTAAAAGTCATAAATGGACCTACTCTCCAATAACATACCCAATCCTTTTAAACCCAGCAATATAACTGCCTTTGACCACATCCTCAGGCAACAAATTCCACACGTTATTTGTTATACATCTGCTACCAGCAGTGGCGGTGCTGGCCTGAGGGAACCTGGGGCAGTGCCCCCCCTTTCCCCCCCAGGTGGGAGTGGGAGTCACCAGAAGACAGAGTGCTCACACTGACTGAGCACTCTGTCGGCTGGCCGGCTGAAATTCACATCGGAGCGCCGCGCTGTGTCTGACTGCTCGGCTTGCCAAGCAGTCAGAAGCAGAGCAGCACCGATGTCAATTTTAGCCGGCCAGCAGACAGAGAGTACTCAGTCAGTGAGTGCTCTGTCTTCTGGAGTGACTGTGAGTGAGTCCCATAAGGGACAAAAAACATGGACTGAATGCGCACCGCGCGGCTGAGCATTCAGTCCAAGCACACCGCTGGGAAACAAAATTTCCCATGAGCGGCAGCTTTGCATTGAGCCCTACGGGCTCAATATAAAGTCTTACCTTGGGCGTTCAGTGGAGGCGCTCAGCGAGATGTGCTGCAGCGCGCATGCTTGAACTGACTCAGTTGAGCATGTGCGCTGCAGCACATCTCGCCTGAGTGCTTCCACTGAACGCTGAAGCGAACTGCCTTCCTGCCTGCCTGGTGCCCCATGCCTGCCTGCTGCCCTGGTGAGTAAACATGGGGAGGGGGCTCTAGTCTCACAGGGGCCAAGGGGGGGAGACTAGACTGGGGAATGGGGGGGATTTTTTCAGGGGGAGGGTGTTGTGGGGGGATTTGGGGAGGAACGGGGAGGG
>QEPC01007559.1:11993809-12024200 GCA_003113815.1 Sphenodon punctatus | reverse complement strand
CCCAGGGATCGGGTCATACTTACCGGCGGCTGCGGGGACGCCGCGGCCGCTGGTGCTGGGGGGTGGGCTCGCCTCTGAGTCTTTTTTTAAACAAAAATCCAGGCTGGGCAGGGTGGGTGAGGGGTGTCCCCCCTTCCACCCGTGCAGCCTGGACTCAGGGAGGGTTTGTTTTTTTTAACTTTTTTGGTGGGGCTTTAAGTTTTTACATTGCAGCCATTTTTAAATGGCTGCAATGCAAAAAAATCCGGTACCCGGAATCCGGTACCCGGACCGGATTTACCGGGTCAAATCCGATAATGCCGGTACGCCCGGTACCGGCATTATCGGATCCCGGATTTACCGGTTTTCCCGCCCCTACTGCCGGGGATGCCTTTGGAGGCTTGTAGGAATGGTTTGGTTTGTTTATGTGTGGTTTTCTGGTGTTTATATGGGTTTTGTTCACTTGATGATGTGGAGTGTTAAATACTAATCCCTCCCACCCCACGCACACGCAGCTGAGGGTGAGGGGGAATTAGTACTTAATGCCCCGTGATTCAATTGAGGTTTTGAAATCGTGAGATGTAATGGTTAGTCTGGTGATCTTATGGGTGTTCAAAATCCTAGAAATGTGATGTTTGTGATAAAATTGAGGTTTTGAAATCGTGAGATGTAATGGTTAGTCTGGTGATCTTATGGGTGTTCAAAATTCTGGAAATGTGATGTTTGTGATAAAATGGAGGTTTTGAAATTGTGAGATGTAACTGTTAGTCTGGTGATCTGCCTGCAGAGGAGGTTAATATAATCTGCCTAACTTAAATTGCTGAATTAAGTAATGTAATATCCATCCAGTGTTAACCCTGGGAACTCCTTGCTGCTGGCTGGGTTATGCCCTGGCTCTGCCTACTGTATCCCTGGGTCTGCCTACCATATCCCTGGCTCCACCTCTAGGCTAAGCTCCGCCCCTAGGCTAGGCTCCACCCCTAGGCCCGCCAGTCTGGCCTTACTGTTCCAGTGCCCCTCCAACATCAAAACCCACCAGCCACCCCTGGCTACCAGTTAGTTTCATGGAGTGTTCCCTAGTTCTACTACTATTTGAGAGGGTAAATAACTTCCCTGTTTACTAGGGCTGAACCAAATGCTCCCACTGCAACAGGGAGGTATGGCATGGGAGACAGAGTAGCACCTCCGCCCTCCATGGCCACCTTTCCAGGTACCATGGGATAGTGCTGGAAAGGGGAGAGAGTGGGCAGGTGACAGGCAGCAGGGCCAGCGATGGGGGCAAACTGCACCTGCCAGGTGAAGGAGGCTCTCGTCCTTGTCCTCCCTCTCAGCAGAAGAGGTGGAGGAGGCCGGCCCTGCGCAGGCTGAGGAGAAGTTGCCCCTGCCCCCAGAGCTGCATGGCCTGACTCATGCCATCGAGTCTGGGCATGCAGCTCTGGACCAACTGTCCCAGGCATGTGACTCCTTAGCGGAGCAGCATCGTGACCTGTGACTTCATCAGGAGGAGAACGCAGCCTACTGCGCCTACATGAGGCAGACATGGCAGCCAATGTTGTATTCTGTCGGGCCCTGATAGAGCATGATGGGGGGTGGGAGCCCGGTGGCTGGATGCTGCTCGGGCTGCTGGCATGCAGGTGCCAGACCTTCCACCAGTACAAGCACTGCCACCCAGGATTCTCCCCTATTCCAGGGTTCCCCAAGGGATATCTGCCCCTGCTCCTGCTAGGAACCCTGGTGAGGGGTCTTCTGCTGCTCCTATGGTGGATGTCAGTGCTTCCACCTCCTCTCCCTCCCCCTCTGAGTCTGCCAGACAAATCGACGAGGACTGAGAGTTCCTCCAGTCTTTGGCCTCAGATGCTGTCTCCTCTGACTTTGAGTTAGGTTAGGTTAGGTCACGTAGGTAGTTCTTAGTATTACTTTAGTTAAGGTAAAAGTAGTTAGATAGAATTAGGTGAAGGTTAGGTGTTTGTTATAGGTGGATAGGATAATTTATAACAAAAGAAGAAACTCCCCTCGTGGACTGTTACCTTGTTGTGGTTGTAGAAGCTTATTTCCTTATGTCCTGTACAGTCTCCAAAAACTCTTCATGGCATCATCATTAACAGAGGGAAAAACAAAGTCAGTCCCAACTGGGTCCCCCCCGCCCCCGTCTTCTGCCCAACCCAGGTTAGAGGTCCATCATCTGTAATGCATTAGCCACTCTGGCGCAACCGTGCAACATATGTGATCTCGTTTGATACGCCACATGCAGCATCTAGAGAGCACCCCGCTCTGGGCAGGCTGGGGCACTGTGTAGGGTGGCCATATCTCCCCTTTAAAAGAGGACGCTTATGAAAAATATATGTTGCAGGGCTGCATTGGTTCCAGTGAGGCCCTGCCTCATGTATTTTTCATAAGCGTCCTCTTTTAAAGGGGAGGTATGGCCACGCTAGCACTGTGTGATCCGATGAGAGATATGCCACTTAAATTTCTCTCTCCTCTGTAATGGGGCACCCACCCAGAAGCAGCAGATAAATGCATGGAGTTAAGTACTACTGCGATCCTGCACATCAAAAGCCAGCCAGCCAGCCAGCCAGCCCAGCAGACACCACATTGGTTCATAACACCTGCCTCCCCCCCCCCCCGGGCAACCTGGCATGGAAGGAACTTAACTCCTGGAGCCAGGCAGAGAGAGCCCTTCGGGTGGCTTATGATGCTGCTGTCTTGGCCTGGCACCACCCAATTATTTTTTTTTTAAAAAAAACAGCCTAACATGCTGCCCCTGCCTAAAGGCAACCAGAGGACCCTTGGTAAAAGAAGGCAACTTGAATCAAGCAGGCAGACTGCAAGCAACTGAGATCCTGCACACTAAAAGCCAGCCAGCCAGCCCAGCAGCCCAGCTGACACCACATTGGTTCTTAATACCCCTCCCTCCCCCCCCGGGCCCCCAGGGCACCCTGGCATGGAAGTAACTTAACTCCTGGAGCCAGGCAGAGAGAGCCCTTCAGATGGCTTATGGTGCGGCTGTATTACTGCCAAGCCAACCAAGCAGCAGTAGCCAGCAAACAAGAAATGTGCTCCCAGTGGAACCCATTTAATTTTTTAAAAAAAAAATAGCATGGCATGCAAACGTCCCATACACCTTATGCACAGGCAGGCCAGGCCACACCATATCATGCTATGCCAGGAGCGCCCCCAGCCCAGCTCAGTCAATTACTCACAGTTACCAGTGTAGATTACTCACAGTTAACAACCAAATTCACCAGAGAATGGGATGGCTTGGGAGGTGTGTGCTAGGGATGGGCGAACGCGGTTCGGAAGTTCGGAGTTTGGACCAAACTCGGTCTGTTCGGTCGACCGAACCGAACTTCAGAACCGAACTCGAATTTCAAACCAAACTGAACCGAATTTCTGAACTCCGTTCTGTTCGCCCATCCCTAGTGGCAACACACACCAAAAAAACCTGGTTTTGAATGGCCGAACTTGGTTCAGAAGTTCAGAATTCAACCAAACTTGGTCTGTTCAGTCGACCGAACCGAACGTCCGAACCGAACTCGAATTTCAAACCGAACGAAACCAAACTGAACTGAATTTCCAAACTCGAATTTCAAACCAAACCAAACTGAACCGAATTTCAAACCAAACTGAACCTGAGATCAAATTCTGATTTACTGCATCAGTATAAATACTGTAAACTCAGTGGTGTGACTGGGCAGGTGATGGCCCTTTAAGAGGACTGGCTTATTGATTTGCACCCCTTTCTGATGCTGTAAGAATGGCAGAGACTGGAACAGAATCAATCTGCTGCTGGCCACTAATCCAGCAGGGCTGGAGACTGTTGTGTTCTTAGAGGTGGCCAGGATGCTGATCACAGGACTTTTTAATTGACCATCAGGCAGGATGTGTCTGTCCAGAGTGCAGATTAGAGATGAAACCTGTTACCCAGCCAGTTGGACACTCAGTCAAATTTGGGGTGCCCAACATGACTCACTCAGTCATATTTAGGCACCATCTGGTACCCGAACACTCATGACCTGTCAGACTATCGAAGTCACCTCACCAGCTAGGCTGCTGCACCTCTGGTCCAGACTTCTGAGTCTGCTCCCTGCTTCTCCCGAGCCCATGCACTGCTCAGCCACTTGGCTTTTCCTGAGTAAGGGGGTGGGGGGGAGCGAAGATGGCTGTTCCCATCTGTGCGCACTCCCGAATGATTTCCCTGTTCCCAGGGGATCCATATCAGGGTAGCACAGCACACACACTCCCCCATTTTGGGTTCCCCTGGGAACAGGGAAACCAAACCAACACATGTCTACAGATTTTTTTTCTCCTAGTGTTCTCTTGATTTGCCACAAAAAATTAATGGCTGTGCATCTGGATTAGATAACCTAAAATTTATTCAGCTGTGAAATTCCTTTGTTGTTATTATTTATATAGCACTTCCAGTGTTCAAAGTGCTTCAGAATCCTTATCTAGATTGCCTTCTCAACGAACCTGAAAGTAAGATCAATATTATAACCATTATAATAAATGACTTGGGTCATACATGTATAAAAACCTGCCTCCTCCCCTATATTCTATTACACTCCCTAAGGTCAGCCAGGGGTGCCCTTTTTCAAATTACATCACTGCACCAAATCCGTATGGTAAAGGTGCACAGAGAGCGAGGCATTCTGGGTGGCTGCTCTACAACTTTGGAACTCCCTTCCCCTTGAAGTTTGCCAAAGCCCACGCCTGAGCATTTTCCAGAGATGATGTACTATCTATTTATTTGGCCACTCTTTTAGTAGGCAGGGATAGCATTTGGAAATTGATTTTAAGGGAGAATTTTATACAGTCTATATTTATATAGGTTTTTATTCACTTATATTTTATACAGAATTTATACAATACATATAAACTGTCCTGAGCCTTTGGATAAGGATGGATTAAAAATCAAACTAAAGAAATAAAAATAAGATACATTTTAGAGAAGGGGAACTGTGGCTCAGAGTCAGACTTGCCTTAGATTGCCCATTGAATTAATGGATAATATAGGATTTGAACCCTGATCTCTCAGGTCCAAGCCCAACACCTCTGCTAGGCTACACTGACTTCAAAAACTATCACTATGTGGAGTGGGAGTCTCTTTCTGGTTCCACTGTAGCAAGCAGAGCAACTGATCTGGGTAATAGGACCCCACAAAATGTCCTGGACTGGGGAGGAGGTCCTGAGACAGGTAGGGGCTGGAGCAGGGCCTTGTATAGCTGGCAGATGCAGTGCCTTATCCCCCTCTCAGAAGCCCCCATCTGGAGCCATGGGTACCACACTGCAGCAGGGACTTCAGGAGATTGGTTGGAGCCCTTCTTCAGCAGTGAAAGTAGCACTGCTCCCACACTGGAGTCCAGGCACCGCTATGGTTCCTGCAGGGCTTCTAGGAGGTTGGGAGGAGGCTCTTCAGGAGAGAAGGGGGAATGTGGTCGTGCCATTGTAACTGTCATTTGCACGGAACTCCACTCTAGCCCCCGTCCTGGCCCCAACTTCATTCCGGGTCCCACCCTCTATAGGGCCAGTCCTGGACACAGGCTGGTGAGCATGCCACAGAAAGTCCTGAAGAGAGGATTTGCTCTACTGATGGGAGGACAGTGCTGTAAAAGAAGTGACTGTAAACAATAAAGTGCCCAAGGGTGATGCAAATGGACCCAGTCAGGCTTCTAGTTCAGCCTGGTAATCCTCAGGACACTGAACCTAGGGTTTAAGGTCTTGCAATGGCACGCTAGGTAGGAAATTCTGCGGAGTCACCTCCGCTAAAACCTTAAACAATCCAACAGGGAGCAGGGCTATGGTGTGCTGAATGAAACCGTTCCCCTTTAAACCCTGAAATTTGGTACAAATCTGTCTACCAATACTGGCAACTTCTGAGCCCTGGCATTGGGAAAACTTTACTCTGATTTGGGAACCCACTTTCCTTCTAACGTTCCCTCCATCATTGTGAGCACATCCTGCAAATGATTTACAAACCATCCTGTATCTACTCTGTGTGTGCTCCTCTGTCTCTGTAGCACTTATAGGGTGTTTTCAGATGAGCAAGTTGATGGGGGGCGGGTCCGTGGCTGCCAAGTGTCTCTGCCACAGAGCACCCATACCCACCCAGGTGGAGAGTATGGGGAGAAAATCAAATGGGCAGCCCCCGGTGCAACTACTGTGGCCATGGAGGCAGATGCCACACTCCGATTTCCTGGCATTGCTCCATGAGTGGCTGAGAGTGGGTGCTCCGTGGCTCATGGGAGTGTGCATCCAGCTTCTCCACCTAGTACAGATGGGCAGTTGGATCCGTGGCTCATGACTGGCCATGCGGGGTAGCATCTCGTCTTAATAAACAAAACACCCATAGACTCATCTTGCACTTTTTGGTTTGGTTGTGTAACACAAGAGGGGTGGCCATGCTGATCCTCTCATGGGGTGGCAGCAAACCACCCACAGGTTCATGAGCCTGCTCTCTACAGAATGAACAGAGCTAGGTCTTTTAGCTCAAAGGGTAGACACTCATGCAGCTGAAGTGAGAGATCCCCTGTTCAATCCCCAGTGCTGGCAACCCATACAGGGGTTCGGGTTACATTAGTATTCATAAAGCTGTTGGACAGCTGCTACTGTGAGAATCTGTTGTATGTCCCACATTTTCATGTGAGCATCAGTTGATTAAAGCTGCTTACAATATCAACCAACAAACAGACTGAGATTTGGAGGTAGAATGAGTGTAATTGGCTGGTGAGGACAGGGCTTGCAGCCATTAGCATGAGCATCTGGGCACCCAACATCCTGGCTGTAGGGTCTGCCTAGTCAGGGTGGACTGGTTTAGAAGGAAGATTGTAAAGATCAAAGGAACCTATCTCCTTCCCTTTTTCTTTTCTGTGTATCTCAAAAGCCCCACCAGATGCTCTCCAATCTGTGTATTTAACTTTCTTGCATGCCAGCATCATATACAGGCAAGTGCCTACCTCTAGAGATGGTGCTAATGCCGTCCAGTAGGTTGGATGCCAGGTGAATAATGCCAAAGATGAATGGCTGGCACCCTTCCCTTGAAGACTAAGCTTATTATGTCTGAAAAGCATCCAGCAAAACAAGGCCTTAACTCTCTTTCCTAGAGCACCAGGGTGCCTATTCTTTCACAATGTAACACCTTTATGCTGCTCAGCAGCAGCTGGTGCACTTTTAGGTTGGTGGGGCGGTGGGCAGAGGGGTCAAGACCAGAATTAAAATTTCACACTTAAATGATCAATGGAACACACAATGGATGAACCCCCCAGCCCCCAGCGTATGCAGAACTGAAAACTACACAATGGTGGTACCCTGCAATAGTGAGCAAAATGCAAAGCTCTGTGTCAAAAAAATCAAAAAGGGAAAACCAGCATTTAGAAGAAAAAGAAATAAATTGTAAGCTGAAGACCTCAAGTCTGCTTTAAATAAGGGGGAAGTATAAATATTTTCATATGTGACTGCTCCTAGAGCCACCATGCATTGATCCTGCCCATGGTGAGAGCCCTCACCATGGGCAGGATCAGGCCTGGCCGCCGAACAAACATGCCAGCGGTTGGGGATGGGGTGAGGTGGGAGATGTGCGGACATGGGTCACCGCGGCAGAACTGTGCCAGCCACTGGCCAGAATTAGGTAGAATGGGACATTAGACATGATGGCCTGCTCTACCACAGTCCAGGGTTGCCTTCCTTGGATCGTGGCAGGACTAACTCTGGGACGTGCACTGTCAGGGAGCCCAGAAAACATCCTGGAGTTAGCCCTGCCATGGTCCGGGATAAACTCAGCTCCCACTCACAGCAAACATCTGGCAGGTGGGAGCAGACATGACACCACCATGGGTGGCCACACAAGAGTTAATGTGGCCACCTGTGGTAGCACCACGTTTGAAAATACCCAATATATATGCATGATTTGTTTCACTTTTAAAAATTGCTATTTTAAAAAAGAATCCACTCAGGAGAGAAACCCGAACTATGCCAGCGATGTGAGGAAAACTTCGGGAGGAGTTGGGACACTCAATATACATCAGAGAATTTACACAGGGGAAAACTTTACATGTTCCTATCAACCCTAGATGCACTTCTGTTTAAATGTCTGGATTAGACATCAAAAATTTCATTTGTTTTTCTTCACCCTTCCTTGTTGTCTTGTCTCCATCTCTCCCATGGGCACAGCTAGTAAATACACCAGGTTTTCCTGGAACAAAACTACTTCAGACGTTTGCGTTCTGTTGCTAAATTCAAGCTACATTTAAGCATTTGCCGTATGCATGTCTCAACCTAAGTGCAGCTGGTCTCAAGTATCTGTTTCAAAAGTTTTATCAGGAGCTTAATTCAGAATTATCTTGAAAACATATAGAATTTTAAATGGTCTGGCTGCCCCCNTATCTTGAAAACATATAGAATTTTAAATGGTCTGGCTGCCCCCTCCCCCCCCCCCCGGCATCAAATGCTATTGCAAGTTAAGCCTAATCAAGTAAGTGGTAGGGAAGGCAAGCTGAGCAATATGAAATCTTCTTTTGAAGATTGGCTGGTCAGGCCCCATAGTACTTCAAGAGAGCTTTGCATGTGTCAGATGTCCTCTTGAAGTTTGGATTTCATTTGCAACAGCTACGCTAAGAACATTTAGTGGCTTCCAGTTCAACTTTTGCAAGTAAAAGTGTTGTGTTAAGACAACCCAACTTCTGCAGGGAAATGGCACCCAAAGGAAGACAAGGTGCACAAAATCTCAGACAGGCTAAATTCTGCTTTGGAAGACAGGAGTGGAGACACCAGTTTCCCCACAAAAATCAATGTCAATGTGGCTTTGTAAAGGCAGAATTAGGCTCACAAGCTCTCTGCCTCCGAAGCCTGCAATGCAGTCTTGAAAGCTGCATTCAGTTATAGAAATAAAACGTTCTGTAAAATGCCAGTTCCTTGAAGTATGTTTTCAGTACCTGTTAAATCTGGCCATAAAAACATAGGTTTTTCTTTTTGAAAAATTCTGAATGGGAATTTTTCTTCTTATACTGGAGGGAAAGGTTAAAGGTACCAGGAAACTCCATTTTTAAACTACCAAGTTTGACATTAAAAAAAACCCCACAAATTTGTTAGAGTTTGAAATGTTAATCTAAAAGGAATATTTTTGTTGGGGAGGAAAAAAATAACAATTTCTTGTTCAACTGATGTCCCCCCCCCCCCCCCGGAAAACTTATTTCAACAAAAGTTATTTCTTTTGTTCCGTAAGAAAAAAATTTACATGAAAAATTTCAAGCAATTGCAGTACTGACATGACCCAGGGAGCTCTGGATAGGGAACTGATATTTCAATGATATCCTGTTATAGTACCGATAAGCTGAGAGGCTTCCTGAAGTGAAGGGAAATTAGGACCAAGTAGTTAATAAAGGCGGTAAATGCTGGAGAGTAAAGTAGGTTGGTAGGTGTAATAGCGTGGACCTGGCCTGGGGTAAGTCCTTGCAGGATCACTGCCCTAGAAGGCCAGTTCATGTGGGAATCATCTGCATCATCATAGTTCCTTATTACCAGTTCTCCATCTTTCACATAGGGTATTTTCAGATGTTACGAGACCACACTCAACCATAGTCAATACCCTGTGGTGGGGAATGGCCTCGTAACGTCTGTTGGGGAACCGGAAGTTCCCCCCCAGATGTTAACCATGGTCAATCGCGGTGGGGAATCACATTCACCACGCGATAGGCGGAACCGGCGGGGCCGGCACCGATCGCGTGGTGAATGTGATTCCCCACCGCAATGAAGGGGCCCATCTTGTCTGGACGGAAACCACGGCAAGGAATCCCCAGCAGGCTGGGGATCCCCAGCGGGCTGGGCATTGGCTGTGGCACCCGCCCGTCTCCCCAGAGGGCGGGTGACGGGGGAGCTTGGGGGGGCGTGCGGCCGCACGTTGTGCCGTGCAGCCCCACCCCCTCCCCGATTCCCCGCCAGGATCAGCCGGCTCGTCTGTTGGGCATGACGGACTGATTCCGGCGGGAAATCTGAAGAGTGGTTCTGGGATGGGGAAAATGCAGCCCCATCTCGTCTGAAAATACCCATAGTCTCAACTCTCCAGACATCACCCTCTGGCTCCACATAGAGTTCATCGTGAACCCCCCTTCCCCTGATGTGGGCTGGCTCAGCCCTCTGGGATTCAGGAATCTCTTCCTGCACTCCTCTAAGTGTTACCCTGAGAGACAGCCCCTAGCTCCTCCCTCTCCAACATAACACTTGCCCAGCAGCAATTCCCTCCAAGCCCCTGCTGCTCCAGGCTCTGCTGGACATGTGCAGTCTCTTCTGGAACCAACTCAAAGACAGAGCCCTCCTTGACAATGCCTCTGGAGCTTTTGGGAGACAGCCTTCTGCCTCCTGTGTTCCTGCTAGACCTTCTTCTTTGTCTCAGGGCTCAGATTCCTGAACTCCAGGATGGCCACTGTTATGCCCAGGTAAGTTGACTCTCATGAGCCCCATTAGCCCAGCTAACAGCTGGCCCAGCAGAGGTGTCCCAGGCATGGTCCTTCTGCCACCACCTGCACCCCTCCAGCTGGCACCACCTCCACCCAGCACTAACTTACTGGCTCCTTAAAGGGCCAATGTGATCACCTGCACTCTGTCCTGTTACAGTAGGAAAATCTGGAAACATACTACAGTCCTCCAACCATTGAAGTCAATGGCTTCATTTACTTTTCTATACCAGTAGTTAACCCTCTATACCTTTACTTATCATTCTAATTTTCACAGGTGCCCTACCTCTTGTCCCCCCTCCTTCATTGATAGCATCAGATAGTGTTTGATATCAAATTGATATCAAATGCTATTAAAATGAGATGATCTTTAATATCATGTTTGATACATGTGGATAGGTTGTTATTTTGGGTGGAAGAGACAATATTATTGAGATTTGGGTGCACTGTGAAATTAAACAGATTAAGTGAGGAATAAAATAAAGGAAGCTGAATTGAAAAGGAATTGCAAAATAAGAATATAAAATGAATTCAGGTTGATGAGAAAAGTATAGTCCTTAGGAGATAAATGAATGCATACATTTATGCATTTATCCCGCCCCTTCTGTGGGCAGGAGGGGCGGGATATACATTTTAAATAAATAAAATAAATAAAAGAGAAAAGAAAAAAGTGGAATAAGGAAATAAAATAAAAGACAATGAATTCAAGAGGAATTACAAAATAAACAAAATTAAGAGATTCTTTAAAATACAGTCGTGTTTACCCATATGCATAGGTTTCAGTTTGAGTTACATGATGAACCCGGTGCGAGGCTGCTGCTTCGCTGAAGGCTGTGCTTGTAATGCTGTCTTGTTTTCTGTGTTCTTAGGGAATGAGTTAGAAAGCCTGCTCATAGACTCAGACCAATCAGAAAAAAATGATACTACCGCAGGTCCTATTGGCCACTTTGAAAATATATGTGTTTGTTTGTGTTAATCAGGAAACCCTTTAAGCGTTATAAAAAATGTAAATGAATCTGTGCTGATAGAAAAAGAGAATAAAATAAAAATCAAGAGGAATGACAAAGTAATTGGAATTCATTATATAACCTTAATTAGTAAAAGTAAAAAAAATAGATGTATTTTTTTTTAAAAAGAGTTACTTCTAATTGAGTTCTCTCCCCAGTTTCATCCCCCCTAATCCCCCTAGGATGGGCAAGGCACTAGCCTGTTGACAGGGTACAGCACCCAATGTCCATCGAAGCCGTGCTGCCCAAAGGGCAGCACTGAGGGCAGGGAGACACCAGGTGTATTGGGATGTGGAGCTTGAAGGGTCCAGACTGGAAGTGGATTTGGATCTGGGAGGGTCAGGGTTTCTAGCGAAGAATCAGGGCACAGATCATGTGAGGGGAGAACAGGGAGGATATGGGATATGACCTGTACTGGCCCATTTCAAGATGAGAGCGAGCAGGATCTGGGATTCCACCTACTCTGGGTCACTGCAGATTGAGCAGACTCAGACAGTATAATGGGGAAGCTCACAGTGCAGTTGGGGCTGGGGGAGGGGGAAGGACTGTTATCGGGCATCTGATCCCAACTCCTTCCTGTTCTCCCTTCTTAATATTGTGTTAGGAACAATAAACCCGGGGACAAAATGGAAGCAACTCCCTTTTTTAAAAATACATCTTCTGGTTATTAATTTTTACTAATGAATAGGGCTGTAGCGGAATATCGCAGCGGTAGCTATTTCCGGTGGAAACAGTGTTTCCGCAATTAGTGGAACGGCATGGCAGAGGCTTTCATTCCGCGGTTTCATTCCGCAGTTTCATTCCGTGGTTCCGCGGTTCCGCTTATTTGATTCCACAACTTAGTGGAATCGTGGAAACATGACATTTTCGCTATTTCCGCAATTCCGCCAGCGCTAAAAAATAGCGGAATAGCAGTTTTCTGCGATTTTCGCAATTTTTCCGCAATTCCGCGATTTGCAGAATTCCGGCGGAATTAGCGGAATATCCGCAGAAAAGTCGTGGTGTGGCGCGGGCAGTTCCGAAATGGCGGAACGGAATCGCGGCGCGGTAAAAGCTGCTGCCGCATCAGCCCTACTAATGAATTGGTATTCATTTTATAACCTTAAAGTGTGTCAATCGCAAAAGAGCCCTACAGTGTATTCCATTTACATATAACATTTTGTGGCTATATTTCTTCATACAGTGTTTGGGAGGGGGAGTGGAATGAAACAGGGGAGAGAACTCAATTAGAAGTAACCCTCTCTTTTTAAAAATACATCTTCTGTTTTCTTGGTTTTGTTTTTTGTTAACTAATTCATTGGAATTCATAGAAGATCCTGCAACGATAGTGCAAAATGTTGGCAGTGCTTGAAAATTGGTGTTCCTGATCCTATTTGGGCTTTAACAAATGTATGCTTTGTGCCCACTGCATTATTTTCCTAAAGGTTCCACTCAAATATTTGCTATTTTGATACCTATGAGCAAAGTACATTGTATTGATCTGATGCTAAGGTTTTCCATGCTTTTGTTTCAGTACAAGTTCTTGAAGATGTTGAGGAGCTCTTGAAAACCGTTGTTCACCTTTAATACCTGTTGACTTTAGAGGAAAGTGAGAGTTTCAAATCCTTTCAAAATGAAACCCTTTATGCTTGTGTTCATTAGAAATTAAACATTTGTATCAGATGAGATAACCAACTAATTCCTCAGATGCAGTTTTGTTCTATAACTGAATGATTGACTGACGTGTATGTTGGAATGATCATGTGATGCTTCCATTTTGTACAACTTTTTACATGTCTAAGACCTCTTCGAAGAAAGCCATTTTGATTTCAGAGTTTCTATATCCTCTGAAGAGGTATGGGAAAGGGGGTGGCAAAGGAGAGACTGCTCTCTTATGGATACTTTTAAATAATTAAGGAATAACAACAAGAAACTAGAAGTCATTCATAGAGAGTTAGGACTGTATTTTTTTCCATAATTAAAATAATGATTTATTTCAGAGCATTTAATAATATAAATGCTTATTTTACGTCTCATCACTGTCTAAACATAGATATTTCACAATTAAATGTAATATTTATTGCATCAACAAAGTACCTTGATCACATTCAAAATCTATATTTTTCCTTAGTGTGCAACTGTGATTGAAAAATATTGTACTTACATGCAGTGAATTCTAAATTTCACAATAGGTCCACCTTTCAAAGACACTATTCTCACCAGCCATGAATTTTCAAATTAATAAAAAATGAAAAATAACTGAAAGATTAGCAGCAGTAGTTCTGATCTTTACAGTTGGAATGCTTTTGACTGAGGACATTTTAAAGTAAAGCTCTCTGTAATGATAGGCCTATAACAAAATTCTGGCTCAGATCCTATTTTGACGGATCCAGCTGTTTGGACTGATCCGTCAAAACACAGTCCGGAATATGATCTGGTCTGTGTTTCACTGGAATGATTGGATTGATCCCCCCTCTGGCTGTATCAGTTCAGTATGGCCACTGCTATTTTGGGCATGCAGAGTAGGAGGTGGAGTCATTGGGTGATATCAGACGTTACGCATCTGACATTCACCCCGGCTGAACCACAGTCAAACACGAGCCGCATTTGACTGTGGTGCACGTCTGTTGGCTCGCCGCCAGATGTGCACCACAGTCAAATGCGGCCCGTGTTTGCTTTCACCACACTTCTGGACCTCCGGACGCGAGGAGGTCGAGAAGTGTGGTGAAAGGCCACCACAACTGTGGTGAACGGAAAGTAACATCTGGTTACTTACCGTTCACTGCGGTCAATGGGATTCACCCCCGCTCGTGGTTGTGGCAGCGGCTGAATTGGCCACTGCCGCTGCCCGTCGGGAGGGGGGAGGGCTGCCGCGGAACGTAGGGAGTGGGGCCATGCGGCAGCATGCTGCGCCGCATGGCCCCGCCCCCTTTGGGGTGTGCGTGCCGCTTTAGACGTTATGGCCGGGCGCTTTCACCACCGTGGGGTGGTTCGGACCACGGCCGGCGGCAATGGGGGGCATGTCTGTTGATGTGCCCCTTCACCCCTGGCCATGGTCTGAACCACCCCATGGCCCGTGGTGAAAACACCCGGCCATAACGTCTGAAATCACCCATTGTCAGAACATCAGTCAGAATTCCTCTGCAGCTTAAATCCATGGTGGAATTCCAACTGACCTTCCAAAAATGTGGAAAAATTCCACAACGATGGAAGGAATGTTTTGTTTCAACCCTAATAGCCTCAACTCCTTTACATATTTATTCATGTTTAGGCTCCACTGAAATCCAAGTGATATGGAGTCAATGTGTTTAATCATTTAAAGCAGGGGTGAGGAACATCAAGCCTGGAGGCCAAATGCAGCCCATGACTAGTTTTTTTTACTCCTTTCCAGTTCCTGGATCCACTTTCTACTCCTAAACACTCAAAGATTGATCTCAGGGCAGGGAAGCAGAAATGAGGTCATGCATGTTTTTATACGTGACGGCGCTATGCACCACAACGCTTTGATCCTACCTGGGGTGGGAACCCTCACCTCGGGCAGGATCTGGCCTGGCCTCCGAATAGACATGCCATCCGCCTGGGCTGGGTAGGGGGCAGGGCGATGTGCAGATGTGGTCCGTATGGCCTTACACACACACCCCTGTGCTGCTGAGTGTGGCCTGCTCTCCTCTCTGACTGGCAGGTTGTCACCATGTCCACACAGAAATGCTCTGGCCCCAGACCAGATTTAGATAGCGTGGGCCATCATACATGATGGCCCGCTCTACCCCAGTCTGTGAATATTTCCCCCAGACTGTGGCAGGGCTTAGTCCACGCTGTGAGTTGGCAGGGAGCCCAGGTCATAGCGTGGGCTAAATCCTACCATGGTCCAGGGAGAGTCCTGATTCTGCCCGCAGTAGCATTTGGCGGGCAGGATCAAACATGAAAGCACTGCTGGTGGCCCACATGGATTAAAGCATGCCCATCCATGGTGTCATCACATTTGAAAACACCCAAAGATAGGGGACTAATCCATGGCACAGAACCATGTTCTGGACCATCCACTTCCTGAGCATACCCCTTAAACATCCTGTCCCCAGCTTCTGTGTGACCCTTGGAGCTTCCACTTATTTTCAAAAAGGCCCTTGGGAGGGAAAAGATTTGCCACCCCTGATTTAAAAGAGAGCAAACTAAGGCCCTTTTTGCATGGGTGGCAAGCACCCATGAACACCCCAAAATCTGGGTGTTCATGGGTGTTTGCTGCCCATGTGAACCGTGCCATGGCTGGGTGGGGGGATGGGCTTGTGTGCATGCATCCTGCTGTGCACACCCAACCACATCCATCACCAACCCATGGAGCCATCCGGAAAAATGGAGGATGCTCCGTGGGTGGCAGTGGGGGGCAGTTGGTCTGCGCCAGTGTGCACTTGTCAGAACCTCCCGCCCACCCAGCAAACACAGACTGCAGCTCACACTGACCCCCCTGTGCTGTGGCCTGTGTAAAAAGGGCCTAAATGGACGGTCATAAGACAGGTAGATAAAGCAAACATTTCCTGTGGTCTTAAATGCTAAAATACCACACCCTCCAACATTTTGCAGAGAAAAATAGGTATACTTCACGCTACATGACATGGCATTTGCAAGTCACAAGAACTGGCCAGGAACATTGTGGACCCCCAGTTCCCTAATGCTCATGCCATGGACATGTCAATTGCAAAGGCCAGCCTAGTGTGCTCCCCTCTCCCACATAGTCCGTGGCAGAGGGAGTGACAGGTTCTAGGTAGATAATCTATGTATATATATATATATATATATTTATTTATTTATTACAGTCGAAGCCAAAAAAAATTCACAAAGAACACAGAAAACACAAAACATTCATGCACCAATGACAAAAACAAATACATACATGTTTCCTATAGACAGCATCCTTATGAGTAAAACAGAAGGGAAAAAAGGAGAAAAGAAGAAACTCTACTAGGACTACATGTAACGTATTCCTTAAAGTTTTGTGCCATGACTCAACAGACTCTACTCAGACAGTGATTTAAACTGTAGAAACCGGGTACGGAGATTCATAGCAGCTACCAAGAACTGGGAGGCAGCGTCAGATGTAGGCACATCATCGTCAGCCAAGGCCAGAATACACAGATTGTGATCTGTTCAACCTGGGAATTTCTGGATAAAGGCAGACAAATACTTGGAGTGTAGGGGGTCATATAGGCGGCATTGAAACAGTATGTGAGCGGGGGTCTCAACCTGCTGCCGATCGAAAGGGCAAAGTCACTCTGAAAAATCCACTGCAGAAAGACGGTCCTCCAGAACCATTGAGGGCAGCACGTTAAATCTGGCCGACATCAGCGGGAACTTGTCTCTAGATGATATACCTGAGCACAGGTAAGAGGCCATACAGAGACTGGACCTAACATATGGGAGGTAGTTTACCAAATGGCAGGAAGATCTAATTGCTGCCTTCTCTTCCTGCAGTTCCATATTCTCAACCCTAAGTTTAAGGTCCCTTCGCACTGCTGAGAGCTCCTTCCCCACCCAATAATCCGGACTAAATCCAAGCTGATGCAGACAGGACTCAACAGCCAACCGCCACTTGCCCTTAAAGGCGTCATTGCCTTTAAGGAATCCCCTGATGCAGCTGGGAGCTCACCACACCGGCATCAGCTGTGGAACGTCTCCGGCGGCCCTTTCCCCCTCCAATCTTAAGCTGCCTTCCACAAACAGTGGTCTGGTCAGGACACACAAAGAACGCTGGCTGGGCAGGGGTCCCAGCAAAGTCCCCTCTATCCGGACCAATCTCCCTCCAGGCACACGAGCCACAGGCGGGGCGCCGCTTTAAGTACGTCCTGGGGAATCCCCTGGTGCAGCTGGGAGCTCACCACACCGGCATCAGCTGTGGAACGTCTCCGGCAGCCCTTTCCATCTCCAATCTCAAGCCGCCTTCCACAAACAGCTGGCTGGGCAGGACACACAAAGAACGCTGGGCAGGCAGGGTTCCCGGCAAAGTCCCCTCTATCTGGTCCGGTCTCCCTCCAGGCACTGATGAAAGCAATTTCAGCCACAGGGTACAGTGTTAATAACTCCTGTTTCATTTGCAGTCCCTAAGGTTTTCATTCACTTGATAAGATGAACAACTGCAGAAACTGAGACCGTATACAGTGAAGAAACACTCATGGAAGCCCATGGTGCAATTCCAAGTCTCATCCTCTTCAGTTAGGCTGTGGGAGAGAAAATAGCCTGGAGGATATTACTTCATAGAGCCACACAAATCTCAAATGCTAATGTAGAGGGTGGGTCCAGCTGGAAGGCTTGTGACTCGGAGCTGTTGGGAGTTCAGAGCGCGAGCTAAAGGAGGCGGGAAGAGGAGCGAATCTCTTTGCATAATGGCCCACCCAGAAGGGTGGATAATCTATGTAGAGTGCATGGTGGCTGCCTCTGTGGCTGGGGGTAGACACGCTGGGAGCCACCTGTTTGAATCCCTCCCTGCACATCCCACCTGAGTGGGTGCTCTGCAACAGTGCCACTTCCTGCCCCATTGCTTTGCTTGTTTAAAAACACCCAGTACACTTACACCCCTCCTACCAGGGCTGACCTTACTGCAGGGCAGCTCAGGGTGCCTTCCCCTGGCCTCACTCCTGGGGGGGCCTCTGCACTTGGGGTCCCCAGCCTTAAGGATGGTACATGTGGTTCTCTGTGCATGGAAGAAACAAAATACTTTAACACAGAGCCACCCCTCTTCCCTTTTCACTCTCTCACTCCTGATGTGTGTGAACATTTACAGGATTTTGACAGTGTTCTATGTAGATAATCTAAGATAAGGGATATTTCTTTTGCCTTTTTAAAAACCGCTTCTGTAAAATTTTCCTTGGAAATTCCAGGGGCAGGGATGAGCGTCATCAAGAGAAATTGGGGTAAAAAATAACCTCAAAACTCAGCGCAGATGCAGTTTTTGAACATCAGACACAGCTGGAAGGTTTTTTTTTCTATGGGTTCAAATGCCTTAGTGGGAACAGTATGTGGTCTCTAATGAAATTCATGAATTGATAATCCATAAAGTGATCTCACTGGTGTCTTTTTCTCCCTTTTTCTTTCGCTTTCCTCTCTAAAATGGAAGGGAGATGATAATGATAGTTGATTTCAAGTCTCCTGATGCTGACAGAGAGATAATGAATAAAATTGCCCCTCGTTATAAAAATGAGCCCCTAGAAGAAAATTATAATCAAACTCCTAAGTGGTTATAATCGGTAAGGAACAGTGTAAGAAGGCTATTTGAATAAAACTCCAGCTGTAGGCAGTCTGAAGAGTTTTCACAGCCCGTGGTTCCTTTCTTTCTTTCTTCCAATTATAACACAAAAGGGAATTTAAGCCACTATCTGGTACATCAGGGGTGGGGAACCCCTGGCCTGCAAGCTAGATCTGGCCTGTGGCTAATTTTTAATTGGCCCCTTTCCAAGTTCTGAATCTGGTTCCTGGATCTCGCCCCTATCTGCAAGAGCTAGGGGAGCATACTGAAGGAAAGGCAGCAGAGATGAGGATGTGCACTTAGGAGCAGGGTTCAGATCTGCAGGCCAGATCCATAGTCTGGACCTTTCCTTAAGTTCCCACCTATCCAAGCATTGTCTAAGTATGCCTTCCCCACATCTCCTTGCCATGTCCTGCAGGCCCTCGTTCATGTCCTAGATCAGGGGTGGGCAAAGTTTCCTAATCCTGAGTGTCACATCCATTTACTGCACGGGGGCCAAAGAGCCGTGAGGGGCTCTAAGCCCACAGTTTGCCCACTTCGGCCCTATATATTTTTCCTCATTGCTGTATCAGACAGTGCTTGTACTTTGATGGAAACAACTTGGATTCTGCGCATTAAGAACAAATGTGAAATATGAGTATTTCAGGCAATGTAAGTCACCATCACAGTGTAATTTTTGCCAGTGTAATTTTTGTCAATGTGACCCCCAGAATAATTTGTATAGTCACAAATTATCAGGGCCTGCCTTAGAAACTGCAAGGTCCAGGGCGAAGAAAAAATATGGGACCTCCCTCGGTCCTGCCCACTTCCAGCAGCAGCCCCTTCCCCAAGAATCCCCCCAGATGGCCAGCTGCAGTTCCTTACCTCAAACCCCTACCCCACCCCCCATTATGCCTTTCAACCAACAACACCCCTATACGGTCTTGGCCCCTCATACCTTAGGGACCGCCTCGCCCTTCGCGCCCCGGAATGGCTCCTGCGGTCTGCCGGGGGTGCCCTCCTGGAGGTCCCCTGTGTTAAGCGGGGGGCCACGATGGAGTGAGCATTCTCGGTGGTAGGGCCGCGGCTGTGGAACTCCCTTCCGGAGGAAGCTCGCCTGGCCCCAAGCCTTTTGACATTTCGGCGGAACTGTAAGACCTGGCTGTTTGCCCAGGCCTTTGGGAGGGAGGGTGGGGGGGGATGATTTTAGTCCCCCGCCTATTTATTTATTTTTTATTTTCTAGCCCTGTTTTATGTGATGCATTTTATATTTAATATTTAATATTTTAAAAGGAATTTTATTGTTTTTATTCATTGTTGGTAGCCGCCCCGAGCTGCATTGCAGGAGGGGGCGGGGTATAAATTTGAAAAAATAAAATAAATAAAATAAAAAATAAATAAATAGCCCCCAGGCCCAGCTACCTCCAAGTGCTCCAGCCCCTTCTTCCCATGACCCTTCCCCTCCCCCACCTAAAAAAAAACCTCAGCAGGGACTGGTGCTGGAGGAGAGAACCACTGACTCAGTGGTGTTCAGCTGGTTGGGTTGGTCAGTGTCCAATGAGGAGACCTTGAGAGGCAAGAGGCAAAAAAGCAGCAGGTTCTGTGCTGGGCAGGGAGGGGAACTTAAGAGGCTGAGGGAGGCTGCTTGTGTGTGCTCCCTCTACCTCCGGTGCCATTGACTTGTTGTGTGACCTGCTCCCCGGGTCCTCTGTCTCGGTGGGTGAGCAGGCAGACCAGCATAGGTAGGCTCGCACACACACACACACACACACACCACACACACACACGGTGCCAGCGCAGCACACAGGCATGCAACAACAGTAAACGCCACAGGAAAACATAGTATTTTGGCAGACACTGCTGCGCACAAACACTGTGGCTACTGTGCAACATGATCACATCACGTGGTGGGGCCGGCCAATCTGCAGGTCCACCTGCACTGCAACCCTGCTGCTGTTGCAGCAGCAGCGGGGATGGAACACAGAGCCACGGGGAAGGAGGGTGTGAGGCAGCAGGCAGGCTAGCACCAAGAAGACAATTTGAATCAGTTGTTGAGATGCAACAGGCAGCCGCTGTCAAAGAGTGGTAGCGCCGCTGGTGGGTGAGGGGGCGGAGTAGAGCAGCAGCTGGCCAAATCCCTCCCTGACAGGGGAGTCACAGTCAGAGAGGCTAGGCAGGCAGTGCAGGGCCCCCCAAGGAGTGGGGCAGCTACTACAGATCACCCTGTAGTAAGGCTGGCCCTGCAAATTGTCCTCCCTAAAATTTTGTACTAGTAGGGGCTCTGCTCATAAAGCTCCACTACATTTACTTCTCTGTTGATTAGGGCTGAAGCAAGAATGGATTTTCATTCTCACAAGAATCTCACAACAATTGAGAACAATTATTGAGATCTTGGTGAGAATCTTGGCAATGTTTACTGTATACTGGTTTATCATGTACCACGTTTGTTCTGGAAATATGCATGTGCAGAATGGTCACCACAGCTGTTCTGTTCATGTGCAGCCCTCTTCCAAGATGGCGCCAGCAGAGTTACTGCCATTTTGGAAAAGGACAGCCATTTTGTGCATGTGCATTACCAGGACAAATGTGGTAAATCAGTATACAGTACACAGTAAATCACAGTAAACGGTGAACAGAGAAAAATTCTCGACCAAGAAAGTGTTGAAAAACTAGGTTTTTTCTCAGTTATCAATTCTCACTGAAAACAAGTCAAGAAACATGATTTTCTGCAAGAATCAAGAGAAAATCAAGCTCGAACTACAGCCCTAATGTTGATAATAGTGTTGCAAAACTGATGTACTCAATAGGTGTTTAAGAACAGTGAGCTACCATTATTGTATTGGCAGGGCTAAGGACCCTCCCTTCCTAAACATAAAGGTAGGTCACCTCACATGACACCTACTCTCACTGGAAAATGGATGGAGTATTTTCTGCCCTACAACATGACCAAGGACCCTTTTTTCATACCTTCAGACAATCAACACAGATCTAAAACAAGGCAGAGCTGGCCAAAAAGTAAGAGTCAGCCACTGAAAAATCAGAGGTGATGGTGGGCAGAAGGTGTGTTAATTCAGTGTCTTTCTGCTGCATGTTGTATTGGTGTGGCAATCTGAGGTAAATGTAGAACTGAGAAGAATGGGGAATGTGCAGCTGGCCATCCCGCCCCTGTCATGCTCGCCAGGATATTCCCCTATCATGATGGGTAGCCATGGCAGCCAGTGATGGAGACAGCCATGGCTGCTTCCCATGGTAGACTCAACCCAGACTGGGAACAAATGTTCTGCCCCAGGGTGGCCCGCTTTGGCCTGATTGTCCAGACCCTAGCCCAGGCTGCGACCTTGGAAGTTTTCCAAGGTCAGAGCCTGGGCTAGCAGTCAATACGATCTGGGATACCCTGGGTCAATATCTGGCGGTGCCTGCACGCATGTGCAGGCAGAGTCCCTGCCCAAGCGTGCCACAGAGGGCCTAACCGGTTCACTGTCACATTGTTTTTACCCTTTCTTGGAGAGGCAGAGTGAATTCAGGTAGCTCCTAGGTCACCCCAATTGGCTGAGAAAGGAGAGAGCATCCCCTCTCTCTTGCCGCTTGTGCTACAGTGCTGGGCATCACACCGGGCCCAGGAGCCTCCCGAATAGGGATGGGCAAACGCGGTTCAGAAGTTCGGAGTTTGGCCTGAACTTGGCCTGTTCAACGACCAAACCGAACATCTTACCCGAACGCTCGAACTTACGAACAGTTCGGAAAAGTTTGGATGAATTCAGATGAGTTCGGGGGTGGGAAAAATGTGACTTTGGGTGGGAAAAACATGACTGGAAGGGGGAGGCAGTTGAGGAGCAGACTTCCTGGCACCAGGGGTGGACACTAGGGGTGGTTTCAGGGTCAAAAATACCGATACCGAAAAAATTTCGGTTTCAGTACCGATAGCACTTTTTTAATGTTCGGCTGAGTTCGGTCGAACCAAACTCCGCCGAACCGAACAGTCAAACCTGAACTCGGGTTTCGAACTGAACAACCAAATGTCTGAACATCCAAATGGCTTTCTGTTTTCCCATCCCTACTCCTGAGCAGGTGGAGAGGAGAGAGCACCCTAGGGTGTGCGGAGTTGTTCATTCCATGCCACAGCTTCCAACCCACTCCGTTCATCTGTTACATTGAGTACACATGCAACACGCCCTGGAGTTGAGTAACGCCCCATCTCTTTCCCATTCTATAACTCCATACCAAGGGTGGAACAAGGAAGAGTTTGGAAAGGTTTCCTGCTTGCCTTCTGTTTACATTCCCTTGTTTTGATTTCTTTCTAGCAATACTAACCTTTGCGGGGTGGTCCTGCTGACTGCAATTGTTTATTTTCTGTCATTCATGGAGAATGTTAATGCCAAGAAAGATGACAAACAAATCTTCTGCCAAGTTATATAATTCATGTGAAAATGCAAGGGTCTTTGAGAAAGTCAAGAAGGATTACTCACGTGAGGAAGGGAAGCAGAGAACTGAAGGAATATTATCGCTAGTTGAGTACTTGCTTTCAAGCCAAGAAAAGACTGTTTCTGCAGTGATAATGTTATATATCACAATCAAAAGGATTTCCCCAGAACTAATTCCCCACCGCTGCTGATAAGAAGAGCGGTGAGAAGGTAACTATCAAAGATTTTTGAGTATGATAAACAGCCTCGTATGGTCAAGGTTCCAGCTTATCTTGCAGTGATCCATGACCACCATCTGCTATTGTTTTTGTTTTGTGTAAGTAATTTGGCACTAGAGAGAATACCACTTGTAGAATGGAGCAACTGATCTAATTGAAATCAAAGCCACTAATGTGAAAGAAGAGAAATCATAGCACGTAGCTTTTTGTTCAGAGATGTACTAAAGGGATAGGTTTTGCTCTATTGGGATGAATTATAAGCAGCAGAAAAACAAACACCTCTCATGAGCCTTGACTCCAGCTACAAAGCAGCAACTGCTTATGGGTTGGAAACAGAGGCAGATAATGATGAAAAGCAACAGGTTAGACCCACTTGCCTAAAAAAAAGAAAAAGGCAGAAGTCTGAAGGAAAAGCAAGAGCTTTAATGGAAGGTAGGATAACCACCTTGACAATCTTAACATGAAACGTAGCAGCAAATTAAAGCTGAAATGGTTAACTACATGGTAAACATTGGATTTGTGGTAACCAAGCAGCACCAACAATGATTGGTTACTAAGCAGTATCTGTTCATTATTCAACACTCACTATAATTGATTTATCGCATTACCAGATTACCACTTTGTGTTGTTCACTGTGTTGCATTCCATTTTCCCATCTGTTCCACAGTTACCTGCTAGTCCTTTCCTGTTTATCCCTCAGGCTGTTTTTAGACAAGCACGTGGTGCGCTCGCGCGTCATTGCCAAAATCCCACGAGACAGGATTAGACGAGACGCTGCCGTGAGTCACACACAAGGGAGGGGAATGTGCATTCTTTTCCGGCCGCGATCTGACCGGGTCGGCAATTGAGGTGGTCAGATCACGGCTGGAAAAGAATGCGCGTCCCCCTCCCGTGTGCGTGACTTGCGGCAGCATCTCGTCTAGTCCCGTCTTGCAGGATTTTTGAAAACAAGCACGAGCGCACTGTGCGTTCGTCTAAAAGCGGCCCTAGAGTCTGGTTTCAAGTTTGATTCAGTCTCCCATTGGCTGCCTGGTACAAATTTCCTGGATGCAGCTTTGTTATTTGTTCAAAAGTAAACTGGAAATGACAGTATACAGAAAAATGGTAAATTAGTTATGCGGTAATGGTAAAGTGGCAGTATTAATTGGTATTTTGGTTAATTCATTTACCACTGCAATATCCAGTTACTGACTGGTTAAACCAATTAGATATCTGGCATATTGGTTATTGAGCATGGTTATAGAATGAACTATCCATTTCAGTTCCACTGCTAATCTTTCTTTTTTGATATATATTTAAAATAAACAAGTACCAAAAAACAGCAAAAATGGATTAACCATTGAAATTATAATACAATATTAAAAATCGGGTAGGAAAAAGAGGGTCACCTATCTATAGTTCTGTTAAATAAATAGAATCCACAGAAGTGATGGAAAGTCCAGAACCAGTAATAATGGGCCAGCATGGATTCCAGATTGCATAAAAACTTTCCAGTTCATCCTTTAATTCCACTGAGATCTTCTCCATAGTTATAACTTACTATAGCCTGTTAATTCAATCTCATTTTGTAGGGCCTTGCTTAGTCTTCCATGCACAGGGTATGGTATGAATAGCAGCAAGATGAGATATTGGAAGGTTTCTTTCCTGTTTTGCATCATAGGAGTGTCTGGATAAAGCCCCCAAACGACAATCTGAGGTTACATGGGTAACTTTATACCTACCTAATATGTCCTCCAAGTGTGGCCATATTGCATTCCACACTGGGGAGACTTTGGGGCAACTGTTAATCCTTCTTCATGTTAAACTATGAACCACATTTATTCTCCTTGAAACTTTGTTTTAGGATTATTCAGCACCCACCAATATAGCACTATGGCTCTGATGATCAAGACAGTCTGCTATCATTATCTTGCATTCAGGAAAGTGAATTATCTATTTCTTGAGTATTATGCAGGATGCCTTGTAAAAGGTTTAGGGGTGTTTATTTTATGTACAACTCATTCACTCTATCTCCTTTTGGAGCACAGACCTGCAGCTGCCGGATCATTCCATCCCACCCCTGCCCATCTCCCTTGCCTAGGGGGGCGAGAGCCCGGAGCCCCGTTCCAAAGGATTTCCCTCTGCCATTACCGCTGAGGGCTTGCAGCTGGGAGCAGGGAGGAGCCTCTCTACTGGGACTCTGAAAAGCCCAGTGCTTTGCCCACCGGCGCCGCGCACCTAAGGACAGCACGTGCAAGGGCGCACTCTTGTGAGTGCGGCCTGAGGCGCCGGACGGGCGCAGGGTCCGGATTATCTGAAGAGCCCTGGATTGTGAGTTTGGCCTTTGCGGGGTGGGTCTGGAGGATTATTTAATACACTTGGTTAGGTTATAATGCCGAAGAAGAACAAGAGCAGAAGCCGGGGGAAACTGGGGGGTGATTACAAGGGCACGGGTTGGGCAACTGCGGATGGAGGATTGCTTTGCTGCGCTGTATCCCCGAGCTGTAAGCAGGGGGATTTGCCTCAGCCGTCCCTAGTCTCGCCAGGTGAGGGTTGGGGGGTGGAACAGACCCCTGTTGCTGCCAAGGTGGGCCTTATGCCTTCTGCTTCTCCAATTTTACCGGTACAGGACCCATTAGATTCCCTACTGCTTTGTGTGGTGGCCTTTAAGAAGCAGGGTGAGAAGTGGCATGAGTTGGTCGCCGGGCTCTGAGGTTCATCTCCGATATCTACTGGTTCTCAGGCCCCTCCTGTGAGAGGGGATTTTGATGCCCCCCAGGCTTGTCCTTTGGTAACAGAGTCTTCATCTTCTGAGATCCGAGCTGTTGAGGGGACCAAACTATCATCCAGTTCTTTATCTGGTGGGAAGGGGGAGTTGGAGCAGATTGCACCCCCTCTTGGGATACAGCCCTCACCCCGATAGTATGATAGTATGATCCAGGGGGTGTCGGAGTCCCCCCTTAAGGCAACTAAAGTAAGGAGTAGTTTTTTGGCTACTCTTTCAGACCCTTCCCCTAATTTACAATTCGTTACTCTGGAACCTCAGGAGTTTCAGGGCACTCAGCAGTATACTCCACAGAGAGAGGACTTGTGCCCAGTAATTATGGATCGACTGGGGGACATGGACACCAAATTGAAGTCCATTCAGTCACAACTGTCCAGGTTGTGGGAGTGGATAAATGTGGTCGGAGGGAGTAGGGTAGATCAGGGAACATTAAGATTGGATCAGGAGACACAAACATTTTTTGCCCATGGCCCTGCCCATTACTACTCCACAGCTTTTAAAGATGCGAAGGACCAGAAGCTAAATTCTATAGCAGATGCATTGGTCTTCACTGTATACCCCTTGCCCACTGGTTATTTCCCCCCTTGGGGTTCCAAAAATTGGATAGCTCGTCATATTTCCGACATTTTGGGTTTTATGTTTTTCCCTTCCCATATAAGGTCTTTTTTCCAACTTCCATCCAGGGGGGGATCGTTACGCATAGCAATGTATTTTCGAACACCAGCTATAGCTGAGGCGTTAATGTTGTACGCACGTACTTTTTTACGATGGGGTGTGTATGTGGCTAAACTTTATTTTAAATCTGGAATCAGCCCATTGTTGCCGCAAGCAGGCCAGGATACTGCGGCTACCCTGAAGAAGGATTGCAATTTGGCCTTGGTAAATAAGAGAAATCCAGTGGACCTTCTGATTGCTGTAGGCCCCAAGGACTTGGTTCGGGTTGAGGCTTTACTGAAGAAGGATTGCAATGGGGCCTTGGTAACTAAGAGAAATCTAGTGGACCTTTCGAGTGCTGATGGCCCCAAGGACTTGGTTCGGATTGAGGGTCCCTCTGCTGTTCTGTCTGATTGTGTTTTATTTAGAGGGCCTATTGTTAAGGATGTTTTGCCCCTTCCCAAAGTAAATTCTTTTGACTCTGGGATTCTTCCCTCGGCTAAGTTGGGCAGTTCTGTTTCCCTGGAGATGACAGCTCAGGATTCTTCAAATAAGCAAGATTCTCCAACTGAGGCCCCAGTGGCCGAGGGTCAGATTGTTAGACCCTTGTGTGAGCCTCAGATGCAACAGTCATGCCCTATTGTGTCTAGTCCCTGTTTAATTAAGTATGCCTCTATTAAGGAAAGGGGCTTCTCCCCTAGAGGGGTTTCCATCTTTGAGGAGCTCATGGCAGTTGATGCCTCTTGTAGGGTGACTGTCTTGGGCTCCTCAGGATGATTATGGTAGGGCCTTTTCCCTTTCTCCTTGAAGCTACAAGTCTATTTGGCTGTAAGTTGTCCAGTTTGGGATTTGGTATTTATTTAGGTTATTGGGTTCTTTTTTACCTGTCCCTGGGGTATTTTTGACCAGTGGGTTTTTGATTACTGACAATAATTACCAGAGGGCAAAATTTTCTTCATTTTGTTAAGTATCGGTCATGCGACCCTATTTTTTAAATTTTATTGCTGTATGAACATTTGTGATTGTGTGTTGTGTGTAATTTATGTATTTGTCAAAAGCAATGGCCTTTGGCCACGCCAGAATAAATCTATCCTATCCTATCCTCTATCTCCTTTTGTAAAACACTTCAACAGTTAAACATTAAAGGGACTCTATGGACCATGGTCTAATGGTTTGAGAGTTGGCATATTAGGAGTCACCATGTAACTTTTTAGGGATGAGGGCTGAGGTCCTGATATCTGTAGTCACAATAATTAGTGCCTTCTTCTGTAAGAGGTTTTATTGTGGATCTATTCACATAAGGCACTGCTCATAACATGAGTAAGGAGGACAGAGTTAAATGCCTTTGGTTTGCCATGTGAAAAGTACTAAAGAAACAATACTGAACAAAGGCTGAAGTGCTGTGGCATTGCTATCCTTTTCTCTTTGTCGTGTTCATTAATTAAGGCACTGATTATAGTGTTCAGATTTTTAATATTTTCTTTGTATCGGGACAAGTTTTTTTGTTTAACAACAAAACAAGAAACTGTAGCCCAAGTGGTGTTTTGTCGAGAATGAAAAAATCCAATATTTCCAGTGCAATCTTTCTTGGTCATTGCTTTTCATATTGATACTCTTCTCATATTTACAATTTAAATTGTTCTTTGGCCCCATAGGGTCAAGGGAGATGGGGATTTTTATTTGACTGTGCAGTAGCAAATCATGGATTCTCAGGTGTAGCACATGGAGGCACTGAGCCTTGAGAATATATTGTGGGTTCCCCTTGCTCCTATCATGCTAATGAGGAGGAAGGGAAAGATAGTCCCTCTCTTCCCTCCAACTGCCCCAAGGAAATTGCTGTCCTGTACATCCCTCCTGTACACTAGATGCTTTCCCTTGTTCACTCTTTGGCCACTTGCCCACGTTCAGAGATACGGCCAGGAAACTCTCGGTGGGCTCCTGGTGGCCAAAATCATGAGTAGCTCTGAACATGGTTGTGAGGGGATTACACGTCATCAGGTGCGCCCCACGGCAGTTTCTCTGACGGATGACAGAGCTCAAAATCCAGTCCTGTCATTTGTCAGAGAAATTGTCACAGGACGCACCTGATGATGCTCTTAACCCCCACGCCCTCATTCAGAGCTGCTCATGAGTTTGGCCGCCAGGAGCCCACCCGTGAGGTTTTTCACAGTATTTCTGACTAATTAATTAATTGATTAATTAATTGATTGATTAATCGATTAATTGATTATTATTATTAGCATTTATATAGCACCAGGGATGTACCTGGTGCTTTACAGAGACTAAGATAGACACGGTCCCTGCCTGAGAGCTTACAATCTAAAAACACGGGGAGGGGAGACAGAGAACGCGGAACAGAGGAAGAGACAAGGGATGCAACATTCATGAGGATGAATGGTACACGTTCTTGACTTGGTTACAGTACATTGGGAGTTTGCAGATAACAGGTGAGGGATAATCCTGCATGGGGATGATTAGCAAGAGTTAGGGAGGGCAGAGCGGAAGAGGTGGGTTTTGAGGAGGGCAAGTGTCCTTTGCCAGCTGATCTCCTAAAGAAGTTCCATATTGCGCCATGGAGTTTAGGATATTAGAGACCAAAATAATCCAGTATGGTGTATTGAAGAGTCTTCTTTATACACCAGGGATAGAACTCTAGCTATAATGGTGAATAACTCCTCTCTTGGATGATAGACATAGAAAAGCTACTAGCTATGTGGCTTAGTTTCCTTCATTTTGGGTCCATTGCAGTGTCATCTGCATTACTGTTTATATTTAAAGCTCTTGAATGAGTTACTTCTGGGATCTAACAATTAATGTGTTCTGTCATTGCAAAGTATCCTAGTGTCCCCTGTCGTCTTGTTGCTGTCTCTGTGCTACCCTCCAGCACTGACTAGTTTCACTGTGTCTAACAGCAATTGACAGGCGGGGATGGCAGGTTTAATCCTTTTCTGTCAGGATGAGGAAGTGGAAAGTCTCTGCAGGTCTTGCTCCAATAGCTGTACAGCTTGCATGAACAAGCATCCTTTCCCAGGTTGATTTGGTCACCATAAACCAAACAGTGCCTATCTGAGCATGTAGGGTGATTACCAAAGGGCTATGGAATAGGAGAAAGGATGCGTCCATGGTGTGCTCTTGTCCTGGAACTTATGGGTGGGTGCAAGAATCACCCCATCACCCATTGTTCAGGCTTCTTTGAAAACTCACCGTTCTCAAACCTTGCCCAAGGAAATCCAGAGCAGGTGATCTGATCAGGTCTCCACTAGGAATATAGATATTAGGAACTCATTCCTCCACAGTAGCCATTTCAGCCCTTATAGACTGATATAGCTTGCTTCCGCATTGGCTGTCCTGAACTATTTAGAGGGCACAGAGGGAGAAGGAAATGTCTCAGCTACGTGATGGTGTAAAACAGGCTCACTCCCGGCTTGCCTTTTGCACAGGGTCTTTGCCTCGTGTTCATGCCTGAGTTTCCCACCCCAAGCAGGCACCAGTCTCTCAGTTACTCAGAGAACAGCTTTTATTTTGTTCTGTATATACATGGTCCTTTCACCAGGGCTGGCCTTAAGCAGAGTCACTTAAGCCATGCCCCTTGCAGGGGCCCTGTAGTCAGAGGGGCCCCTGCAGAGGCCAGACTTGCTATCCTCAGATTCAGCGCTCCTGAGGCCCCAGGCATAGGTGACTGGTAACTGTCAATAGTGGGGATGGGGGGGG
>QEPC01007559.1:11969140-11993775 GCA_003113815.1 Sphenodon punctatus | reverse complement strand
GGGGGGGGGGGGGGGGGGGGGGGGACACACAGGAATGGGGGCTTGGCAGGGGTTCTATAGAGTTCTGTAGCACTTCCAAAAATTGGAGCGGGGGGGACATGCCTCTATTCCCCCTCCTACACACAAGTTGATAAGGCTCCAGGATGGGCTGTTTTTGCTGGGTCCTGCCTTCTGTCCCCTACTTTCAGTAAGTCACTGATCCCCAAATCCCCCCTGCCAGAGGGGTGTGTGTGTGTGTGAGAGAGAGAGAGAGAGAGAGAGAGAACACTTGTGTATGGGGGAAACCAATGTGTATGAGAATTTATGACACTACTTTGTTTTTGTATGTAAACAACACCAGGCTTCCAGTTCCTAAAGGGGTGGAGTTATGCGGGGGGGGGGGGGGGGAGCATGGGGAACCAACATTTTATTTTTGCCATTGGCTCTGAAAATTCTATGGCCAGTCCTGCCTTTCACACTTCCCTCTTCACTACAGGGTTCGGTGGAGTCTGTCTTTGAAAATCATGCACATAAAACAAACGCATTTCTGGGCATGAAATGTTCACATCCCTTACTTCAGGGATCTTCCCTGACTTGAGGGATTTGTTTACTCTTCCCCAGTGACTTTCTTCCTCAGAAGCTCCCCCTTTCAATCAGCTGGAGGCTTCTTATTCTCCCACAGCTGACCAACACCAGCCTCCCTCCCTTTACTAAAGCAGGGGAGGCTTAGCTGGACAGGAGCAGGGGGAGCTGAGCACATTAACCCTATCAGGACCAGCTCACCCTGCTACAGATAGCCATCTGTTTTTTCCCCTTCATGCTGGTGACTGCTCCTCGGTTGCTCTTCCCACTTGTCGCGCCTCCCGAGTCCTGACCTTGACTTCAGTTCTGGTCCTTGGACTGGTGCACTTCTGCTCTATTTGCTCCAGCCTCATAGCAGTGGTGCCTGATGGACCTTTAGGCTGGTGGGGTGGTGAGCAGGGCCGCCATGGTCTGAAAATTTCTAAGTGGGATGGTTTGAAAATTTCTGAGTGGAATGCCCCAGGCTCCAAAGCCAGCTATCATCAACTACCATCAACCTCTACCATCAAGAGGTAGGTTGAACTCTCACACACACTCTGTGTCACACACTGTGCGTGCACACACCTGTGTGAGAGACAAACACAGGCAGACTTACCAAGAGATGACAGCAGGATTCAAGAAAAAACGATCTACAATATGATGGATCTGTAGTGTTAGGGCTCAGTGATTCAGAGCTGTAAACTCTTTAGCTTATGGTCTTATTGAAAATTTGTGACCAATCCCATGAAATATTCTGCCAAGTGAGGAACAATTTGTAAGTGGCAGTCGTATCCTTATTCACCTTCAAAGAATTCCTGCTGAAGGTCTTTAAAGTAACTGTGGGTGAACAATAGGGGTGGGAATATCGGTATCGGATTAATCTGATACACCTGATAATCAAATGTATCGGATTCATCCGATAATCACCGTTATCAACGTACCGTTTTTTAAAAACATTGGCTGCTTTACCAGTTTTTTTACATCACGGCCATTGAAATAAATGGCCGCAATGTAAAAACAGGTAAAACGATCAATATTAAATAACCGGTATTCCGATACCGGTAAATCTGATACCGGGGAGATCCGATACCGATAAATCCAGTATCCGGTATTCTCCCCAGTGTCCCACCCCTAGTGAACAATAAAAAAAATCACAATATAAAAAGCACTACATATTTTCAGATTTATGACTACATAGACAGACACACCATTCTGAGGAAAAGCTCTGTTCCTAAATTGCTATTAAACTCTAGAAGAACAAACCTGAGCTTTCTGAAAGGCAACAGCATATATAAATAATTTTATATATGATTGTCATTATTATTGATGGTTTTAAATTGTTTTTATGTATTGCATTTTATTGTTGGAAGCCGCCTCGAGCTGTTTGCAGGAGGGGCGGGGTACAAATTCATAAAATAAATAAATAAATAAAAACAAATACATGATCTCCCAACATACACACACACACACACACACACACACACACACACGGCTTTTTATGTATAAGATTGTGACAACATTTCCAAGACAACTTTTAAGGCTCCGATACCAAGAAAGATTTAACGAGAACCCTAGCTCAACCTCACTTCATATTACTCCACTGCCATAGCTAAAAAAACTACACATTTTTAGTTTTTTAAAGCATTTCTACAGTATTTCTAACATTCTGGTAACCTACTGTGGCAGGCGCATAGACTTTGGAGCAGCAAACTTTGAAAAGAAACTTGGAATCAAGCAGCATTGTTAGATCAGCTGTAGAGGTGTTAGTGGAGTGAGGAGTAGTTTTCCAGGTTTGCTGGAAACAGCAGGGCTCCGGGGAACTAGTGCCTGCTTGGAGATTTGGACTTATCCTAGATATTGAGGTTTTACAAGTCTGAGCAGAACAAGTGTTACAAGTCTGAGATCCCCGTATAAGCTAATGCTCTGCCCAAGCAGAATTTCTTTGACAGTCTCTGAGGCGTGAGGCTGCTGTTATATGAACCTAGTTTCCCCCAGACTTCAGAGTCTGGGTGAAAAGAAACTTGCATGGGGAATTAGCACTTGCTTGGAGATTTGGACTTGAGGATTTACAAGTCGGAATATCCAAGCATGCGCTAGTTCCCCGGCACCTGGCTGACTTCCGGTAGAGGGGGTGAACATCTACCCCACCTCCCCCCTGTGCAAGGTTCTTTTCTCCTGAACTCTGAAGTCTAGGAGAAATTAGGCTCATCTAACAGCAGCATCAGAGACTGTCAAATAAATTAGCTTGTGCTGGTATCGGATCTCAGTCCCATCCTTAGGTCTTCTCTAGAGTGTCAGTGCAATGCAGTGGAAGAGGCTGCTGCTTAATGATACCCATACTCTTGCCTCTCACCACTGCTGCCTTCACTAGCTTGAACAAGTCAGCATCCTAGAAATCAGAAATGTCTTCTGTGCCTCTAAGCAGCAGCCACCAGCACAGCACTGACACTGGAGCATTTTGACCCCTTTCTACTTTTATAATTGCATTAACATTAAAAAAGGAAACCTAATTTTCAGGATTTTTGTTTCTGCTTTAAAAAAAACAACAACCCAAACCCCACAAAACATGTAGTCTGGTGTGTGTGTGGGGGTGGGGGGGTGGGGTGGGGAGGGGGAGGTAAGTTCTTACTTTTGAGATTTCTGTAAACCCAGGTCATAGAAAATACTACTCTGCTGCTGCCTTAAAAGTTTAGAAGAGACAACAGTTGAGTTCCTGGGAAGTGCAGCAGATAAAAACTTTGCATTCATTAATGTTGCTGTTTGAAAACAGTTTCTCTGCAGAGTCTCCTGTGGAGGGAAGAGATCTCTGTCAGTAAGGACACAGATTCAGAAACCTCAGCTTAAGATTCAGAAATTTCAGCTACTCAACCACTCTCCAGCTCTGTTCATTTTGGTGGGTCCAATCCCATGCCCTATGCATGATGTGCGCGGGGGCATGCCAAAAGTTGCGCAATCTCCCTGCTTTAACGTAGGGGTGTGCATGTCATTATCTTTATTACAATAATGATAACAAAAATTGTCATTTTCATAATTGTTATTGCAATAATGAAACAACAAATAATAATAATGAAAATACAAATAAAATGACATTTTGTTTTTGAAATAAAGGAAAAAACTGAAAAACATTTTCCTGGCTTTAGCTTTTTTGTTTCTTATTCATTTTGGATAACACTTGGAGAGATTGTACCCCCAATGGAGGGCACTATGTGTACCAATTTTTGAAATGATTAGATAAAGGGAACCAATTGTAGAAGCAATTGAATGTTGTGATTTTAAGAAAAGCTCCATACACATTCACAGCTACAACGTCTTTATCTTCCATCCAATTTTCATGTAACCTGTGAATATTATGTCCCTCCACAAGCTTAACACACCTGCCAATTTCAGAAAGATTGGATGAAGGGTCCTGATGGTATAAGGATACCATCCTGATGGTATAAGGATGGTATACATTTCCAGCTGTAACATTTGTATATTCCATCCTGTTTACAAGATATTTGGCATAAATGTATCCCATACCTTTCCTGTCATCTCTGCCAAACTACAGGACAATTTGTTAAAGGGACCTAATTTTATAAGCAATTGAAGTTGTCCCCTTGGAGACCATTATTCAGATAAATTGGAGCACATGCAGTGCCAGTCAGAGGCAGGCACCTGGCATGGCAGGGAGAGGGAGGCTGTAGGAGGGAAGATGGGGAGCAACCCAACAAACTGACAGACACATTCACTGGCCAATTACTGCATGCTTCCAGCTTTACGGGACCAATCGATGGTGGCTTCGAGGCGGGCATAGAGGGCAATCCTCAGGCAGGCATAGAAGGGACATAACTGGGACTTTGGGGATACCATCTCAGCAATCAGGAAAGATAGTTTACACATCCAAGCTGACCAATTATCATCACAATCACATCCTGCAGCACTGTGACAGAGAACATAAGAGAATCTCTATTGGCTCTTTCCTAAACAGATACTTCCGACTTCCCAGTAACAAGTGGCGGAGAGAAGTTGGAATGGTCGCAGGACAGAATGAGGATATTTGGTTGACATTTATGCTGGACATTTGGCATAACAAACCAATCTTATACCACAGTGGGTGTTTTTACACACACATTTCTCCTGCATGTTTGCTGTTACATCCTGAACTTTCTGTGTGTCTAAATCACTCACCCAGATCTTAAACATCCGTTGCTTTGCACTTCTGCATAGAACTTCTCCCAGAATGTTTGTGTGTAAAAAGTTCTCCTCGTAAACTGCTTTGCTCCAGGCAGCTGTGATCACTTGGTTTCCATGGCAGCCTGTCACATCTACAGCTGCGGCTACTTTAGGCTGCCTCAGGGAACTGTTTGTGTGAAGAATGCATCCAGGAACTGACTCAGGGCATTGTGTGTGTGAAAAATGCATCCAGAACTTACTTGTGGACCTGTAAACCCAGAAGATTCAAAAATCTGGAACTTTAACGTGTGTGTAAAAATGCCCAGTGACACGTCAGAGAATCCCTGGCATAGGCTCCTTCTCTGAATATACTGTGCAGGCATATAAAATAGGGACCCTTTATTAAATATTTCTGATATTTGGCATAGATAATCCTGAAAGTGTGAGATATAGCTCTGCCAAATTTCATGTACACTGGTTTGACTTCAAAAATGTTACAGTCAGACATACAGTTATAAGTTAATTGCTTATACCACCAGGACCCTTTATCCAATCCTTCTAAAATTTGGTATAGATAGTAAGCATGGGGAGGGGTATAAACATGCAAGGCTTCATCCACATTAGATGGGAGACAAAGAAGGTACACCTAAGAATGTATATGAAGTTTTTTGCAAAATAATATAATTCAACTGCTTCTAAAATTGAATTACTTTATTCAGTCCTTTTGGAATTTGGTACACATAATGCCTTCCATTGGAGATATAACCACTCCAGGTGTCAGCCACATATAGTGAAAAACAAAAATGTTACAGCCAAAAATTTGTTTTCCATTGAAACCAATGGAAAACAAAAACAAAAGCAAAAACGAAAATGACAATTAGATATTTATGAAAATGAAAATTATGGATTTTAAAAATGAAAATGAAAAAAAAAAAAATGACATGGGCCCCTGATGCACACCTCTAGTTATCAGGGGATTGTGCTGCCTGGCTCCCCAACATGCTGAGTGGGTTAGTGATTGCAGTCACTTGACTATGGGATCTGGGGGTCTGAAGCTGGTGTGGGACTGGGTTTGGGAATTCCCTGGATGCTGTCTGGGTTTGGGAGTTCAGGCAGGGCAACTGGTGAGAAGACTGAACAGTATTTATAACTCTTCTGTCCTCTTCCAGTCCCCCTCTCTACCTCCTTCAGATGTTCTCACTAAAACAAGGAAAGGAACCTGTCTGTGCTTTGAATTCTTAACCCAGCCAGATCTCCTTCCTGTTGAGAATCTGAAATAGGTTGAGAGACTTGTTTTGAAAGGAGAGCCTCACAGGGCCAAGCTTTAAGTGCCTCAGGCAGTCCCTACTCCACGGCATTGTTTTTGTTTCCTTTTGTGGACTATGACTATGTTATTGTTCCCTCCCTATTCTCCAAGTCACACATTTCTTGGAGGTTAGAGACCCACGTTCAGTTAAAAACTGGGCCACTCCCAGAACAAATTAAGTCTTCAGAGAGATGAGAGAAAGCTAGGATCTGCATACACAGCTGAAGCTGCCTCTCTCTCCTGTAACTTCACAGTCCCACTCTCTGTTTTTGCAAAGCTACTGAACTGGACAGAGCAAGAAGGAGCAGCAAAACTGGAAACTTTTCTGGAAGCAGCTTTGCAAGAAGACAAAGTGAGACTGTGAAGTTAGGAGAAGGGGGAAGAGAGGCAGTGGCTTTCTGTTCCAGGGCCGGCCGGTCTTACCACAGGGCAACCTGGGGCGGCGGCCACCCTGGCCCCAGTCTTTCTGTGGGCCCCGCAGTGGCCTCTATTTTCACCAGGGCAGGTTGTTGGGGCACCACTCCCTCTCAGTGGGGCCCCGAACATGACCACCTTCAAGGCACCACAGAGGTTGTCCCCAAGGGGGAGGATCCGCCAGGTCCCCCGCATTTTATCTTTGTCCTGGGCCCCACAATTCCTAAGGCCAGCCTTGTTCTGCTCAGATCCCAGCTGCTTTTGGTCTCTCTCTCTCTCTGCCCCAGTGTCAGTGCTGTGCTGGTGAAAGGATGGAGAATTGGACTAGAGCCAAGTACAAGCTGACCTCTGCCCGTGCAGATCTCTTTCCCTTGAGCCTTCCACGCTCCACCATTCTCTACCCTCCAGCCAACAAAGCCGGCCCTAGGATTGCTGGCAGCCGCATGAAGCTTTGTTCTCACCATTACTGCACATGCAGGATGCAGGAACGAGGGACAGATCCTCTTGCTGTTATCCATCACCGCTGCTGCTATACCTCTCCCCAGCCTCTGGGAAGACATTGAACCCACACAGAGCCCGCCTCTGCCCCAGAATATCCCCCAAGCCCAACACTTGCCTGTTGTTGCCAGGCTGCTGCCATTGTTGCTGTTGCTCCTGAGTCCTTGTCCCTCTTACTGGGAAGCTTGAGGAGGGCAGGAACAGCAGTGGACAGACCCTAATCCCCTCTGTATGTTCTCTCTGTGGCTGCAGGGCAGTGTGAATCAACAGCCCAAGTCAACCCTTACTGCTACTTATCATTTCTATGGCACCAGTAGGCATGCGTAGTACTTTACAGTCACAGATTTTCAGAGACAGGTCCCTGCCCAGTGGGCTTACAATCTAAGGATGAGGGGAGCACAGGGAAAGACAGACACACATATTCCCATTTTACAGATGTGGAACTGAGGCTGAGAGGTAGTGACTTGCCCAAGGCCACCCAGTGAGTTCATTGGCTAGGGTGAGATTCAAACCCTGGTCTCCCCAGGTCCAGGTCCAGCACCTTATCCACTATACCACACTGGTTTTACAACCCTTACTGGCTGAGACCCTTCATAGGAAGTCAGCCATTGAACCTGTGGCCCCTTCCCTGGCCCCACCTCTTCTCCCTACTGCACAAATGGGCCGAGGGTGGTTGAGCCTGCTGCCTGAGCACACGGGTTCAATAAAGCTTAGCCCATCCCCCTCACACATGTAGGCAGAGGCTCTACTGCTCAGCAGTGCTGCTGTGACTCATAAAAAAAATTAGGTGGGTGGTGCTCTAGGAGGTCAACATCCAGGAGCCTCTATGGGCCAACCACCCCTGTCTTTGGGTCTGCTTGTCCCACACTGCCAATTGTGGGCACTGACCTCCTGGTTCTCACCCACCTTAATTCAACTTCTGGCTCTGGCTATGATTCCAACCTAAGTGTCAGGGCCCAAGGTCTTAGAGCACCTGCCAGGTTGTCAGAGCTGTGAGGTAGTTCTTGAGCATACTCAATAACTGGTTTGTTGCAGGGATAAAAGTGTCCAGCCTCCTCATTGATTGCGGAAGGTTCAGTCAGGTATTTAAGATTGCCTCAGGGCTTCAAGGTTCACGTCTGCTCACTACCTTGTCCTATAGCAGTGCAAACTCTTGCTGTGACTCTTTGCCTAATGCCTCTCATTTCTGTGCTTCACCCTTCTTTCCAGCCTGTGTTCCAGCCTTTGTCCTCAACGTGTACTCTGTCCTGCTGCTCAAACATTCCTTGGGCAGACTTCCAAGATTGGACTTGCTGATTTTTGATGGTTCCTCACCATTAGCTTTCAACCTCTGCCTCTCAGATTTTGAATCCCTCTTGGTTCTTGGAGTCTGACTTTATGCTTCCCTGATTCTAGCTTGGAGATTATCTCTCTGCAGGTTCTAATCTTGTGATGCTTCACTGTGAGTATTGGGTCCTCAGAAACTTCACTGTGACTTCTGATTCTGCAAGGATTTTGCCTCAGCCTTGACTGCCCATAAGAACATAAGAAGTACCATACCGGGTCAGACTGGCGGTCCATCTAGCCTAGCATCCTGTCTTTGATAGTGGTCAGCTACAGTAGCACAAGAGAAGTACATTTACAGATCATGTAAGTGTGACTCATGTTCTGGTCACTTAAAACCCAGGTACCAGACACCTCCTTTGAGTACGGAAAAGTGTTCCTGGGAATAAGCTTGCCCTCTGCTACTGTCGTTATGTGTTTATCCACACTTGGGGAAGGGGGCGGTGAGTAGGGGACAGCATGGCAGTGCCAAACATTCAGCCATGTAAGATTCAGGTCAAGAACTTAAGGCTCATTTAGATGTGGTTTAAAGAGCACTTATAAGTGCCATCAGCAGGATGTGAATGTGAAGAATGTGCACCCAGATGATATCTGAAAAGGCACCGCACACATGACTGACCTTGTCAGCGCACTGACAGGCACGTTCTACCCACCTGAAAAAACCAGGTTTGTAGAGCACACCTATCAGTGTGCCAACAAGCTCAATCATGTGCACGGCACCTTTTCAGACCTCATTTGGGTGCGAATTCTTCACATTCACATCCTGCCACTGGCACTTGTAAGTACTCCTTAAACCACATCTGAATCAGTCCCTATTTTAAACGTAGCCTAAAGTTGCCAAAGTCTGTTTTGGTAGCTTGCATAAGAAGCATGAAATCATACGGGAATGATCAGTCTTCCCAACTGAATAGGGCATATGAACCCCACAAAAGCTCATTTGGTGGGAGCCACCAGGAAGGGGAAAGGCCTAACTAAGAGGGCCTGCCTTGGAGCTAGACGTCTGCCTGGAGAGTTGGTAGACAAGGGCCCTGGGGCTGTGAGCAGTTTGCCTTGAAGGAGGAGTTCAGCGAGGGGCGCGCGTGCGTAGAAGTAAAGGCTGTTGGTGTAGGTTTAAGCTAAGTGTGATAAATAAACTAGGCATGGGACTAGAACCCAGAGTGGTGTTTTGTGTAGATCCTGTGGAGACGTATTCATAAAAGAAAAGCTAATGTGCTACACATGTAGACAAAGTACCAAAATGGTCCCCACAAGCGGATTTCAAAACTTATATTGTAGGGGATGGGTGGTGGGGGTGGGGCAGCTCCCAAGATGTATTGGAGCCGCAAGTTTCTCACACTGGTCCTGATGAATAACATTTAAGTGCCTGGATAGAGATGGAGGGGGGAGAAGCAAGAAAATGGGCATGTCCAGGATTGAATCTATAGTCTTGTCACAATGGCATGTTTATTATAATTGGTATATGTGGGAGGAATTAATCTAGGCCCCTCATCCCCCCCCCACCTCAAAAAGGCAGTTTAATAATTACAACTTCACTTCTGATGTAATTATGTGATTTTTCAACAGGAATTCGATGTCAGATTTTTAGTTAATTTCAATACTGTTCTCCTCAGCTGTTTCTTTTGTGCGTTCATGTTATATAACAGTACTGTTTCCCACTGGTTGCCTTTCAGAGTTTTCATTAAAATTTTTGCTAGCAGAGACATCCTCTGGGCATAAATAATAATGAATAATATCCCTTGATAAGTAAACCGTAGTGTGGCAAGCAGAAATTCAGCAGTTTCTTTTGTTGGGACACATTTTTCCCTATCCATTGCACTGATGAGTGTTACGATAGCAGCACAGTTTTTACGCGTCTATGCTGTATATTACTTTGAAAGTTTTCATTATGCTAAATAGGAAACTATTCCAAGCCAAATGAATCACAAATATTTTTACAGTGATAGCTAAAGAATGAGAAAAAATATTTATGATTATGAGTATTAAAATGTTCTTTTCCACCAGTTTATCTGCAAATCTTTCCCTGGGAAGATAAAGCAACATTCTTGGAGTCTGCAAACTCAAAACAGCTCTCAAAATTCTTCCAAAGAGGATGGTTTCTATGCAGGGAGCTCTGCTATTCTTAGCCTGCACGGTTGTCGATATTGCTGTGGTGCTCTCTTGATTTTGATTTTGATATTTAAAGTGAATGTACTCCATTCTCTGTGGTTGTTTATAAATGTGACGCTGGCCCGTCTGTGCCAGTGTTATGGCGGCATATTTGTTCCAGGCCCGCCAGATGTGGGCCTGATAGAAACCTGGCCCGGGGTGGCAGCTGGGCCAGAAATGTGGGCCTGGATCAAAGCAGGCCAGAGTCTGCATCCAACTGCCACCCAGCTGGGCCAGAGAGGGCGAACCAGGTGGGAACGTTTGCTCCCAGCCCTGGCTTCTACTGGCTTGAGGGGTTGCCATGCCAATCAGCCATGGCTGCCTGTAATAGGCAGCCATGGCTGTCCATCATGGCAGGGGGACGGGGCGATGACATCAGCACAGGGGTGTGGCTGGTAGACTGTACGTCCCTCCTCCCCTGCTAGGACAGGCCACAGGGACGTGTGTTCCCGTGGCCAGAGTGCACCCAGATGGGGGAAGCTATCCTCACCCCCGTTGGGATGACAGCAGTGCCATCGCATTTGTAAGCCCTCACCACCACCCTTTTATAATTCTGTTACAAATTGAAAGCATGGAAAGCACTTCTCCGGCTGTTCATTTAGTATGCAAAACAATCCATTACTCCCATCTAATGAAGGTAAAATGCAAATTCAGGCATCAAGTTTGCACGGATCAATAAGTAGTAATATTAATTGCAAAACCTCATAATTGCTATAGAAGGTTGGTTGAGTAGCTGTTTTTAAAATCAATTTGCTTTCATCTAAATAGATTCACTCTAGGCAGTTTCTCTAAAACCCCTTTGGTGCTGTATGTTGTACCGTACATGACAATATATTTTCTATAAATTAAATATCAGCGTGTAACTGGTTGACTAGTAACATTATTCAGAATCATAGGACCTCACAGTTAATGGGAGGCTGAACTAAAAACCCCGCTCTAAATACCCCAAAGTCTGGAGTATGAGTTTTAGGGATGCGCGAACAGGTTGTGGTTCGGTTGTTCAGTTGTTCGGTTTGGGAATTGGGTTCGGATTCGGTCAGCGAGTTTGGGTTCGGTCGTTCAATTTGGTCGCATTCGGTTCGGGGGTTCGGAGATTGGTTTCGGTTTCAGTCTAGCTATCGCGTGGTCCTGTGATCATGTCAGAAGCCGGAATCCGGAAATTCGAGAGTGTGTGGAGCTTGTGTGGGGAGAGAGCGTGTGTGTGTGGCTGGCTGGCTGTTCGGTTTGTGTGTTTTGGCTGTTTGTGTGTTTGGTTTGGCTGTGTTGTTTTGGCAGGTTGGTGAGTGTTGGTGGTGGGTGACTGTGTTTTGTTTGGCTGCTTGCTTGAAAAAAAATAATGAAGAGGGTGAGGATCAATAGGAGGCCCTGGGGGAAGGCCAAGGTGGCGGAGTTGGTGGAGGACGAACTTGGTGCTGCCACTGCTGCCAGGTCTGTAAACTTTTTTTTTTCTTTGATGAATACTGCTATCCTTTAGAGCGAGCTCACTGGCGTGCAGGTGGGTGCGTGGGTGGTGGGCATCAGTCAGGCAAAAACAGTGGGCATCAGCAGGTGGCAGCGGATGTCTGCCACAGAGAGAGAGGGTACTGTAGTGTGGCGGACTCTTCCAACAGTCAGGCAAGAGCACAAGCACCCCCACCCAAACATGTGCCAGGCTAGCAAGGGTCTCCACTCTCCAGTTGCCATCCCTACGCACTCACAAATAAGGACAGGATTTGCACGTACCCTGTACCTGCAATGCTACCACCTATCACATGATTGATTGAATGAGCCCAACCATGAACTAATTCTAGGGACATCATCCAACCCCCATAGGCTTTAGGCTGTCATTCCACTGTACCTAAAGCAGTCATTCCCGCCCATCCCAGGAACCATCAACGAGATTCTCGGACCATCATTCCAGTCACGGAGGGCTGTCATTCCATTCTGGGTGCTGCCGCTGCTCATGCTTGATTGGTCATAAGCCACCGGCGCCCACCTGCAAGGCTGCACCCCCACCAGTCTACTCCTCTGCACCCACCCGTGGATGCCTGCTGTCAAAAGAGCCTGTCTCTCTTTCTCTCTGACACACCCACACAGACACAAGCCCTTCCCCTCCTGGGGGGCTGTCTGCAAGTTGCCTCCATGTCCTGCATCTGCCGATGGACTTGGCAGCTGCCCCCACCCCAGCTCCTCCACGGTGTACTGATGCTTCTGGGCCTCAACTGGCTGCTGCTGCTTCACCACTGACAGTGTTGATGGGAGGGGCAGAACATGGTGGCGACAAAGCTCTTGGAGGGATGTGTGGCTGGTCCTGTCCAAGGTGGCCAAGGGTCTGTTGTCCTGCCCACCAACGAGTGTCCCCAGTGAGCGGGTGCTGTCTATGGCGGGGGGACATTTTCTCACTGCATCGCCTGAGACTGGGGGCCAAGTTCAAATCAAATCAAAAAGTTTATTGTCTAGTCATAGGCTTTTACACATAATACTACGACATAATACCTAAAAGGTTAAAAATTAGTATGGGATCACCCATAATCATATACAAATATTACAAAAATACTCCTTAATGGAATGTGTACATCCCCGTCATCCTTCCCATTACACTCCGCGCTACCGACATCTTGTATGGGGGCCAAGTTGGTGGAGCAGTTGCTTTTCATCAAGGTCAACCTTCCGCTGTTGGGATTCCCCAAGCTTCACGTGGACATGGGTTGATGGTGCAGTGGCACATGCCATGCCATGCCAGGGGAAGTTTTGGGATGGGGATCCTCCTCAATCTGGGCTGCTGCTGCTGAGGTGCTGTCCCTCCCTCCCAATGCCCAGTGCCCGCCCTGCCTCTCTCTGTCACTAGACAGCCTCAGCTGGCCTATCTGACTGACCTCATGATGCAGGGTGGCATTGGGAAGTATCGTATCATATATTTATTAGACGTGATCTTAGATCATTGTCATATTACAAGCAGAAATACAAAACCACGACAAACATACCAGAAGACATAATAACCAACAACCATTCCACAATATAGTAAAATTTAACATTCCTACCCCCGCCTTGCCTATATTCCATAGCTGGCAGGCAAATAGTCAATACATTGTATTCGCTCTTCCCCAACAACTAAATTTTGGATAGTTTATATAACCAAAATTTACTAATTTGAACAGATAAAATTTAAAAGAAATTTTTTATCTAAAAGGAAACTTTCAGTCCAGTTCCTGTGGGCACCTGGATTCAAGAAATTTCCTCCTCAGATTCATAGCTAACAGTAAAAACCTTATAACACTTGAAGTGACCACGGAATCTACATCCCTGAGAGCCATTTGTGTCAAAAACCCGCCTGTTGCTCCTGGAACTTTTTCGATAAAAGGCTGTAATATCTCAGTCCAGATTGCATCATAAAGCTAACACTCAAAAAGCACATGGCACATCGACTCCACAGCCATATTATCAAAAGGACATAAGCGATCTCCATAGGAGATCTTAGCTACACTTCCTTCGAGCACCTTTGTAGGGAGTGCATTAACCCTGGCAGAGAGAAATAGGTGCTTCTCCTTAAAAGTTGAGACTACACCAAAATAACTTGCCCCTATACCCAGCTGCGGAGCCCATGAGGCGTATCCCGCCATATGGTGAGATGTTGCTACCAGCGCCAATTCCTCTTGCCAGTCTACATTCCAAAAGCGGGTAATAATCTCCTGCTTAGCTGCTTCATAGGTTCTAGTAGCCAGATAAGTCTCTGACAGGTCAGAGCAGGCCAGATGGCCCGCAATGGCCTGGCGCCAAGGGCTGACAAAGGAATCCAAGAAGATATCATGAATCAAGTTGTCAAGAGTGGCTCTGCTTGCTTTGAGCCAGAAGAGAGCCACCTGCTCCCATGCGACTGACGTTCAACCCTGGGTGCCTGCCTCCAAATGGATAGCGGCAGCCGGGGTCCCCCTAGATAAATTGGTAAGGGAATTAAGGAATTTCAGTTGCAAGGAATTCAAACTTTTCCTACACAAGGGGGCCCAGAGCGAAGCGCCATACAGGAAAGGCGGCTTAACCTTTACCTTGAATACCTTAATAGCCATAGCCAGATTTCTCTTCCCTGTCCCGGCAAAGAATCTCAATATAGCTGCTAGTTGGCTCTTGGCTGCTACTTCCACCCTAGCCAGATGCTCTGTCTGCCGTCCAGTGGACACAAAGTTCAAACTCAAGTATTTATATCCATTAACTTGCTGGAAACATAATCCATCCACAATCCACTGGTGGATCCTCCTACTCTGAGCGAACACCACGATATTCGATTTGGCACAGTTAATCGTTAAGCAATTGGCTCAACAATAACTAAAAAAGGCCGAGAGTTGCCTCCGCAGTTCCACCTTGGTCTGCAACAACAAAACCAAGTTGTCAGCATAGAAAAGAGAGCCAATGGATCTAGATGCCAGTTTTGGGGGAAAATATCTTTCTTGCCTCATACCTGGGATGAAATCGTTAATGAATAGGTTGAACAGGGCCGGCGCAAGGACACACCCCTGTTTTACCCCATGTTTAACTGGGGTATCCGGAACAAGATGGCCCGCTGAATCAACCTTAACTGCCACTGTCGTATCCGTATACAGCACCCGGATAAGTAGGAGAAACTTGGGATCAATACCAAAGGCAGACAGCTTCACCCAAAGAAGGGATCTATTAATCGTGTCAAATGCCGTCTTTAGATCTAAAGAGGCGGCATAAAGCTTTCCATTGGTAGCTCTATATTTTTCCACCAAATGATGAAGCACCAGACAGTGGTCTAGAGTCGCCCTGCCCTTACGAAACCCTGCCTGCTCATGGTGGATTGTCTGATTACAATTCATCCACTCTGTTAGTCTGGCAAGAAGGAGCTTGGTGTAGATTTTACCCACTATGCTAATCAGACTTATCTGCCTGTAGTTTGCTGGGTCTGACCTCTGTCCCTTCTTATATATAGGGACCACTACAGCCCGAGTCCAACCATTAGGTATAATCCCCGTATTATTTATCCTGGTGAAAAGCTTAGCCAACATTGGGAGCCACCATTCTTGGTTTCCCTTGATGGTCTCAACTAAAATTAAATCCGTTCCCGGGGCTTTATTATTACGGGAAGTTTCGACTATTAGCCCTATCTCCAATTCAGAATCATATCAGGAATGGCCTGCTGAGCGAAACTGATCACATCAGAGCCGAAACTTTCCCCACTAATCTGGTCGATCTGGGACATCTCGATGAAATTAACCCAGTCTTGGGGTGCCATCGGCATGGGTCGCTCTACTCTAGGGCAGGCACAGCACCATTAACAATCCACCAAAAGATCTTAGAATCATTTGAACTGCCTGCTATAAAAAGATCCTGCCACATCTTGTCACCGTATGCTTTCTTTTTTGACCTAATAAGGTCCTTGTATACTCTTTTTTCCTGCAAGTACCGGGCCAAGGGAAAAAATACCAGCCCCGCTCGGTATTTCCTGTAAGCTTCATGGAGATTCCACCTAGCCCTTTGGCACTCAGAATAAAACCATCTCTGGCTCACAAAATAAGCAAGCCTATGACATGGGTCCCTCACTACCGCCTCTAGACTTAGTTGTTGGAGTTGGGATACCAACTTATCGTACAATGCAACCTCCTCCACCTCTCCTGATCCTGAGATTAGCTTATCTCTAAATTCCAGGAGTTCACTGGATTCCAGGAAGTTCTTCCAAACAGAGACTGTAGTTACGGACCACCTTTGATATTTAAACAAGGGGCCAAGATTAGTTTTTAGAGGTGCCTCCTCCTCATATCCAGTATCCTCCAACACCACCAATCTCGTGACCAGTGGGAGATAGTTCGACAGCAGCTACCTCAAAAGTGGCCAGGGAGTCAAAGACCTCAGAAAAAGCTAGAACGTAGTCCACCACGCTACTACCTTGCCCCCCCCAAGAAAGTGAACTCGCCCATCAAGTCGAGATATCCCATACCATTTAAGATGGAAAATTTAGGCCCACCACCAGCTTGGCAAACCTTAAGCTGGAGGAGTTCAGTTTAAAATCTTTGGAAACCCTAGCCTGCATACCAGATATATGTACGTTTCTGGGAAGCTCCTCTATATAGGGGGACAAAGCATTGTCCCCAGACCCTATCCTAGCATTAAAGTCCCCCATGACCAAACACGGGGTATTAGGATATTTTGTCAGCAGCTCGCTTAGGGCATTCTCCAAATCTGTCCAGAGTTGGTTCTAAAGGTACCTGCATTAGCCGGGGGAATATAGACGCCTAGTAATAAATAATTGATGGATCCACATTTAAGTAACAATCCCAGCATAAAGGGAGGGTATTTAAACTCAGAACCTATTCTACAGTGAGCATTGTCCGCTACCATACAAGCTAAGCCCCCACTTGCTCTACCTCTGGCAGCTAAGGACACTGCCGGTATGGATACTACAGTGTAGCCCTCAAATTCTATCTGGTCTACAGCCCAGGTCTCTTGCAGCAAAAGAATTTGATGTAATTTGACAAAGGCTACAAAATCACCATAATCTTTTTGGGTGTGCCAGTCAGAGATATTCCAAGAGCAGACTGACAGATAAGCGTCGTGCCACTGTGCTGGTCATGCCTGACACTGCCCCACTTGGTTCAAGGCCTGGGCTGTAGGAGGGGTGTGAGTTACTGTGAGGGCAGAAATTCCTTGATCTACCCCTGATAGAGCCCCCAAGTCACCCCTATCCCCAGCGAGATCCCACCCAGGTCGGCAGAAAGAGCCTTCCTGGCTCGCATCTTTCCCACCAGCTGGTGGATGGGGAGATGGGGAGATCTAATTGCGGAGGCAGTGTGGCTACTAGGGGCTCAAAACAGAAGCTCTCACTCGTCTCTAATACTAAACTTCCTATTTCCTCAGAGAGGGCTACCAACTCCCTTGCTGACCTTACCACCGTCTGTTCCCCAACCTCCGCAATCTTAACCTGGACCAAAGAACAAGCATCTACCTGCATCACCATATTTGACAGTAGAGCTGTTTAATATCTCCTTCGAATGGGACTTGAAGGTTCCCACCTTCTTCTTCAAAGGGTCTCCAAGTAACGACCCGTCCCACGGAATATCCCGGGGGGGGAACTCTACTAGGGAGAAAAATACTTCCTCATCTCTAACCTCGAAGACCTCCCCCACCTGTACCCCCCCCAAGAAACTAAAAGGGGGGTATGATGTATAAGGTGCGAGACAAGGTCTTGATTGTGAAAGTGTATAATTAAGCACTGGGTTCTCCCTTGAGATGGCAATAAACAAAATTTCCCAATATGGTTCCTGGGGACAGAAACACCCAATATTGATGACAGATGGAGGTGAATGTCCTTTTTTGATTTCCAAGATGGAAAAACACCATTGGGTAATGGTCTAATATAGAATGAAAGGGCTCCCTGGACCAATCTTGGACTCTCGTGCCTTCGTCTCAGTGGTTTAGAGCGCTGCAAGTCCACCCATTTGTCGGGCAGTCTGATAAAAGATCTTTTAGACGCAGATGCTTCTGCCACTGGAGGCACCTCCATTCTCTCTAAGGTTGCAAAGGCCAGCAACACAATACCTGCCATAGGCTCTACTCGACTCTCAGAATGTTCTATCACACTCCGAGCCTCGAGCTTAGCATTGAGATTCCTCATTTCATGGGTGAGCTCACTTACCACCCCCCAACAAATTGACAATAATGGACAGCTGGGCGGACATTTCCTTTAACAGAGTACTGGAGGGCAAATCTGTCTGGCCAGCCCCCACTTCCTGGGAGGGATCCTCAAAATTTGGAGAGGGTGCCAGAGGAGATCTATCATCCAACATACCCAAACAAGAAGGAGTAGTCAGAGATAAAATTGGAGACAGGCCCCCAGAATGAGAGCAAGCCCCCTGTATAGATGCAGGAATAGACCCAGAAGAAGCAGAAAGGGCTTTCTTTTCCCTATCCCTTGTAGTATCTCGGGCCACAGACACAAAGTCCTCGAGAACTTGTTGTCTAGGGTGCCTTAGGGGCATCCTTACTCTCACCTGTTCACCTTCTAGTTAACATATCTCACTCCCAACTGATGAGGAGGAACCCTAGAAGTATTCAGCTAGGCCCCAGTAAAATCCTCCAGTGTTTTAATTACCCAGGAGTCTACAATCTCCAGTCAAGGTGGTCAAACAAACTATAATCAATCCAAAAAGGGGTGGGGGTGTCCTCGCTCCTTGCCGGCACCTAAGGTCGCGTGCACAAGGGCGTGCCCTTAGGCGCGCTGCCCAGGTGTGCGCCTCCAGTGCCACTGGGGTCCAGGAAGCTGTTAAGTAGACTGCTGAGATTTCCCCGCCCAAGGCACAGGTGCGCTCAACTCCCCACTCATACAGGTGTAACAGGTATCAGTGACAGCAGGGAGGGAGTCCCAAGCGCCTTGCATCACAGTTCCAAGGGGCAAGCAGGCAGGCAAAGGTAGAAATCCCAGGGCTGTGCACCTCATGGAGCTTGGAAGTGCCTTCAGTTGTCCAAAACAAGTCTCTATTCCTCAATTGGCTATATGTCCATTGGGAAGTTGAAAGCCTGCCAGCTGGCCTTTGTCTAGATGATCTCGGCCCGCCTATCTGACTGGCTGTCTCTCTCTCGCGCGCGCGCACGCTGCACAGTCTTCGCCAACCTATCTGAGTGCCCTGCCAAGGTCCCAACCTACTTTCCCTGTTATGTATTGATTAGGAAGTTTGGCCATGGTCAAAGACACAAGCAGAATGAGGCCTGGACAACTCAGTTCAGCCAATTTCATGCATAATCCTCAGGCTGACACAAATCAACTAGGCCTATGAGAATAAAAGTTGTAAAAATCACTCTCTAGCAGAAAATGTATTTCCAAAGACACAATAACAAATCCCAGACAGCCACTACCTTTGAGAACACAAATGAGGCCTGAGAGAAAACAAAGAGAGTTTGAAAGAAGGGAGGGAGCCTCCCTTTACAACTAGGCAGCAACTCCTTAAAACTCCCTAAAACTCCAAAATAGCTTGGTGGCTATGCTCCAAGTGATAGAATAATGAATAGTCAGCTTATTCTCTGCACTTGGAAGAGGGGACCCTGAAACATGAATTCTTAATAAATAAAACTATAAAAGGAAAAGCCCAGCCCTTTATCACTTGTCCATGGCACTTGTGGCTACTAGCATTGCAGTAAGCCTCATGGACCTTTGACTCTAACCGTCGCTCTCAAAGATCTGGAGACTCTGTCCAACTTCCTGCTGGACCCCCTTCCCTTCTCCTCTGAACCAGATTGCATCTCAGACCGTGGTCTCTGACACATAAGATATCCTAGTTTGGGTTACTGGGGTTCACAACTAGTAGCATACACTGCCATGTCCAGATTTAAGTGTCTATCCAATAAAATTGAGTTGTACCCACATACTTTGGCTTGTTTATTGACAACCATCAATCCCGTTTGGGGTAAATTGAGGCAGAAACCTCATTTATTTCCCTTCATCTCTGCTGCCTCTCATGCCACACTGCCTGTCTGCCTGCCCTGGTTGCCAACCTCAAACCCTGCCTCAGCCTGCCTCCCGCTGCTCATGCCATGCTGCCTGTCTGCTGCTGCTGCTTCTGTTGCCTCTGCTGTGCCATGGATTCTGCTACCCAACAAACCATTGTCTTCCGCTGCTCCACCGATGCCTGGCAGCCTGCAATGCCCAGCCAAGTAGGGGTGCCTTCCTGGTCCCAAGCCTTCCTGGCCTCTGCTGCTGCTGCTGCCCCTGGGTCTCAGATAGCCAGCCATGGTGCTACAGGCACCCCCAGGGGCCAAGCACCAATCCTGCCTGCCCAGGCAAGCTGGGGTGCCAAGCGTCAAGCCTTCCTGGTCTCTGCTGCTGCTGCTGCATCATCTCTGATGGCCTGCCATGCCCCCATGGGCACCCCTGGAGTGCCCCAAGTCTCCCGGTGGGGCCAAACTTTTCTGAACATTCAGGGGGGTCTGAACTCCACCAGACCAAATGCATGAACCCAAACGAAGTTTTCAGACCAAACGTCTGAACGTCTGAACATCCGAACCCTGTTCTGTTCGCACATCCCTAGTGGGTTTCAAGGCTGGTGGGGTGCAGGGCAGGGGCAGAATTGGGAGGGGCCAGGTCAATGGTAGACGGAGCCAGTGGTAGGCAGAGCTTAGCCAATGGTAGGCAGAGCCTAGCCAATGATAGGCAGAGCCAGCAGTGCACATGCAAACACAGAGTGAGCAAAGCAAACCATCTTAAGTCAGCAATATTATGTGAAGTCCTAGCACACCACAAAAGCATCAGCATGGAGTTCCAATTGTCCCCAAAAAATGCTACACAGTTTTGTTTCAATGTAAAAGGCATCTTCTGCAACCAGAGAGGGAACAGTCATGCAAAGACTAGTCATTAGTGAACCAACATGTGGCATGGTGGCCTTCTTGCAGCAGAAAAACCTTGAAACTGGTACTGAAAAAAGGGCCACCGCCATTTAAAAAGCAGTGAATATTCCAGCAAAGATTAGAAACCCTTCCATCCATCTGCCTCAAAAACTACCCCCAAAACAAACAAAAAGCAAACAATTAGGGTGACAGGGTTTCACACAGGGTGAAAAACAGCAATAGCCAAGAAAATATTTTAAAGAATAGGATGTGGGGCAACACAGCCCTTTCAACTGGACTCACGAGATTAGTAATTACCCCTGCCTGTAATGCATGGCAGGGGAGGGGAGAGAAGAGGACAAAAGAAAACACAAGCAATCAAACAAATAATGTACAGGAGATCAGGGCAGGGGATTTGTTTTTTCAAAACTTACAGAGTTTCTGAAAGGATGAGATCTCCTGATTGCTCTACTCTGACTCTGATAACCACCTTCTGTTGTTCTTCCCTCCAAACAAGAAAGGCCAGGGACTCCAAACAAGTCCCTGTCATCTCCCCTCTTGTAAAAAAAGGGGGGAGGGGAGCGGTCTATCTCTCTCTCTCCCCCCCCCTCCCGAGAACCTAGGGAGGAAGGAGCAAGGAAGATTGAGCTCTTCCCCCCCCCCTCCTCCCACTCTGGTAGAGGAGGAGCCAGGGGGAGAAAGAGGAGCCATGAGGTGGCCAGAGCCACAAAAGGCACTCTGACACCACCACCCCAGGCCTTGCTGATTGGCTGGGTTTCTCCCTAGGAACCCAGTCAAGTAGCACATGGCACCTCCCCCACTCCCTCCCCAATCCCCCTAAAAGCAGCGCTTTTCTGGGCCGACGCCCAGTGCATGCTCCCTGAGGGCTTTGGGAGATCCCCTAAGTTCCCACCTCCCTTTAGCTCTCTGCCCAGTGAGTGGAAAGCTAGAGGGAGGGGGAAGCAGCAGGAAGAGGATGTTTGTCCCCTCCCCTTGCAGAGGGACTCACAAGCACAGTAGTTCTTTCCCTGCAGGCTTTGTTTACATATGACTCATTGGCTCTCCAGGGCAGCCAGGAGCGGAGAGTTAAAACATAAACAAAGCCTTCAGACAAGCGGGAAAACTGACAGTGCTGCCACTGGATCAATTGAGGAGCAACTTCTGGTTCCCCAGAAAGCATGGGGGAGGGGGAGGGACACCATAGGAGCTTGGGGGGCATCTGCTCCAATGCCCTGGGGGAGAGGCCACCAGTGGAGGGAGGCATGCAAGTGGCTGGCTGGAGCAATAAGTGAAAACAGACATTCACCACTTTAACATTTCTTATGCATGTTGCAGGGCTGCATAGGGCACCAATACAGCCCTACAACATGCATAAGAAATGTCAAAGCGGTGTTAAAGTGGAGTTATGTGCATGTCTGTTTTCACGCAATGAGACAGGATAGAGAAGAGCTCTAGCAGTCTGTTGGCAGATTGCTCAGATAATGGAGTGTAGCAGGAAGAGGACCTGTATACAGCAGAGGAGCCAATGGGCAGCAGCCCTCTGTTCACATAATGTCTCCCATCTGTGGTAAGGTTCATAGTGGAATGAACAAGTTCTTTGATCCAGCTACAGGTTGTGGGGGGGCAGAAGTGGTAAGGCGATGTGCCTGAGGACCCAGCGGCCTTGGTTCAAGACTTAGTTGGAGAGTAGGAAGTGCTCTAAACCATGGGTTGCAACTGGGATTCCTGGAGTGGCTAGAACTCTCAAAGCCCAGTCAGGAGTGTAGGCATGTTGTGACAGGCACTACATGCATATGCAACCATGGTGCTTGCCTTGAGGAAATTGCCTGCTGAGGGACAAGGGACAATCCTGTCCTTTTGTTGTTACGATTGCACTTAAGAGATAAGGTTCAATTCTCTGCTCCACCATAGACTTCTCACATGACCTTGGGCAAGTCACCTAGACTTTTTATGGTTCAGTTCCCTAATGGTAAAATGGACAGGGACATCTTATGAACTTTTCAAGTAGGGAGACACCCCACCTGGCCCCACAGTCTGATGGGAGAAACTTGTGAGGGCTCTGCGACTGGGCATAGCAGTCAGATCTTTCCTCCCCCCCCCAACTGGGAAAGTCAAGATCTTCAGAAGGGGATCACACCCAGGCCCTCCAGGTGGGCCCCATGCCACTGCTTGCTACTCCAATGGCTCTAACAGAGTCCTGAGGAAAATGCAGAACAGGTCAGAGGGGCAGCTCTCCAGACATGGTCCCTTCCTCAAACCTCTTCCCCTGGAAAGCGGGGAATGAGGGAGGTAATCCAAAGGCTCTGCCACTGATAGAAAACTGGATGGAGGCATATGTTCTCTGTGATGATATGGCAGCAGAGTAGGGCTTGAACCCAAGTCTACAGGGCTTCAGATAGTTGCCTTGACAGCTTGGCTACCCAGGTCCTGATGCCTAGCTCTAGTCCTGAGAAGCCTAGGCAGCCCATTAGTTGCACCCAGATCCCTCCTTCCCCAGTTTTCTCATTGGTCACCTTCAGCCATATATGACGCAAATGAGAAGATGCAATTGAGCAGCTTCCTGGCTTGACTGCAAAACCCAGACACTGTGGTATGCTCCTGGTTTCCTGATCCTGCTTTAGTCCTTGTTTCCAATTCTTACTTGACTTGTATCCCTTGATCCAGCTGTAGTTCTTGCTTCTGGGCTTATTTCTGGATGCCGGGTTCTTGACTGACCATGTTTCTTTCACTCAAACTTTGGCCCTGATCTCCAGGCTTCGGACACAGTTCTGGTCCCTGACTCAGGACTCACCTTCTGGGTCCCTGATACTCTTATATCTCTATACATTTCACCTATGACAATAGATACAGGACATTCCTGCCTCATAAAGGTTTTGTGAAGAAAACCCCATTAAAAATGATGAGGTTCTTAGATACTGTGGTGGTGAGGGCCATATTTTTACCTTAGACAGAACCCGGAAATAGCAATATGGTTGGTTCTTCCTATCCCCCTCTCAAGGTGGATTAAATGAGTATCATTAATATCATTCAGTTGGATATATAGCACATACAGGTTTTCAGGCCAAAGTTTTTAAAAGTGGCTCATAGAAGGTCCAATGTAGCCTAGATGACAATATGTTGGGGTGGACCTTGGAAGACCAAGCTTCAGATCCCATCTTTGCCATGAAGTCACTGCGTGCCCTTGGGCAAGTCGGTGGGTCCGATTCCATGCTGTGTGGAGTGCACACAGACACATGCAAACCACGCACAGCCCCAGCACGGGGCCTATGGGAGTGTGGGTACAAGAACTAATGGATACAAGCTGGTTATCAATAAGTTTAGACTGGAAATTAGAAGGTTTTTAACAATTAGAACACTGAGCTACTGGAATAAACTTCCAGGGGCAGTTGTGGGAGAAAATCTGAATAATTTCAAAATGGAGTTGGATAAGTTTATGGTATATATCTTGTGAGCAGTTTTTATTATTTGATGATGCAAGACAAAGTGTCCCCCCGCTCCCCAGAAATACATGTTGAATTTCCCCGCCCTCTTTCTTCCTGTAGCATCAAAGTTGTTTGCAGCTGGAGATGGGACTGTCGGGGCATTCTGAAGCCTGGGTACTATATTGTATATCAGGTGCCTTGCTGGTGGGACCTGCTCTGGGTCTAACTGCCCTCTGGGAAGATTGGCTGTTGACTCTGACAGTTTTTCATCTTCCCTGCAGCATGGGTGTAGCTCAGCTGATTAGGGGTGATTTCAGACGTTACGAGATCACGCTCAACCACACTGAACCATGCTCAACCCCCCCGTGGGGCCAAAGGGCCCTGAACGTCTGAACAGCACGCGCCAGATGTTCATCACGCTCAATACCCACATGGGGTCAGCCGCAACCATGCTTCCCGGGCTAGCCGGGGGAAGGTCCCGGGAAGCGTGGTCAAACGAACCCCCACAGGGAACCAAGGAAAAGTAACGT
>QEPC01007559.1:11916242-11953672 GCA_003113815.1 Sphenodon punctatus | reverse complement strand
GGGGTGGGGGGAAGGTCAGGGATCAGTGCGAGGGGGCAGTTTGGGGCTAGGTGCGGGGGTGCGAGTGGCAGTTCAGGGATCAGCATGTGGGGGGCAAGTCCGGGCTAGGTGCGGGGGTGGGGGGGAGGTCATGGATCAGCGGGGGGAAGTTTGGGGATAGGTGCTGGGTGGGGAGACAGGTCAGGGATGAGCATGGGGGACATATCGGGGCTAGGTGTGGGGGCAGGTCAGGGATTAGCGCAGGGAGGGCAGGTCCGGGCTAGGTGCGGGGGTTTGGGGCAGGTCGGGGATAAGCGCGGGTTGCCAGGGGGTCAGGCAGCATCAGAAACATCAGCCCACAGAGCTCACAGGGGGACTGGATGCAGCCACTTCCCCGGCTCTCCGACAGGAGAGAGGTGCTCAAGTGCGCATGTGCAAACCTACAGAACTGATTATTTAATCACTAATAACTCAGTTTTGGCTGCATCAATCAGTATCATATTTCAGAAGCACTTGCTATTGATCTCGTTCTCGAAGCCTGTGAAGTTTGGGGGCTCAACTAATCCAGGGAGAGGAGATGTTGATGATTCAAATACGTAAGGATGGTGTGCATTTTGACCACAACCAATTAACGCTTAAGCAGTTATAACATTTTATTTTCCTAATGGATCTTTTTCAAACTTTGTGGATATAATGGTCCTCACAACTTACAGCCATGGTTAAATTTTCAGAAATGTAGGTCAAGTGGTTTCCTCAAAATCAGGGCTTCAGCAGTCCCCTGTTTATAATGAACAGCTACCACTGCCTGAAAATACTGTTACATTACAAAAAAGGCAAAAAATCTAATTCTTCATTTAATCCATTGGGAATAAAAGTATTCAAATTACAAATCCAGTTGGCGTCTCTTCTCAAAAGGATATCCTCTCTATTGTAAGTTTTGTATGTTATTACCTTGTTGCAGAGCAGAGGCTCATTTGAATCTGGGCCCTTTAAGAGGCTAACGTGGGGCATCTGGGATACACCCAGGCAGGGTGTGGCCAAGGCATCCCGGATGTTAAAAGCCTCTGGGTTCCACAGTTGAAGGAGGTTTGGGGAGACAGGCTGGAGAGAGAGCCTGGGGAGACTCCACAGAACTGTCTTGAGAAGCAAGAAGCCCAAGTGAACTGGTATGAGCAGGGACTTCTAACATCCAGAAATGAGCAGGGACACAAGTATGGATTATATGTTGGGATAAAAGGAACTGTACGTTTGTATATAAGGTGGAAGAGTATTGCAACACTTGTGAATAATGGACACATAAACTCATTCCCATTCCCAGTGTGGTCCTGGCTGCTTGGGGGTTCAGATCCTGAAGGGAACTACCCAGGACCAAGGGGGACCTGCCAAAGTGGTGGAGACTTTTGTCAGCAATCACCCTTCTTAAAGAGCGGTTATATCACTGAACAGGGGAAGAGTGTACCCAAAGTGAATACAGGAGTGGGAGCAGGCAGCACGGAGGTGAGTTCTGGTCCAGTCTTCATGGGAGAGTTACAGTGGTTCCAGAGGTACCTGGCTGAGCTCCTTGGATGCGAGCTGCGCTCAGTGCGCTGGTTTCAGGCCAAGGTTTGACAGCAAGGGGCAAGGCAGCAAGGCCAATTTGGGAGACAAGCGGAGGATCCGGGGCCCAAAGTCCATGCATCAGCATCGCAACAAGAGAGCCCAAGGTACTGGACGATCCAGGGGAGGATACCTATGGAGCCTGTTTCGTATAGGGACCTTAGGGACATTTTGCAAGGGACTGGACCAAGGGAGGAATGATGCCTGGACTCTTGACTTTAAACTATGGGGGAAAATGGGGTGCTCTGAGAGACCTTTGTTGGATCGGGGACCCTAGATAAAATGCTGGAGTTGTAATCCAGACCTATTTTCAGCAGGCCTGTCTCCAAAGGAGGGGAGATACGTGGCAGAGCAGAGCCTGATTTGTGTACTGGCCCTGTAAGAGGCCAACATGGGGTCTCTGGGACACATGTAGGCAGGGTGTCGCCAAGCCAGTCCAGATGTTAAAAACCTCTGGCTTGCGAAGTTGAAGGGGGAAGCTTGTGGAGACAGGCTGGAAGCAGCCTGGGGAGGCTCCGAGGAACTGTCTTGAGAAGCAAGTAGAAGCCCAAGCAGGCTGGTATGAGCAGGGAGCTCTGTATGGACTATATGCTGGGATAAAAGGAACTGCACGCTTGTATATAAATAAGGTGGAGGAGTATTGCAACGCTTATGAATAAATGTACACTTTAGCTAATTCCCAGTGTGGTCCTGGTGCTTGGGGGTTCGGATCCTGAAGGGAACTCCCAAGGACCAAACGGCACCTGCCACTTACCTCTAACACCCAGAAATGTATATCAGTATACGTATCCCCCTCTAAGGAGCACCTTCCTTCCTAGTCTTAATATTGCTTTTATGCTCATGTGAGTTTTTGTCTTCCTAATTGTTGTACCTATATATAACTTGTTGCAGGGGCAACAAACTGCATATATGGCAACATCTGATGAACATGTAGTAAATTGTTAAAGAATATATTTTTATTGTCTTTAGGGTTAATAAAAAAAGAACAATTTTTCTAGTATTCGAGCAGCACATTCCATTTCCACAACCATGATGCCCTATTGGTTTAGTTGTATTCCATAAAGTATCCTATTCATCTCTTTTTGATTAAAATAACAATCACTATGAACCAAAAAATCTTTAATGTTTTTAGTTCTTTTCAAGGCAATCAAAGGCTGTTCTCTAAATAAAGGAACTGTTTTTAAAACATGCCAATATTTATTGATACTTCTTTTAACTGAAAGACCAATATCATTGAAAGTATGTCTGTCTGATTTGAATCTATCCTTCAATCGAAGAAGTTTTTCTCTGGATCTAGAGGGTGTTCAATGATATGCATTCTCAACAATCTTATTAGGATATCTTTTTTTTCCCTATAAATCATCCATAAAGATTGTAGCTTTATTGTTAAAATCATCTACAAATTTACAATTCTCACAAAATTGCCCCTGCCCCCCAAGAGGTACCAGATGCCTGGCCCTGAAGGCTATCTTCCCCCCTCCCCCTTGTTTGGGAGAGGGGGCAGGGACAGGGCTAGGCTTCTCTGTGGGGCATAGCTACCTGGCTGAGGGGACCATAAGAAGCCTGCTGCTCGGCTGTGCACCATCCCTGCTTGCTGCTATTGCCGCCACCGCTGCCATTTCCCCAGGCTGTTGGACTTGAGGAGGCTGGGAGCTTGTTCTTGGCTCACCCCCTCCCCTCCCCAAGAGGTACCAGGTGCCTGACCCTGAAGGCTATCTTTCCTCCTTCCCTTGTTTGGGAGAGGGGGCGGGGCCAAGGCTCCTCTGTGGGGTGTGGCTACTTAGCGGAGGTGGTCTGAAGGAGCGGCTGGCCCAGTGACGCTGCAGGCCGTGCACCTAAAGGCCGCATCCAAGGGTCTTTGGGTGTCACCCTTAGGTGGAGCTGAGGGTGGGCTGTGGTTTTATTTATTTATTTAATTAATTAAAAGATTTATACCCCGCCCCTCCTGCCAGGCAGCCCAGGGTGGCTAACAAAGTCAAAATCAATAAAATACAATAAAACAAATAAAAACATCACATAATAATAACAATAATAAAAGTGAGTAGAGAAAGAACCCCAACCCCACCCCCCCTCAACCCAACACCCCCCACCCTCACCCCTGTCCCTCACCAAACACCTGACGGAACAGCCAGGTCTTACAATTCCTACAGAAAACTGGGAGGTCTGGGGCCAGTCAGGTCCCCACCGGGAGAGAATTCCAAAGGCACGGCCACTGAGAATGCCCTGTCCTGCATGGGCCCCCAGGAAACCCAGGGGACCTCCAACAGGGCCCCCATATGACCGCAGGGGCCGATCCAGAACCCAGGGAGTGAGGCAGTCTTGAAAATAGGCAGGGCCCAGATCGTGTAAGGCTTTATAGGTCAAAACCAATACTTTGAATCGGGCCCGGAAGACTAATGGCAGCCAGTGCAGAGATTGGAGCACTGGTGTAATGTGCTCCCAGTGACCCAGTCCCACCAGGAGCTAGGCCGCCACATTCTGCACCAGCTGCAGCTTCTGAGCCATCACCATAGGTAGCCCCACGTAGAGAGCATTATAGTAGTCTAACCGAGAGGTGATAAAAGCATGGATGATCGTGGTCAGATCCAGAACCGAAACCAGCAGTCGAAGCCGCCGCACCAGATGTAACTGGCGGAAGGCACTCCGTGCCATAGCCTCCACCTGGAGATCCAGGTGGAGTTGTGCATCGAGGAGCAACCCCCAGGTGGCCATTCAATTGTGCCATTAAATTATTGCAAATTAAATTGGGGAGAAGAGGGCAATAATAAGGGTGGACGGTTTAGAGGGTGGATATTGTTGGAGGGTTGGTTATAGAAAGGGGTGGGTAAGAGTGGAAGTGGGTAAGTTCATGACTCCCTCCCCTTTGTGAAGGGGAGGGGGGACTGGGTTGGGGAGGGTCTGCCCCCTCAGTGTGAGGGAGGGGTGGGACACGAGTGGTTTGAGGGAACTGGGCTCCCCTGTGAGAGGGGGGCAAGGGGTAGGGGATAGGGTTGGGGGGCCGGGGGTCTCTCTCATTGCCCAGGTGGGACAGCAACTGGGTCAGTGGGCTGGGGCGGTGTTCTACAGTCATTGGGGTCGTGATGGGCCAGGGCAATTATGGTCCCTCTAGGAGGCAGATTAAATCTGTGAGGGAAAACAGGTGTTTAGTGTCAAATTCCCTCACTGACCTCTGGGTAGGTAATGCAGTGATCAAGAATGGAAGGGCCCCTGGTTCGAAGCTGCTGCAGATTAATGCGACGTTGGTAGTTAATAAGTCTATGACAATCAGGGAATTAACCTTGGATCAGTCAGCCAACCTCGTGTGTATTACAGACACCTGGCTGGACACTGAGTTGGAGTCAATTTTGGCTGACCTTGTTCCAGCTGGGTACTCTGTACAGCATCAACCTCAGTCAGAGGGGTGGGGGGATGGTGTAGCCATTTTTTTTAGAGATACATGGTCCATGAGAAGGCATCCAGTGCAAACTATTTTGGGTATTGAGAACATCCATTTAGTGTTTGATTTGGTTGGAGACAGCTTATTTATTTATTAAATTAATTTATTTTATTTATTTATTGGATTTTTACCCCGCCCCTCCTAAAACAGCTCAGGGAGGTTTACAATAAAAATAAAATACAAATATATAAACAATCTATAAATACGCTAAAACATTTAAAAAATAACAACCATTAAAACAGGACTAGGGAACAACCAAAGTAAAACAATAAATAGGATGAAGGGGGAAATAAAACCCCTCCCCTCCTCCCCAAAGGCCTGGGCGAACAACCAGGTTTTACAATTTCACCGGAATGTTAAAAGGCTTGGGGCCAGGCGAGCTTCCTCCGGGAGGGAATTCCAAAGGTGCGGTGTGGCCACCGAGAATGCCCTTTCCATTGTGGCCCCCACTTAACACGGGGGACCTCCAAGAAGGCACCCCCGGCAGACCGAAGGAGCTGCTCTGGGGCGCGGTGGGCGAGGCGGTCCCTGAGATACAAGGGGCCAGATCGTGAAGGGCCTTATAGATCAATACTAAAACCTTGAACCTGGCTCAGCATGCTACTGGCAACCAGTGCAGATTCCGAAGAACTGGTGTTATGTGCTCCTGACAGCCAATCCCCGAAAGGAGCCGGGCCGCCGCATTCTGCACTAGCTGCAGCCTCTGAACCAGGAACAAGGGCAACCCCACGTAGAGCGCATTGCAGTAGTCCAGCCTCGAGGTGATGAAGGCTTGGATGAAGGAGGCCAGGTCCAGGCTGGAGACGTACGGGCGCAGCTTCTGCACCAGACACAGCTGGCAAAAGGCAGCCCTCGCAACTACCTCCACCTGCTGCTCCAGGCGGAGGTCCATGTCCAATACCACCCCCAGACTCCGAACCTGCTGAGCTATAGGAGGGTGAACCCCCCCAATCGGGGGGCCGACACCTCCCTCGCTCTCCCCAACACCATCACCTCTGTCTTATCGGGGTTGAGCTTCAGTCTGCTCTGCCACATCCAATCCACCACGGCCTCCAAACACTGGGATAGCACCGACACAGCAGGGTCTGGGTCCGTTGAAAAAGAGAGGTACAGCTGAATATCATCAGCATATTGGTGACACCGCACCCCCTCACGACCTCCCCCAAGAACTGCAAATATAAATTGAATAACAATGGGGACAGAATGGAACCCTGCAGAACGCCGCAGGATAAGGCGCAGGGGCAAGATGTCTCAGCCCCCAACACCACCCATTGTCTTCTGCTCGAGAGGAATGACCAGAACCATTCAAAAACAGTCCCGTCCAGACCCCCCAGGTCATGCAGCCATCTCAACAGCAGCCCATGGTCCACGGTGTCAAAGGCGGCCGAGAGATCTAGCAGGATGAGAAATGTTGAACATCCTGCATCCATCTCCTGGCGGAAATTGTTGACCAAGGCCACCAATGCCGTCTCGGTGCCATAGCCATGGCGGAACTCAGATTGAAACGGGTCCAGGAAACCAATGCCATCTAGATGCGCCTGGAGCTGGATCGCCACCACCCGCTCAATAACCTTCCCTAAAAAGGGAAGGTCAGAGACAGGTTGGTAGCTGGCGAGCGCGTCCACGTCTAGAAATGGTTTCTTCAGCAGGGGGCGCACCACAGCCTCCTTGAGGCTGGGCAACAGCCTCCCCTGCTGCAAGGACGCGTTAACCACCCTCGCCAGCACCATCCCCAATGTCTCCCTAGAGGCTTTCACCAACCAGAACGGACATGGATCAAGTTCAGAGCAGGTGGCTCTCACAGACCCCAAGACATCCACCGCATCCGCTGGCGTCACTTCCTGAAACTCCCCCCCCAAAGATGGACCAGACGGGGCCTCCATCCCCTCGCGCTCTCCACCTACTGCCCCCAATGAGGATAGCAAGGAACTCCTTCCTTGCTGTCCTCACAGCCTCAACATAGGACCGCAAATGGGCCCTATGGAGAAGTCGGTCGGAGTCAGATTGGGTTCGAAGCCAGCGTCGCTCCAGCCTCCTGCCTACGCATTTCATACACCACAGCCCCTCAGTAAACCAAGGGGCCCTGTGGTGACGAGACCAAGGCAGAGGGCGTCTAGGAGCCATCCTGTCAATGGCTTCCTCCAGCAAGCTGTTCCAATGCTGGACCAGCTCATCGACAGAGTGACCGTCCAGGTCCAAGGTTAACTCCCTCAGGAGCTCTTGGAACCGCTGAGGTTCCATCAACCTCCGAGGGTAGACTATCCTAACTGGACCATTACCCTTCTGGAGGGGGTGTGCTGAGAGACTGGCCTGCAGGAGATAATGGTCCATCCATGACAAGGGCACCGCCCTGACCTCCCCCACTACCAGACCCCCCACCTCAAGGCTGGAACTGAAGATCAGGTTGAGGGTATACCCCCCCACATGGGTTGGGCAGGTAACCTCCTGGGGCAAATCCATGGTTGCCATGGCGGCCATGAATTCTTGCTCCGCTCCTACAAGTTCGGCATCAGCATGGATGTTGAAGTCCCCCAGAACCAAGGTCCTGTAGGAGCCCAGCACCACCTCCGAGGCCAGCTCTGCTAGAGCAGTATGGGATGCTGCCAGACAGGAAGGGGCCTGGTATACCAGAAGCACCCCTAGCTTGCCCCCAGCCTAATGAAACACCACGTGAAGGGCCTCAATACCCGCAATCTCCTTAACTAGATACCTCCTAACAGGCCAGTCCTCTCTAAAAATAATCACTACACCACCTCTCTGGCCATCCGTGTGGGGCTGATGCTGCATGGCATACCCAGCTGGAATGAGATCAGCCAAAGTTGGTCCGGCCATCTTGTCCAGCCAGGTCTCCGACGAATACATGCAAGATCCACATCCCCATCCGAGATTACATCCCAGACAATTGGGGCCTTGTTGACAACTGTCAGTGGGAGGGGGAATAGAGGGGAGAAGCGCCACCCACTCTCGCCACTTGCACACGAGGAGGCTCTGCTTATGAGGTGCGGTAGAAAGGAAGCCCGTCAGGATAGTATGTGGGTCTGTTCGTGTGCTTACGCACTCAGAACATTGACCCCTATCATCATAGGGCGCAGAGCTGGGGGGTACGGAGGGGGTATCAGACTCTCGACGCACACACGACCAGGCAAGGATGAGGGGGAAACGTGAGGGACGTGCCAGGGCCACAGGGGAGGGGGTCCCAGGTTCACAGGTAGGGTCCACGGGGCTCACTCTCGTTTCCAAGGAAGGGAAGGATGGACCCAGGGAAAGGGGGAAGGAAGCCCAACCGGGCGAGCCCGCAGGCTCCCAGTCACTCACCTTGCACTTCTAGGTCAGGGGGGTAACAGGACTCACTCACACACAGGTATACTAGGGCAGACAGAGGCACACACAAATATCCACAGGGGGGAGGGGAAGCAGGTCAAGGACACAACACACAGGAGTCTAGACACAAGCAGGAAGCACTCGCTCTACTTAGCTCAGGGGGCCAGTCTCTCCAGGGCCTGCAGCTCTGTTCACCGGCACTGTGACTCTGACAGTGCCGGCCTTTGTAGTGTTGGCTCCGCCCCCCGTGCGTGCCTGGAGGCGCGCGGAGCGCCGCAACGGGGGGCGGGGCTCCCCAGCGTCTCTCACAGGCATGGGGCTTTCCCCGGTGCCCTCGCCGCCATTAGGGCCCCCGGCTGGGGGCGTCAGGAACGGAGGCGGCGGGCTGCCCCGTCGGGTAAGCGGGGTGGGTGTCCTGGTTTCCGAGCGGGGGGGGGGCCGCCGCGCCTGGCAGTGGCTGCGGCGGCTGACAACAACGGACCTCGCATTTAGCAACAGCAGCCCCCACATGTGGCCCTTGGATCTGGCTCCTCTCTCAAGCGCAGCGGGGTGGTGGTGGCAGATTAGGGCTGCTGTTGGTATACTGTGCACCTACCTGTACAACAGCATCCCTACACACCCTGGCAGATTTGGTGTCGGAGGTGGTCTTGCAGTCTCCAAGGACATTAGTCCTGGGGGACTTCAATATCCATGCTGATGCTGATCTTGGCAGAGCAAAGCATGAGTTCATGGCCATCATGGCAACCATGGGACTGTCTCAGAGGGTTGTTGGCCTGACACAGATGGGGAACATACCCTAGACTTAATATTTTGCACTGGCCTTGAGGCAGGGGATCCGGTAGTGGGGGAGGTGTCAGCTGTGCCCTTGTCATGGTCAGATAATTACCTCCTCAGGGTCGGTCTCCTGGAGCATGTCTGACCCTGGAAAGGTGCTGAACCAGTTTGGTTGGTTCGCCCCCGGAGACCTATGGAATCAGTGAGGTTCTGGAATGCTCTTGTGGAAATACCCCCCAGTCTTGATGGTCGCTCACTCGATGACCTCGTAGTTTTTTGGCATGTCATGCTGACTGAGGCCATCGATTGAACAGCTCCTAGGTATCAACTTCCAGAATGCCAACAACGCAGGTCTCCCTGGTTTACAGAGGACCTGTGATGGATGAAGCAGGAGGGATGGTGGTTGGAGCGATGGTGGTATCACACTTGGGCTGAAGCCGATCGATTGTGGCATAGAGTCAGTTTAAGAACCTATGCGTTGGCTGTGCAGACAGCAAAGATGTACTTTGCTGCCCTCATAGCGTCCATGAAGTTGCATCCAGCTGAGCTTTTCTGGGTGGTACAGAGGCTGGTCAGTCCGACCTCTCTCCACCTGCAACTGGAATCTTCCAGTGCTCGCTGTAACATGTTTGTTGACTTTTTCATGGATAAAATCACCCAGATTCACCACAATTTTGAGGCTTCACTTATAGCAGTAGGAGGACCAGAGGTAATGAATGCCCCACCTGGTCCGGTTTCGTGGGATCAGTTTCAGTGGGTGTCGCACGCTGATGCGGCAGATGTTCTTGGGGTGGTCAGAGCCACCTGTTGTGAATTAGATCCATGCCCGTCTTGGCTGATTAAGGTTTACCATGAGACAATTGCTGACTGGGGTTGTCAATGCCTCCCTGAGGGAGGGCAGAGTGCTGGGCTGCCTCAAAGAGGCAATGGTGCGGCATCTGCTCAAGAAACCATCACTTGACATTGACTCCCTCACCAGCTATTGGTCAGTCTCTAACCTTCCCTTTTTAGAGAAGGCTTTTGAAGAGGTGATGGCTTGGAAGCTTCAGGGGTATTTGGATCGGATCAGTTTTCTTGATCCCTGACAGTCTGGCTTTCATCCGGGGTTTGGGATGGAGACTGCACTTGTGGCTTTGGTTGACGACCTATGCTGTGAGATGGATCAGGGCAGATCATCTCTTTTGATCTTGTTAAAGCTGTCAGCAGCATTTGACACAGTTGACCATGAGATATTGGTGGCTTGCCTGTGGGACTGGGCGGGGGTGGGAGGAATTGTTCTTGAATGGTTCCACTCTTTCTTAGCCAGAAGAACTCAGTGGGTGGTGCTTGGGGAGTGTTCATCATCTCCCCAGGACCTCATGTGTGAAGTACCACAGGGTTCTATACTGTCCCTCCTCCTGTTCAATGTGTACATGCAGCCTTTGGTTGAGGTCGTGAGAGGGTTCGACGTATGATGTCATAAGTATGTCAATGATACACAGCTTTAGCTCTCTTTTTCAGCAGACCCAGACCCAGCAGTCTCCATGCTTACCCGATGTTTGGCGGCTGTGGGGGATTGGATGAGGGCGAGCCATCTGAGGGTGAATCCCGAAAATATGGAGGTGATGTTGGTGGGTAGGGCTGGGGGAGTGGTGGCCCCTCTCACTTATGGGGTTGGCCCTCCCCATGCCGCTCAGGTCCATAGTTTTGGGGTACTCCTCGATTCGCAGCTCTGCCTGGATTCTCAGGTGGAACCTGTGTCGATGAGTGCCTTTTGTCAGTTACATCTGGTATGATGGCTACGACCGTACATCTCAAACTCTGATTTGGCCACCATCATCCATGCCTTCATCACCTCTAGACTGGACTATTGTAACGCACTCTACGTGGGGCTACCCCTGGGGGCAATCTGGAAGCTGCAGTTGATGCAGAATGCGACAGACCATCTCCTTACTGGAATGGGCCGTCGTGAGTATATTACACCAGTCCTTCATGCTCTGAACTGGCTACTTATTGTCTTCCCAGCCCGATTCAAGGTGTTGGTGTTGACCTATGAAGCCATAAATGGCCAAGGCCCTGCATTCCTGTGAGACCGCCTCATGTCCTCGGCCGTGGTGCGACCCCTGTGGTCGGCTGGGGACACCTGACTCAAAGTCCCCCAGGTTTCCTGGGAAGCGATGATGGGGAGGGCGATCTCGGTGGCCACCCCAGGCTGTGGAATTCCCTCTTGAAAAAGGCCCGCCTAGCCCCGGACTTGCCTTCCTTCCAAAGACAATGCAAGACCTGTCTGTTCCGCCAGGCCTGTGAAGAGGGAGATGGGTAGGGGGGTTGGGTTGGAGGGGGGGTTAAGTTCTGCTCTTTTAAATGAATGTATAGTTTTAATACGTTTTTAAATAGTTTTAAACGTATTTAACAATGTTGTGAGCCACCCTGAGCTGCCATTGCAAGCAGGAGTGAGTGAGCTATAAGTACATTGAAAGAAAGAAAGAAAGAATCTTAAAAATTAACCATAAAGATTTTTTTCTAATATGAAAGTGATGAGAACTGTCATACCTATGTAAAGTGTTACAATCAGTCACTTTTTAATATATAAACAGGGGTATACATCCATGTCTCTTTTCTTAATGGTAATGTCTAGATAATGAATCTCTTTGTTGTTACAATTTTATAGATGGTTGAACTCTAGGAATTGTAATTTACGGTTTGATATACAGTACATCAACAAAGAAATGTCATTCATCCATACAAAAGATATGTTGTCAATATAACGCCGCCAGACAATAGCAGAGTTTTTAAAAGGGGGTTTTATTTTCAAACACATCCATGTAAAGGTTAGGTAACAGATGGGGAGAGCCCAGCTTTGAAAATCTTTTGGAAGTTTGAACCTGAAAAGAACTGTTCCTACTGCAGCTCTCATGAGATATTGATGTTTGGTGCTGTATGGTATTTGAACATTATACATTCTATAACATTTTGGGAGTTTTCCATATTTAACTAGTGGTCCTATAATTGGTGGTGTCATTTTATTGATTTTTAATAAACAAAATTTCATAATTTTACTGATCCACCCTCTTTTCTACTCCTATAGGTTCCCATGAATGGGTTTGATTTTTTATGTTGAATGAGTCTACTTTCAGTGAGATGTTTAATTTTATATAGCTTTCCAATACCATGTTACAGGATGTTTCATTATGTTTATAAATTAATTGTTATTATACTACTGTTTAGATACCCATGATGAAGAGCTCATCTCAAAACATGTTCGGTTTTTTATTTCAAGCTTGGAAATTAAAATATAGCGATTTTGGCTTTTTTAAACTATTGAAGTTGTATATGTATATATAGAAATTATAGTGTATCTTGTTTAATTTTTTTAGTAAATTATTATATCTGCTTGCAGTAGCTTTGTTTCATGTCTTTTGGCTTTTTGCTACTGATTGGTCTTGACTCTTTTGTAGGGATGGGCGAAGAGAATGCTGTTCGGATGTTCGGACATTCGGTCGTTCGGTTCGAAACTCAAGTTTGGGTTCGATGGTTCGGTTCAGCTGAGTTTGGTTTGGCCGAACTTGGCAGAACATTCAAAGATAGCGCTATCGATACCGAAACCGAAACGAAACCAAAACCAATTTTTTGGCCCTAAAAAGATGTTTTCCCCACCCCCAAACTCATCCAAACATGACTGAACTGTTCGGTCGTTCGAGAGTTCGGTTTGGATGTTCAGTTCGGACTTTTGTTGGTGTTAACAGTTCAATTACCAGAAATCCAGTGGCTATAACTATCCTTGCAGAGAACCGTTTCAACTCTAGTTACCAACAACACTCTTAAGAGTGTGATCCTTCACCTGCTTCAAATCATCATTGTGAGCTATCACCAGCATGAAGCAGGTGGATGAGTGTACTGTATATTCCTGGAAGCTTTTCATTTTTTTATGGTGCTCTGCAACAAAGCATGTAGGAGAAAAGCTGTATTGGTTGACCCATTTATGACAAAGCTTTTCATCCTCCTGCTAATCCAGCAACATTAAAAGTAAAAGAGATTGCCATTAGAGCTGAAATGAATATATGTGGTGAATAGTGTATCCAATGATTCTGGATGCTCTAAATTCTATTTATTTATTTATTTATTAATATCCTGCTCCCTCCAGCCAAATGGCAGCTTGGGGCAGCTCACAAATACAATTAAAACAATTCATATTATAAAAAAGGGGTTACTTAAACAATATAAAACAAACAATAAAAGAGATAAAAGTACTGGCGAACACCCCCTTTACCCCTCCCCCTTACCCCAAAAGCCCGGACAAATAGCCAGGTCTTACAGGCCAGAGAAAAGGCCAACAGGCTTGGAGCTAGGTGAGCTTCCTCTGGGAGGGAGTTACACAGACGCAACCACCAAGAATGCCCTCTCCATCGTGGCCCCCCAGTTCACCCGGGGGACTTCCAGGAAGGCGCCCCCATTGGATCGCAGAGGTCACTTCAGGGCCTGGGGTGTGAGGTGGTCACTCAGGTAGGAGGGGCCCAGACCGTGTATGGCTTTAAGGGCAAAAGCAGCACTTTGAATTCAGCCCGGAATGCTATAGGTAGCCAGTGTAGAGCCCAGAGAACTGGTGTAACGTGCTCCCTACAGCTCGTCCCCATCACGAGCCAGGCCCCCGCATTCTGCACCAGCTGCAGCTTCTGAGTCGTCACCAAGGGCAGCCCAACGTAGAGCACATTGCAGTAATCTAGCCTTGAGGTGATGAATGCATAAACTTGGTCTGACAAATACGATTCGGTTTCCCAAAGTAGTATCCATGTTGGTTATTTTGATATCTCACTTCAGTTGAGTCATTTTGAGCACTTTGGTTCCTTTTCCCAGCACTATTAGTACCATTATACATAAATATCAAAGTGGTGTACAGGAGCACTAATAGTGCCAAAATGAAGTGACTGAAATGGTCAAAATAATCAAAATATGTAATCAAACTGACACAACTGATTAAATGGACAAATATCTGTGTCAAATAATCCAGAAGGCTATTCAAAAATGCAATTAGTATTTGGATAAATGGCTATATTTTCCAGATCTAGGGTGTTTTCAGACGTTACAAGATTACGGTCAACCAGAGTGAACCACACTCAACCCCACGGCGGGGCCAAAGGGCCCTGAATATCTGTTCGGCAGCTGCCAGATGTTCACCACAGTCAATCCCCAGCAGGGGACAAAATTAACCACCCTTCTGGCGCTCCGACCATCTCCGAAAATGTGGTCAAAGCAATTCCCACCAGGAAACAACAAAAAGTAACATCTGAACGGCAACCACCGGCTGGAATCAAGCAAAATGATTCCCAGCCAGGGAAAAGCAAGCAGCATTGCTGCCAGGCAACGAGCAACAACATAGGCTGAGGAGGGAGATTTAAAGGGCACACAGCAGCAGGGGGATGTGTCGGGATGGAGCGAGGCGGAAGGGAGAGGAGAGAGGAGGGCGAGAGAGCAAGGCAGTAGGAGGAGGAGCAGGTGGAGGTGCAGGCGGAGGAGGTGGTGGTTGTGCTGCACACGGAGGCAGTGGAGGGACAGCAGCAGCAACAGCAGCAGCAGCAGCTGGGAGAGGTCATCCCGGAGACGACAACCAGCCCCAGGGACGAGGCACCCCGGAAATGGGTAAGGGGACCAAAGGGGGGGGTGCAAGGGCACAGGGGCACCAAAGGAGGCGGGCGGGCTTGCAGGGGGGGCAGGGGGAAGGGCCGTGGGGATGACGCAACTCAGAAACCAACCTCCCCCCCTTATGACCCTCAGACACAGAAATGGGTCTGGGAGGCTGAGCCCCCGGAGGAGACAGGCGGTGGCCAGGAGGAGGAGGAGGAGGAGGAGGAGGAGAACAGGGAGGGCCCATGCGGGAGACGGCCGTACTACTGAGGGGGGCAATGGGGGCACAGGGAAACCCAAGACTTTATTAGAATCTGGGGGACCCTGGAGCATCAGCTGGAGCTTGTGGTCAACCAGAGGACGGACACGTCTACCAGTAGATTGTGTGGGACATGGAGGTGGCGGGGCACCACAGGACCATGGCCCAGTTCAGATTGAAGGTCAAGGAGCTCAAGAGGGGGTACAAGGCCATCCGGGACAGCAACCGGTGGTCCAGGCACAGAGCCTGGACTGCCCCCTACTATGACGCCCTGGACCACATCCTGCACATGAAGGGTTACATTGTCATCCTGCACCTTGTGGGGAGCGCCATGGTCCAGGGCAGGGAATGGGTTGAGGTACCCCCTCCCCTCACCGCCCCCCTAGAAGGCACTGGCTCGAGGGGCCCCACCCCCCAAGAGGAATGCCTCGGGACGCCGGGGACCAGCCGGCCCCCCTCACGCACCATCCCCGAGAGACCCCAGTGACTGTCTGAGTTGGGACAATCCGAGGCTGGCAAACTGGTCACCCTCAGTCAGTAGACACAGGGGGACTCCAGCAATACTGAGGGACCAGCCTCGGAGGGCTCCAAGACCAACATTGAGGGTAAGCAAGCGGGTGGGAGGGGACATGGTCTGGGGGGATGGGTCAGGGGGAGGGGGGCACACCAGACACTGGGCCACCCCCAGCAACCCCGGGCACCCCAGACCATGGGAAGGGAGCCACGGGGGCCACAGGGGGACATGTTCAGTCCACCTCCACCCAACCCCTCCCATTTCCCCACAAGGCATAGCATGCCCCGGCACCTGCGACAGGTGGGTGAGGAGGATGGTGGACAGCAGCTCCAGGACCAGGAGCAGCCAGAGGTCCCAGGTGAGACACACTGACAAGTGGGGGTTGGGAGAGGGCACCGGGGGAGGCCGAGCAGGTGACTCGGGGCACGCAGTGTGGGGGAGGGAGGGCCTTGGTGCAGGGGAATGCTGGGGGAGGGCACCGGCCACCAACCTGATGGGGGGTCCATGACCCCCTAGCCATGCCATGGGATAGGGGGCAGGAGGCTGGGACACCTAACCAACCCCTAATGTGTACCCCAACAGGGCAACCTGAGAGGCCACAGCAAGCCGACCCCATGCCCCCAGTGCAACAGATGCAGGAGCACAAGGTATGGGTACGGCACCGGAGGGAGGAGCAGGCGGAGGACATAGTCCGCTCAAGCACCGAACAGGGCGAGCGGATGATCACAGCCATCGACCGGATGGAGGAAGCCACCGAAAGGGCCATGCAACAAGTGGAGGCAAGGGACTGGAGGCTGCATGCGGAGGTGCGAATGGAAATGAGGCGGGAGCACTGGGAGCACAGCAGGCAGGTACAGGTGTTTGGGCAGCTGAAACAGGCCATCGACAGGATGGTGAGGGAGCATTCGGCCAAGATGGACTGCTCCCATGACATCGGCACATTGCTGTTCCTGCACGCGGGGACCATGAGCGCGTACGGGATGGAAGCCGCCCTGTTGGGCAACCTGCCCATCCCAGCCCCGATGCCGGGCCCCTCAGCACCCCTACCGCCTCCACCCCAACCACTCGCATGCCTGTTGGGCCCACACATTTGCCTCCTGGCCCCTGTAAGCCTCCGGAGGGAGCAGCCACCCAGGGGGGCCCCTCCTGCTCTGGGTCCGCCCTCCCTCCCACCACCGCCTGCAACACCAGACACCAAGGCATCCCAGGACACTGTTGGGGACACAGACAGCCGGGGGGAGGGGAGCTCCCTGAGCTCCACAGCACCCACAGGGCAGTCAAGGGGGAGGCCCCAGAGACGTGAGGGATGGGGGCTAAGGGGGTAAGTAGGATGGTGGTCTGAGGGGGGGCACAGCACCGGGAGGTGGGTGGTGGTGGTGGAGGGGGCACCTGTAGGTGGTGGTCACAATAAATGCATGGGCACAATGGTAGCCTCCGTCATTCTGTTCAGGGGCTGGAGGCGGGTGGGCATTGAGGGGTGCACCCATGGTTCTTGTGGGGGCCCTGGGGTGGTAGAGATGGGGGGGTGCGCCTTCACGCCTCGGCCTCCTGTCTGATCCGCCTGACCAGAGCTCCATGGATGCGCTTTGCATACCGGTACTCCCGCAGGTTCTCTGCATTCACATAGAGTGACACGGGCCCGGGAGGGCGCCAGGGCACGGGGTAGTCGAGGGCAACTTCATCAGTCTCACACACATTGTGCAGAACACAGCAGGCTCCGGTCACCAGGGCCGCGCTCTCCACAGTGTAGTCCAGCCGGCCCGCAAGGCTCCTCCAGCGCTGCTAGAGGACCTCGAAGGCCCTCTCAACCATGGTCCTGCTTGCACACAGGCGGGTATTGTACAGCGCGTCCACAGGGTTCCTGGCAACCGGGGTACGACTTCATCAGTGGGTAGGCCAGGTCCCCCAGGATGCAGGGGGGAATCAGCACCCCCTCGATCTGGGTCATCCCCATGTCTGCAAAGTCCCTGTGGTACATCCGGACATAGAAGGGTGAGATAGTCATGATCCGGGCATCGTGGCTGCACCCTAAGTGGCCCGTGAAAATGTCTATGAACCTCCCCCAGTGGTCCACAACTGCCTGCAGCTTCAAAGAGTGGTACCCGTGTCTGTTGACATATTCCGCAGCCTCTCCATCTGAGGGGCAGAGGATCTCGATGTGGGTGCCGTCCACGGTGCCCATGAAGTTGGGGAATCCTCCAGCCGCGGAGCTGGACATCACAGCCTTCTGTTCCACCAGCTGGATCGCTCAGTACAGGAGCATGTCCTACTCCACCTTGCAGACATCTCCCAGGATACCAGCGATGGTGCTCACTCTGACACCGAAATTCTGCGAGACGGACCGGCAGGAATCGGGTGTTGCAAGGGCCCAGACCCCTATGGCCACCCAATGGACCATGGGAATGGGGGTCCACATGGGGGTGTGCTGCCGCTCCAGCCAGGGCGTTAACAGCTCTGCGAGTGACAGGAGGGTGCCCCTGTCCATCTGAAAGTGCGCTCTCCAGGAAGCCTTGTCCCACTGAGCCAGCGCCCTGGCCCATCACCCCTGTGCCCACTCCATGACCCATAGCCTCCAGGCAATGGGCATAGCGAGCTGGGCAGCATGGCCCATGGTCTCCCTCCACCACTGGCGCCGCCTGGCCACCTCACAGAGCACTGCAGCCCGGTTCCGGGCACGGAGGAGGGTCTGCCTGGCTGGTCTGGACACCTTCTGGGCCCTGAGACGGGCCAGGGAGTGCCTCACCTATGGTGGGCTCTCCGGGTGCTAGCAGTGCTCCTGGACATGCTCATCCACAGCCGGACAGCCAAATGCACCTCTGCGGTCTGGATGCGCAAGAGGTCCGTGTGCGAACGGTACCACTCTGCATAGACATCTAGGTGCATCCCGCAAGTGCCCAACTGGCCCAGCTCCATGGTGAACGGTGCCCTGGGTGGCTTGGGGGTGCACCTGTTATAGTCTGGGGCACGTGTTGCCCCACCCCCTGTTCATGACCTGCCTACTGGCTGGGGGGCCCCATATTACCTCTGCTGCTCCCCTCCATCTGGCTGGGCCGGCTCTTGCAGGGAGACTGGGGTGGGGTGGCAGTGGGCACCCCATTGCGCACACCTGCAGTCCCTGCACGAGGCCTGGCACACGGTCCAGCCTGCGCCCTAGCGGGCTGCAGCTGCATTCCTGCTGTCATCACCTCTCACCTCTCTGTGTTTTGGCTGCCTGTTGTCCCTGCCACCCTGATCTGTGTGTAGGATGTCCTGTCTGTATGCTCGGTTCCAGCATCTGGGCAGGGTCCGCACCCCACGCCTCGCTCATTAGATGGGCAATGTTGTGGCCTGTGGCCTTATTGCTTGGCCTTGGAGCTCCCTTGCTTCCCCTCCCATACCTCCAGGGATTGTGGGGCCCCCCTTGCCTTACAGTTAGTATCAGGCTCGTGCTTGACCATGGCTGGCAGGGCTTCCCCAGGGTTCGCGGGCCCCTCCACCCCTGGCGCCCCCCATAGCTGTACATATTGCGTGACCATGGCCCTGTGTGACCTGTGGCATTCCCCGGCTGTGCAGTTGCTCCTGAGCTGCCTGGACAGCCTCATAGGTGCCCATGTGAGTCTAAGCTCCGGTCTGCGCTACTTTGGCTATGAGGTGAATGCCCGTGACTGCCGGCTGCACGCGGAGACGCTGGGGCTGTGTCCCTTTCCCGATGGGCGCATCCCGGATATAAGGTACACGCATGTGGGGTGGTCGGTGGCGGAGACTGTGTCTTCTTTCTCTGTGTGCAGCCTGGCCGCTTACATGGCCTGTCTGGCGGAGGGGGGCCCCACCCTGGCTGTGTCCTTCTTTGGCTGTGTTCACGGGGCCCGTGGGTACCAACGGTTCCGTGGGGCGGTCTATCACCGGCTGTTGCAGTTCTGTCATCTTCTGTGGCCCCCAGCTTCTGACAATGGCTTGTTGGAGCCCACCAGGGCAGAGTTGGCAACACTGGCTGGTGTGTGGTCCCGCTCCGATGTGCAGGTGGGGCTCACCATGCAAGATCCCTTTGAGGTGTACTACCTGGTTGTCCACCACATGGCAACACTGGGATACCATTGGGGCATGCTTCAGTGACCCCACTTCATGCACCTGGTGGGCCACCCAGACCTGGGCCCCATCGTGGCCCCCTGAAGCTGACTGTGAGGCCCCCTGGGCCTTCTGGGCCCTGGTTGCTGGCCCCGCTGTGCACTCCCACCTCTGCCCTGATTCTGTGGGTTGCTTCCCACTCCCTCCATGATGTCCCGGCCTCGCTGCTGTGCTGCCTGCTTCCTGGGGTTCTGCTACCCCTGTCTGTGGCTCTGGGACCCCTCCATGCCCCCCCCCCATCCGCCTCTGAAACCGGTGTTTCCCTCTGTGGCTGTCTTTTCCTGTGGCCATGTCCTGAGCTCCAAGCTGCCACTCGGCACCCCGGGGTGCTTCTAACCTTCCAAGGTTGCCTGCAATCCCTCCTGTACCTGTGACCCCCCCTTGGGTGACTCTGTGACCGCAGGGTTCTGGGGCCCCCAGACTGCACTTACCGGGATGCTCCGGGGTGTGTGTGTGTATTTGGACTGGCTGCATGGCTCTGACTCTCCTCCCTCCCATCCTTCACACCCTTGCTGGCGAGTGGGGTCCCTGTCTGCCTCCTGGACCGTTCCTGGGCCGCTCCCTGCTCCATGTGGCCTCCCCTTGTGCTTGTGCTCTGCCCCTGGGGGTCCCCCCGTTCTGGGACTGGCTGTGTCACTGTGGGGGTGCTTGTGCTGGCTGTGCTGTTGTGGGGGGTTCTGGATGCCATTCCCCGTGTCCTGCCCTGCCCCTGGGCCAGTCCCCCCCCGCTCCCTGTCCCCACCCTCTCTCTCCCCCCTTTGCCCATTGTGCCATGTGTGTTGTCTGTCCTGCTGTGTTCCCCCTTCCCTGCTTGTCCTATCTGGGTTTTTATGAGCCCGGGCATGTGTTCGTGCTGTGTGTTCCACTGTGACCTCGTTGTCTCTGTGCCTACTGTGTGTGCTGCCTCTGCGGCTCTTCTCCCTTCTCCCCCTCCCTTTCTGTTTCCCTTGTGTGGGTGTTCCCTTTTGGCACTTTTGGCTTCCTTTGCCCTCAGCCGGCCATGTCTGCCTCCCGCCCCTCCCCGGTGCCTTCTGGGTGTTTTGACCACAGCCGGGAATCGGTGTCACGTCTGTTGTGCAGTCCCAGACCGTGGTCTTTCGGTCCGATTCCCTGCTGTGGTCCCGGTCCCGTCACATCTGTTCAGGGCCTTCCTGGTCCACGGGGGGTGGTTGTTCGGCTTGCCACCACTGGGAATCCACTGTGGTGAATCGAGACCACGTAAGTCTGAAATCACCCCTAGTTGTCATTAGAATGGCTAAAGGGAAAATAAAATAATGCTAGAGAGTCAGAGTGATACAACATCCCAATCATATGATCACGTAGCATTTTCTCTAGAACTCTTTATATTCATCACAGGAAAAGGAAAAAAACAGAAGTGATATTATTCTACATGATGCTCCATTTATCTTCTTCCCATTTAAGTTTTCTATTGTTTCATATACGAAATTGAATGCACAGAACAACTCTCTGAAAATTCTAATCAAAAGCTACCGTTCAGCACAGCTGAAGCTGGGAACTGACACCTTGAAGAGCGGACAAGTGATATTAAAATTGATTCATTACTGAGTGGGAGCTAATCTTGATATCAGATGACATTAATAATATACAAGAATCCACTGTGATACTTGGCTTCAGTGGAGCACAGCTCTCTAATTGAAACCTTCCAAGAAAATTTCACCAACTCATCAAGGTGGTTATTTTAAACGACTGGAAACAAATGAAGGCAGTGAGAGAATATCAATGCACAAGGAATCCAGGGTGGCAGATTAAACAGTTTCAGATTGCACGGACTGGGGCAAAAGGCCTCAGGTCCTAGTTTAATATTTTTAAGTGAGGGAAAATAAAGTAAAAGTGTGGGAGAAAAGAAACGGTAACCATTCATGTATTCAGTAAACCAAGGTGCACAACATGCACAGCTCCAGGCCACATGCAGCTTGTGAGATAGTTTTTCTTAGCCCAGGGACTCCTGATAAAATTCTGAGAATCTCAGCTCTTGCTAAGAATAGAGTATATTTCTAACTGTTGTGGTTGTGGAGAAAAACTTGAAAGCATGACTACAGTTTGTTTCAGGAGGATCTGGAACCAGAAGACTGATAAAAAAGAGTGTCCCAGTCTTAAAGCTCAACTCAAGGACTTTATTTGTGAGCATTGAACTTTTGAGGTTGGCAATAGCTGGGTTCTTGGTCACCTCACTTGACTGGGGTTCACTTCACACACAGCCACACTCTTTTTCTCCCTTACTACTCTGCCCTCTCCTTCTCTCTTCCCTTGATATTCCTCTCCAGAATTGAGAGGCTGGTACATGTTTGGAGGGAAACTGAGGCACAGGTCAAGTTGCAGACCCTGTGTAAGGTGACAGCTGGGGAGAACCTACTACAAGCCTCTCTGTGCTATAGTACTAGTCGTGATAATGCTAACTATTTGCTATTGTTGGTTCATGGAATAGTTCTGGAATGCTAGTTCTAGAAAAATCTCCCCTGTAGACTAGTGGATAAGGTGAAAACCCGGGAACCAGGATTCAAATCATAGTGTATTCATTTATGATTTATTTATTTAAATGTATACCATGACCTTCCCCTCAGGCTCAAGGCAGTTGAGCTTAGCCATGGACTCACTAGGATGGTGTTAGGCAAATCATCTCTCTGGCTCAGTTCCCTATCTGTAAAATGGGAATAATAATGACTTACCTCACAGGTTTGTTATGAGGGTGAGCTAGATAAAGACTTAGAAAGTACTGTGAAGACTACAGGTGCCATAGGAATGATTCATAATAATTCCTGTTAAATTCTATATGTGTTTCTCATAAGGGATGACATCAAGCTCAACAACCACAATGGGTAAAAACAGACATAACAGAGACCTGCTGGGGCCTCCTCTGGCCTGGACCTCACCTGCATGTTTGTGCAGGTGATGCTAGATGTTGGCCCGGGAATACCCCAGGCTGTGTTGGCAGCGAGCCCAGGCTCTGACCTCAGAAAACCGCTGAGGGGGCAGCCCAGGCTAAGGCCCAAGCAACTGGGTCAAAGCAGGACACGGTGGGCTAACATGTCTGTTTGGAACAGCAGACACCGCCCGGGTTGGGGACTGCCATGGCCGGCCTCCATGACTGTCATTGACTGCCCATCATGGGAGGGAGGGCGCTGGGGACAGCATGGGGGCAGGGCTGGATGACTGCACATCTGTGTTTCTCCCTGACCTCCCTGGACCCTGGCACAGGCATGTTTGTTCTGTAGCCTGACCAGGCCCGGACCATGTTGGCTGGCACAGCAGCTTCCCTCCTCACTCCAAACTAGGTTGCCACCCACCAAGTTGCAGCCACTTGTGTTTTTATCCAGTGTCCTTTGGAAAGAGCTAGTCTGTCTGTCATTGAATGTGCATAGATCCTGTGTGTGGATTTGGTAAGTTGGTGCAGGATTATTTAGCTCTACTTCATAGGCAGCAAGCTGTAGTCTAGCCTGGTAAAATGGCAGCACCTGAAGACCAATTATTGTAATGTATCAATTATTAATTATTAATTATTAATCATTAATCATTAATTATTAATTATTTGTTGTTAGTTATTAGTTATTAGTTATTAATTATTACTATTTATTAGCAAATATTTATATAGCACCAGCAATGTACCTGGTGCTGTACAACGTAATGGAATAGACACGGTTCCTGCCCTAGGGCTTACAATCTGAGAGACGGCGAGGGGGTGGGGAGATGAAGGAAGAGGAACAGAGGGAGAGACAAGGACCACTTTTAAACGAGGTGCAGAAAAGTGCCTCCTGAGCCCGCGTTGAGAAAAAAGCAGAGCAGGGAGTGTTTACACACTCTCCGCGCTGACGGAAGTGACGTGCTCCCCGTTGTCGGCAGTGGGGGCCGGAGATGCGGTGCTTTGAAGAGGTGCGTTCTGAAAGTCTGAAAACTGAGGCTTTCAGAACGCATCTCTTCAAAGCACCGCATCTCCAGCCGCTGCCACTGCCAACAACGGGGAGCTTGTCACTTCCGTCAGTGCAGGGAGTGTGTAAATACTCCCCGCATGGCTTTTCTCTCAACGCAGGGCTCAGGAGGTGCTTTTCAGCGCCTCGTTTAAAAGCGGCCAAGGAGTGTAATATTCACAAAGATGCGAGGTCCCAGGTGCACGTGCCTGGCTTGGGTTACATCAAGAATGATAGCTGGCTGGCCCATGTGGTGAGGATATGAGTACACAGAGCTCAGGTGGCTGGAGGGTATCATCAGGAGTTAGGTGAGAGGAGCAAGGAGTCAAGGAGGGCAGAGCGGAAGGGGTGGGTCTTGAGGAGGGATTTGAAGGTACGAAAGGAGGTGGCAAGGTGGATGTGGGCAGCAAGGGAGTTCCAGGCATAGGGGGCAGCTAAGGAGAAGGGACAAAGTTGGTTAGGGGAGCAGGGGAGGTGTGGGAGGGTGAGAGAGAGGACAGAGGAGGAGCAGAGTTCATGGACTGGAGTATGGAGGGAAATTAGCGCAGAGAGGTGGGGGGGAGAGCACTTTATAGGTGAAGAATAGGAGCTTGTGCAGGATTCGCTCAGGAAGCGGGAGCCAGTGAAGAGAGGAGAGGAGGGGCTGTACGTGGTTGAAGTGACGGGCGAGGTGGATGACTCTGGCAGCAGAGCTTTGTACAGAGATAAGGGGAGAAAGGGGAGAGCAGGGGAGGCCAGTGAGAAGAAGGTTACAGTAATCGAGGTGAGAGATGACCAGGGTGTGAACAAGGGTTTTGACAAGGGTAATGTTCCTAAGAGTCAGCTGAGCTATGTGAGCAATGCAGTAGGCCTGAGGGGAATACGCAGGAGTAAGGAATTTCAGGATGTTGCTCCTCTTAAGTAAAGTGAAACTCCTTTTGAGATCTGGGTAAGAGGGCTGGAGAGTAAAAGAGAGGCTCTTCTCAAGGGAAAGCCCTGTATCTTGTGACATTGTGGACTTTTTTTGCGTGCACTGTCTGTACATAAGGACTTCTGGGAATAAACTTGGTACTGACCGCAAGCTCTGAGGCTTGGAACCCCAAGGGTCATGTACCAAAATAGACATAAGGCCAAGAGCCACAAGACATGCATGCATGCATACACACACAAACCATCCATGCCTTCGTCACCTCGCGACTCGACTACTGTAACGCGCTCTACGTGGGGCTTCCCTTGTTCCTGGCCCGGAGGCTGCAGCTGGTGCAGAATGCGGCGGCCCGTCTTCTTACGGGGACGGGTCGCCGGGAGCACATTACACCGGTGCTCCGAGCGCTGCACTGGCTGCCGATAGTGTGCCGGGCCAGGTTCAAGGTCCTAGTAATGATCTATAAAGCCCTATACGGCCTTGGCCCCTCTTACCTTAGGGACCGCCTCGCCCTTCGCGCCCCGGAACGACTCCTGCGGTCTGCCGGGGGTGCCCTCCTGGAGGTCCCCCGTGTTAAGCGGGGGGCCACGATGGAGCGGGCATTCTCGGTGGTAGGGCCGCGGCTGTGGAACTCCCTTCCGGAGGAAGCTCGCCTGGCCCCAAGCCTTTTGACATTTCGGCGGAACTGTAAGACCTGGCTGTTTGCCCAGGCCTTTGGGGGGGGGGGGGGGGGGTGATTTTTAATCCCCCACCTGTATATTTATTTTTATACCACCCTGTTTTATTGATATGTTTTATAATTGTATTTTAAATGTTTTAAATGGTTTTTTATTGTTGTTAACCGCCCCGAGCTGCTGTGCAGGATGGGGCGGTATAGAAATTTACTAAATAAAAAAAAAATAAAATTTTTTTTTCTATTTTGTGATTGGCTGGCAGCGCTGGTGCTCTACAGTCCTGGCTGCTGAGTGCTGAGATTCTGAGGAGCAGCCGTAATTCAGCTGCTGAGGTTTTGATGCAATGAAGTAAGAACATTAAGACATAACGGGGCCCAGGAGCAGCCCTGGCTGAGAGATGCATTTGGACTGCCCAAGAGCTGCCTGTGGCTCCCCAGCCACAGTTTCCCCACCCTTGCTATATGCAGTGTATTCTTGGTCCAGGGTAAAGAAGTGACGGTCCAGTCTCACAAAGATTTAGGCCCCAGAGGGTACCCTGTCCCAGACTCCAATCCTGAAATCAGTTCTGCACACATGTACTGTCTGCTGCTGATTCCTAAATAGGGTTGCCACCTCCTGGTTTTGATCTAGAGTCTCTAGGCTCTAGGGAATCCCCAATTTCTCTGAGTCAGCCAGCTCCTCTCGGCCCCCAGTAATGTAGGGAAATCAGGGAGGAAGAGGAAGGCTGCGTCACAAAGTGGGCAGGTCATAGGGACTTTTACACCTCTTTTTCAATGTGGCTTTGCCTCTAGAGACTACATAAATGTTAAGGGTAGTGGGGTTTTGTCAGAAGGGGGCATGACAGTCCTTTTGCCCCAATCTGCACAACGGTGCCAATCCCAAGTCCTGTGTGCAATGATGTGTGTACGCACAGCACCACTGTGCAGTTTGTGTACATGCTGTAGGCCTCATGCCCGGGGTGCGCGCGCCATGTGTGCTCTGTGCGCCAGTCCGCGGGGTTGGGATTGCTCCCATTATGACTCCACTCCCTCTGGGTGAAAGCCCAGAAGAAAGCAGTAACCTTACTTCCAAGGACCTCTGTGAGGATACAGAAATCTGCCAGCATGAAGCTCTGTGAATGTCTAGGGCCATACTGAATAGTGGCAACACAAGCTCAACCATACTTCAAACAGGGAGTGAGCACTTTTGATGAAAGCAGCAACTGCCACATTCATATGCAAATGCTCTTGTGATTAAAGAATACAGGCCTTCACACTAGCAAACATTTGTTTGAACAAAACCTTTTGCAGAAAGGGGTGGGGGGGAGGAGAGAAAAGGCAGAATCCAGCGGAACAAAAGGACTATTCTGTATTTTTCAGAATACAGCTTTGAAGTGTCCACCCGACTCTGTGCCACAAAGTGTGTGGCTGACATTGGGGATACGCTTCTCTGAGAGAGGAAATCCCCAGGAGTCCTTTGCAAGCTCTGTTTTCTTTTCCACAGTGGCAGCATATTTTTAGCAGCACTTCTGCTCAATTCTCCTAATTCAATTGAAAAGAAGCTCTTGCATCCTGAAAAGCAGCCTCTGGATTGGTTCAGTCAATGGAATGAAGCCATGAAGAAAGGCAGGATTTTACCCATGATCCATGGAAACCTGCCACTTTATCCTGCGGAGTTAGAGCCCATCTGAAGGGGATGGTACTGCAGGTGTTCACTTGTATAAATAAATACAATAATATTTGATGTAACAGAAAAGTGATTGAACATAGAGCACGCTCAGTCCATATTCAGACTCTTACAAAAGAGGTGTAGAGGAAAAGGTCCTTGGGAAGGAGGCAAATATTCTATGTATATAACATTCCAATGGTGAAACAGGTAGCTTATCTCACTAAAAATACCAATGTATTTAATAAATTTGAAGGCAGACAAACTGACAGGGTGATGTCTCAGTTTACACTGCCTACCTTGCCCTGCTTCCAACAAATGGCACGTGCAGCAAATCGTGACTTTAATTTCCATTTCCCGGAGACAATGTAAGATCTATTTATTTGGCCAGGCTAGAGCTGAACCGGGTACTCGGCCAGTCAGGCACACTGTTGAATTTGGGGTGCCCGACTTACCCTGGTCACGTTTGGGCACCAACTGGTACCCAAACGCGACTCAATGGGCTACCCAACTCCCCAGCCTGACTCACCTCACCAGCCAGGCTGCTGCTCCTCTACTCTGGACTCCTGTCTGCTTCTCCCTGGGCCACATGTCGCACAGCTGAACAGGAAATTTCCCCACTTGGGTTTTCATGAGCAGGAAGGGGGAGTGAGGAGGCCTTTCCCCATTAGTGTGTACCCACCAAATGGGTCCAATGTGTGGCAAAACACAGCGAGGGGGCAGTATACAGCTGAGCCACCCACCTTACTATGCTCATCCAGATCTCTAATCTGCGGTCCCCAAAGCTGGCAAACCCCAGAAAGACCTCATTTTCACTGCCACCACATGGGTTCCAAAAATCAGAAGAGTTCCACAGACCCCAGGATATGTGAACTCCAGAAAGTTATAAGCCCACAGCTTCCCAAGGCACCCTGTTCCCTGGCCCCCTTTATCTGGTATTCTCCCACTTCCAGGAGGCAGAACTCTTGGAGCAACACAGAGGTGTTTACCTTGGTCAACAGCTATCTTGGCTAAAAGAACCAGAGGGGAATTCCTTTCTCCCTCTTTGGTAGCTATGCCTTCCAGGTGAAGGGAGGGATTCTTTGCAAGCAAACACACTCACGCCCATTGGAGTTAAGAACAGAAAAATCTTAGACTTTACTTACAGAGTTAAAAAGGTACAAAAAGGCACTAAAGGGTAAGAAAACAAGTTACATTTTTGAACAAGCCCCAGAGTCCAGTTTGAGGGGTACGAGGACCCTTTTTGAATCCGTATCTGTCTAAATTGTATTTGTTCAGGCAGGCAATCTGGTTGCTTATAAATCACAGTTCTCCATGTACAGATGGTAACTCACATGGGGTGCAGTCCTCGGTTCCAATCTGGCAGGAACTCAGATCTTGCAAATGTCAGAGCAGGCAGGAAGAGGCAAGAGCAGCAAGTAGGAACTGTCTGTCCCTTTTAAGGTCCTAACCCCCTCTGTTGGGATTGGTCTGTGGTAGGTCACCTGATCTATGACCCAGTCCAAGGCAGGGAGGTCTCTGCCTAACCACGTGGTGACAAACCAGTCACTTGGTTCAGGAATGTGGTTAGGAATGTGGCTAGGTTGCCATGTGCTCACAGGAGAAAAGAGGGCAGGTCTCACCCAATTCAGGAATTCAATGCTGTCCTGCTAGGGTCCCTCTGGAGGCAAAGGCAGGGACAAAAGGTTTTTTGCCACACCCTGTTTCCAGGGGGACCCAAAATGGGTGAACACGTGCTCCCTTAATATGGGTTCTCCCAGGAACAGGTGACCCATTAGGGAGATGCACACATATGGGAAAAGGTCTCCTCATCTCTCCCCCCCCATTCAGAAAAAGCTGAGGTGGGAAGTTCCCTGCTCAGGTGAGCAGCGTGCAGGCCAGGGAGAAGCAAAGAGCAGTCAGGAGTCCATAGCAGCAGCAGCCAGGCCAGTGAGGCGAGTCAGCTTGGGCAGCCATGAGTGCTGGGATTGGTGTCCTGGGGCCCCAGTAAAACTCACATTTTAGGGCACCAGGTGCCCAATGGGGGATCAGGTACCCTCGGCTGCCCATGGGGGTGACCAAAAGGGAGAGTGATTTTAATATGAATTTTACATACATTATTGGCTGCTGCTGTTCGTGGCCGGATGGGAAGGGAACATGGCAGATTTGGAGGAGCACCTCTCCAATGAGAAGAAGGTGCGCATTAGGGATGGGTGAACAGATCGCGGTTTGGGTTCGGCTGTTCGGTTTGGCTGTGTTCGGTTCGTCCATTCTGTTCGTCTGTTCGGTTCGTCTGCGTTTGGTTCGTCCGTTCAGTTCGTCCGTTCAGTTAGTTTGCTGGGTTCGGGTTCGGCCGTTTGGTTTGGCTGTTCGGTTCAGCCGTTCTGTTTGGTCGTTCGGCCATTTGGTTTGGCCGTTCGGGAAATGTTGTTATGGGTGTTTTTTTTGTTTTTTATAGGGTTTTTTGTTTTTTTATTGAGTTTTATATGGTTTTCTTTTGTTTTTATTTGGTTTTTTTGTTTTTATATGGGTTTTTAAAAAAAATAATAATAATCCAATATTATATATATCTATCTACACTAAATCTAACTGCTATTAACTATTCTAAATGCTATGAACTAAATGGATTATCTAATAAGTACACAGGCCTACTCCTACAAACACTAAAACTAAATCACTAACGCTATCTCTATCACTAAGCTAGCTCCTACAACTACTATCCCTAACCTATCTCTCTCTCTCTCTCTCTCTCTCTATATGGGATGGGGGGGGGAATCATAAACACAAGGTTTCAGTTTAAGGTTTAAGTTTCATTTCAGTACATAACTGAAATGAAACTTAAAGCAATCTAATAATCCTACTCAACACCTGCTGTTCAGGGACAGTGACTAGCTCAGAAGGTGTTGGGAAGGGGGGAGGCATATAGTTTCATTTATGGCAAGCCTCTCTACCCCTGGTGCCTGGAAGTCTGCTCCTCAGTGACTAGTACTACCCCTCCCCGTCACCTTACAGTGAACCTTTTTTTGCCACCCGAACTCACCCGAACACGATCCGAACTGACCGAACTGTTGGGCCATTTTGCCGTTCGGTGTTCGGGTTCTGTTCAGTATGTTCGGGTTTGTGTTTGGGTTTGCATTCAGCCATCCGAACAGGCTGAGTTCGGGCCAAACTCCAAACTTCCGAACCGCGTTCGCCCATCCCTAGTGAGCATAGCAGTAAAGTTCAGTATCCATGCTCCTCCTGGGGAATTTAATGAAGTGCTTAATGATGTCTGGTTGCTGCTTAACAATGATAATCTTCTCAGGGAAGGAGCAGCCCATGCATTTGCACAGTATAACCTGGACCAGTTTACTCCAGTAAAAACCAAAGTCTATGATGAAGAGGTTTTAATAACGGAAGATGGCTACTTGGGAAATGGAAAATGTTTGGATCCCAGAAACAAGATTTCTTTTAAATTTGATCACTTAAGAAAGGAGGCTACTGATCCAAAACACCATGAAGTTGAAAATGCAATAGAGTCTTGGAGAAATTCAACTGAGACTGTAATGAGAGCCTATGTGAAAGAACATTATCCAAGTGGTGGTTGCACAACTGCGATCGGTGAAAACTATCAAACTATGTCTGACATACATTATATCTTTGTATATTTTGTACATGTCTGTTTATGATGTTTTATTTTAATCACTCAGAGCCTTTGGAGAAGGGAGGATTAAAAATCTCAATAAATAAATACCTTACTGGGCTCAGATGCAGTCTGTCAATAAAGCTGCAGTCCATTGGTTCAGCACTAAAGCATGTCCTGTGCACTTTAGGAGCTGCCTTGTTGATGTCTCTAGACTCAAGCCCCTTTGTTTTACACAATTTATCAATTATTGGGTAAAGGCTGCGGGGTGGTGGGAGGGTGGGGGAGGGCACAAGACCACACTATTCCTTCAATCTGACAGAGCTCTTAGAATATAAGCCTCTTGTGTGTTATAATGAAGGGCTCATAATGAAGAAAGCACAATGAAAATACCAGAGATGGAGCTGAAACATTTAAGGAGTCTGCTATAATAAGAACAAAAGAGTGCCATACTGGGGCAGACCAATGGTCCTTCTAGCCCTGCATCCTGTCTCTGACAGTGGCAGGCAGCTGGTGGACTTTTAGGTTGGTGAGGCAGTGGGGAGGGTCACTTGGGATGGGTCACCCTTAAAATTTTACACATTACTTGATGAATTAAAAAAAAAATTCAGAAAATACTGATCTAACCTTTGCCTTTTCTCGTCAAAAAAATCACACATAATGTCTCGGTGTACATTTGTAACCCAAGCAGTTTTTCTCCTGTGGCACAAAAATGTAGTCAACATTTTTACTTTTTATCGCTTTGTCCTCACAGTCAATGCCCTTCACACACACACACACACACACACGCACACACACACACGAGACAATCTCTTTTATGGGGAATATTTGAACCACAAGTGTGTAACCAATAACCAATAATTGAAGGGTGCTCAATTTCATTTTTTTCTATTATTCTGCTGCACCTTGAGAGATGTTCAATTGTAATTCATCTGATAGTCTGTAGGGGAAAGCTTCTGAGGTGATCAATTTCATTTTTTTCTGCAGTTCACAGTGCCAGACAAGGGTCCTTTTCAGAAGGATGCTCTAACGGTGATCAATGGTCAGTTACTTTTTCTATACATGTTGCGGGGCTGCAGGTGTGCTCGATGGGTTCCCTGCAACATGTATTAGCAAATATAGCTTCCAGTTGGTCGCCATTAGAGCGTCTTTCTGCAAAAGGGCCATAGAGAAGTGTCCTGACAGTGCAAGGCAGTGAAAACAGAATTGAAGGGGTTAATTTATTTTCATCTTCCAGTGAGGAGTGGCTTTGACTTCCAGGTCCACTGTCAGTGTGACCTGGCCTTGAAAAGTGTTCCGTTTGGGTGATTTTGAGCTGGGGTACAAATGTACGCCAATTGGAATGCATTGGCTGGAGTACATCTTTACACCAGTAGCAAAAAGCCATTGTAAGCTGGCGTACATTTGTGCCCCGGCACTTTTTTGGACATAGAAGATAGACGGTATGAGGTATCTGGCTGAAATTTGAGTATGTTGTGGTAGAGGTGCCAGTGACAATGTCCCAGTTATTCAAATGTGTAGAGCCACTAATTAGCATATTTTTACATGCATTTTTCACTCTGGACTACACTTGTACCCCAGAAAAATAGGTAAAGGCTAAAGACTACACAATCTTGGTGACATGCAATAGTGAGCAAAATAAAAAACTCTCTGAGCAAGTCAAAAAGGGAAACCAGCAGTTGCTTTTGTAGGCCAGCTGGTGGAAAAGAAGACTGGCAAGTCAAGAATCCAAGTCTATTTTAGGTAAGGAGACATTAAATGTATGTGTGATTTCTTTCGCTTAAAAGTTGGCTACGTAAAAATGAGAATCCACACATGAGAAAAACCCTTTAGGTGCCAGCAGTGCAAGGAAAACTTAGGGAGAAGTTGGGGGCACTTGATATACATTAGGGAATCCACAGGGTCGGCCTTACCACAGGACGGTTATGGGCAGCTACACAGGGCCCCGCGCTTGGGGGGCCCCAGTGGGATTGGGGGTTTAGTAATTTTTAATTATTTTTTTAAAAATTGGGTCAGGTGGTGGTGGGGGCAGCAGGAGTGAGGGAGAGGCAGAGGCCCTGCCTCTCCCACACTCCACACCTCCCCCCTGCCTGGCACAGTCTCAGTCAGGTGAAATGAGAGAGGCAGAGGCCACACCTCTCCCTCATTTCCCCTGGCCGAGAGACTGACAGTCAGTTGAGGGGGCCAGCAGTGTGAGGGAGAGGCAGGTCCTCTACTTCTTCCCTCACGTCCGCCAGAAGTGAGGGAGAGGAAGACAGAGACCCCACCTCTCCCTCATGCCGCTGGCCCCCTCCACTGCCTACCTGGCTGTTTCGGCCAGGGGAAATGAGGGACAGGCAGGGCCTCTGCCTCTCTCTTCCTCATTTTTACTGGCTGAGAGACTGTGTAAGGCAGTGGGGGGGGGGCAGCCCGGCGCGGGGCCCAGGCTAGAGGTGGCGAAGGCAGTGATGATGGCGGCAGCACTGGTAGTGGATCAGGTAAGTGATCCAGTTGGAAGCTGAATGGCTGCTCAGGCTTGGGGATGGGCGGAGGGGCACTCCCCTCCACCCATCCCCGAGCCCAGGCCCGGATAGCATGTCGCCCCCAGGCTGGGGAGCGCCCCCTCAGCCAGGGATTGCTCCTAGGCTTCACCGCGGGCGGAAGAGATGGGGCCCTGCATTTCTTCCCCGCCCTGGGCCCCGCTTAAGGTAAGGCCAGTCCTGGGAATCCACACAGAAGAGAAGCCTTTCATGTGACCTCAATGGGAAATGCTAGGGTGAGCTCAGCCTTCAGCACACAGATCAAGGAACACAAAAAAGCATTGAAAAATCCTTAAAATCCCAAGACTCCCAGTAACGTCAGGTCACTCAGGGAGTGAGGGACAAAAATAAATTCAAAGGGGCTACCTGTATTTTCCCATTTCAGAGATACTTTAAAGCTACACAAGGCTGCATGAAAAGCCAGTTTTCACGCTGCGGCAGAAAGATTGAATTTAACAAGCCAGCAAATAAAAACTGGACAAACTTTTCTAGTTAAAAGTTAACTAGATTAACCCAAATTAAACCTGATTAAAATTAAATCAAATTAAATCTGATTCAAAGTCCAACAAAAATTGTCTCTCAGCATCACATCACTCAATGAGAGGGGGAGGGGAATTCAATGGGGCTACAAGAAGAAAAAGGAGCACCACTATTTCCCCTTAAATACACTATTGAACTTATTGGAGACAGACAGGGTTATAATATGTTCTCTTATTAATTTTTCTCTGACAGTATAGGGTTTTGAATTAAACAGAAATCATTAGAGTATTATATTATGTTCAGTCATTAACTATTGTCCCAAACTCATAGCCTTAGTTCCAGATGAAGGCAGTAGATTTAATTCCAGCCAAGCAACTGAAGTAACATATTCTCCCATTATCACCTAAGTGAACACCACAAATATCGAAGCCACCTCATTTAAAATTAAGCATATGATTCATAAAGCAATAATGCATCGCAGATGGATCATTACGTGCTGCTACATAGATAAATACATGAAACACTCTCGGCTTTCATTAGGTGCTAAGTTTTACTGTTAGTCATTATACGGTTATTAAATAATTGAAAACGTGTATCACTATTTCAGTAGTGACGGTAGCATGTAATTAATATGTTCAGCTGTCAACAAAGTAAATACGTGGAGGTTTTTTTTAAAAAATAGCTTTAATTCAGATTTTCTTATATCCTATTTTGGGGGCTTAAGAGGGTCATGGAACTTGTACTGACCCTCTGTGGAGGAATATATTTCACCCTATTTGCACTGTGCAATCAATCATTTAGGTCATGTTATATTGTTTGTTCTGGGTGACTTGTTTCAAGATGGCCAAATGAATGCTTTCATCTGCAATTATTCTTCTCTGACTACACACCTGATGCCACTTTCTCTAGAGTAGTAGTATTAGGTCTTGTTTACATGAGCATTGGCTTCAAGGTAAATACCCAATTGGGCAAAGAGTAGGGTTGCCACCTGTGGTGGTTTTTTTACCCAACATTTCCATAGGCCAAAATGGAAGTGTCAGGCAAAAAATGACCGAAAGTGGCAAACCTAACTATGAGTCGAAAAAGACATAGATCTGGAAGCTGGGAAAATGACAACACCAGGACACAAAGGTCCTGAAAAGTAATGGAAGGAACCAAAAAGTCATAGAAATTAACAGGAAGTGCTGAAAGATTATAGAGGTTGTGAAAAATTGCAAATAATTGCCACCCACAATCCCGAAAGCAATGAAATTGCAAAATGTGTCCAGGACTTTAAAATTCTATCAAACATTTGGCAATGTTCCTGACATGATGGGATTTCCCATCTAGTCAAGAATGGCCAATTTTGATTCGGAACTAATCCGGTATGCTCAAGGCCAATTGAACTTAACTGGTTTCTGGGTTGCAGCCTGTTTGTACACATTCCTAGAAACAAACATTTGCTTGTGTAAATGAGTAAGAAAAGCTATACATACCCAAGCACAGTGGAACTTTTGCATATGTTTCTCTGCAGTATCCACCCACTATTGCCTATTGCTTTATCAATATGTGTTTATTTTCCCTGCTTGAAGCAGGGCTGGCATTAGGGCAGGACAGATGGGACAGCCACCTTGGATTCTATGCTATGTTAGGGTCTTACAGACAGTCACTGCTATTGAGGGTCTCAGGACCCTTCAAGAGTGGCAGTGGTGACGCCCCCAGAAACCCTCAGGGCTCTGTCCTCGGACCAGTGCCCCCAGGAACTCTCCGGGCTCTGTCCTGGGTCTGGTATCTTTATTCATTACTTGGAGGAAGGGGTGGAGAGAGTACTTTATCAAGTTTGCTGATGACACAAAACTGGGAGCGGTCGCAAACAGCCTGGAAGATGGAATTTTTTAAAAAAATTAAAAAATATGGTAGGTTAGAAATCTGGGCTGAAATTAACAAAATGAAATTCAGCTGAGATAAAGTGTTAAGTTCTGCACTTGGGGAGGAAAAACCAAATGCACAAGTATAAGATGGGGGAAACCTGGCTTGGCAGCAGCAGATGTAAAGAAGATCTAGGGATTGTGGTTGATCACAGACTGAACATGAGTTAGCAATGGGGTGTGGAGGAGGGCAACAAAGGGTGCAGTCAGATGAGACACCTACTATGTCTTGGGCAGCCTTATCACAGATGCAGTGCATTGTGTGACCAGCAGTTGCCAGATGTTCTTCCCACCACGGGACAGGCAGCTGGCTGTTACATGCTGTGTCCTCAGAAAAAGGCCAAGGATGCAGCGTGTAGCAGCCTTCCCAAAATGGTATACTTGTCTGCTTGGTTGCTCGTCTGCCCTATCGTTCTCTGCCCCAACACGTGGTGAAGTTTACTGTGGGACTTTGAGCGGCAGTCACTTACGCCAGTCCCACGTGGCCCCGGCAGGGCCAGGGGTTGGATAGTGTTCAGGCGCAGGAAGGGAGGTGGGGCATGGCCGGGTGCTTGCTCAAGCTCATGTGACCAGCAACTTGGCCTGCTCCTGGCTGTGGTGGGAGGTCAGCCAACAACCCAGCCACCGAGCTTCCCTGTGGGGGGAAAGGGGGAGCTGACCATCTGTCCTACTCCCTGCACTGGTCCTGCAGTGTGGTGGCTGCGTTTGCCTGTCATAGGGCCACGCAGGGATCAGGCCCTCTGCAGCTCATGTGGCTGCACCCAAAGATGATAAAGGACTTGAATAACAAGTCTTCTGAGGAAAGGGTGACGAAACTAGGTCTGTTTAGCTTAGCAGAGAGAAGATTAAGAGGAGAAATGATAGCAGTCTTCAAATATCTAAAGTGCTGCCACCAAGAAGACGGCAGGGAACTGTTCTGCATCGCTACAGAAGGCAGGACAGGAGCTGAAATGAGTATCTGCAAAAATGGGTCTATCTGGTGGATTTCTGGTACCTGAACTGACCTGACAACACGGAATACTGATAGGCACCTGATTGTGAACTGATTTGGGTAGTCGATATCCCAGAAGGTCGACTTCTGGTACTGGCCTGATTTTTCAACTTCTGACACTGTTTTTGTGGATTTCCATCCTGGAAAATCGACTTCCAGTCCATTTTTTGGTTGTTGTTTCATTTTTTTTACCAATGTTCCATCCCAATATATCAATCCATAATTGGAAAGTCAAAAAATCACTACCAGAAATTACTGGTTTTCCAAGTATCTGGGCACCCCATTGAGTACTCAATGTGGTATTCGAAAATGCACGTGTTATCCATGCATGCTAAATGAATGACCTGCTTCAGCTCTAGGCACGCAGAACTAGAAGAAACAAGTTCAAGTTACAGGAAGATAGATCTTGGTTAGATATCAGAAAAAACTAGGGCTGAAACTTGATCTTGATTTTCCCGTGATTCTTGCTGAGAATCCCAGTTCTCAACTCACTTCTTGCAAGAATCAATAGGGATGGGCGAACGTGGTTCGGTAGTTCGGTGTTCGGCCCGAACTCGGCCTGTTCGGACAACCGAATGCGAACATGAACCTGAACGTGAACATACCGAACGGAACCGAACACCGAACGGCAAAATGGCGAACACACTGAACAGATCCGAACACCGAACAACGAAATGGCCGAACAGTTCGTTAAGTTCGGATCGCGTTCGGTTGTGTTCGGATGGCTAAAACGTGGTCTGTCAGGTCACTGGAAGGCCAAATGTAGGGGGAAGTCAAGTCATTTGACTCACCTAGGAGCAGGCACCAGGAGTGGAGTGTGGAGAGAGTGGCTTCGAGTAGCAGCCAGCCTGCTGAATCACCATGTCTTTTCACCTCAGACCACTGGCTTGGCAGTCTGCAATTGGCTACGGGCTAGGCTGCACGGAGCCAATGGGGCTTGATTTGAGGCGGGCGCAGCAAGAAACAAAACTTTCTGCCTCCCCCATTCCCAATACCTTCTGAGCTAGTCACTGTTCCCAACAGCAGGCGTTTCAGAAGGCTCCTCTTCACCCAGCATTTTCCACTCCAGCTTCGCAATCCATTGCTGCCATCCTCCTCCTATTTCACCCATCAAACCCTCATCTACCCCCATATTCTCATTTATTTACATTAGGTTTGATAGATTTAGTTGTTGTTTTTTGTTTTTATCCCTCCCTGTGTTCA
>QEPC01007559.1:11893523-11913268 GCA_003113815.1 Sphenodon punctatus | reverse complement strand
ACTGATGCCCACTGCCCACGCACCCACACGCACGCCAGTGAGCTCTCTCCAACAGATAGAGCCTTTCTTGTCCTCAAAGTAAAACATTTTTTTACGAACCTGGCAGCAGCTCCAGAGCCCGTCGCTTCCTCCTCATCCGAGGAGTAAGCCACCAGTGCAGGACGAGCAGCACCAGCTGCAGCAGTAGCCCTAGCCGCCGCCGCCGTAGCTGCCACCAGGGCAGCTGCCTCGGCCACCTCCTCCTCCTCGAGTGGCAGTGGCTGTGGTAGCACTGGCAAATTGGCCCCCAGCCGGGGGATCCTCACCACAGCCTTCTTCATTATTTTTTTTTTAAAACAAGGATCTCTCTCTCACCCAACACACAAACTGAACCAAAACACACAGCCAGCCAATCCAACAAAGTCACACACAGTCAAACACAGCCAAAAACACACCAACTGAGTCAAACACACACTCACTCGCCACACAGCTCTGCACGCACACTAATTTCTGTTTTTCGGTGCTTCTGTTTTCGATTTCGGGCTCTCGCGTGATTTCAATGACCTAACGGCCGAACACGAACTCGCTGAATGGCCGAACATGAACAGGCGAACACGAACGGCCAAACACGAATGGCCGAGCACGAACTCGGCGAACGGACGAATGGCCGAACATGAACGGTCGAACACGAACGGCCAAACACGAACGGCCAAACACGATCCGTGTCTGTTCGCCCATCCCTAAGAATCAATAATCAAGAAAATCCCAGTTCTCAACACTTTTTCACTCAAGAATTTTTCTTGGTATACTTTTTAATGTTTACCATTACTCTTTACCTTTACTTTTACCATTTACTGTTACTTTTAATGTGTATGTACCGTCTTCATCCCAGTAATGTGCATGCGCCACACCCATGGTGGCCATTTTACACATGCGCATCATCAGGAAGAACATGGCACACAGTAAACAGTAATGGTAAATGGTAATGATAAATGGTAAACAGGAACTGTAAACAATAAACAGTATATCGAGAAAAAATCTAGACCGTAATGACTAACAATGATAGAAATCATCCTGAGATCTCAGGTAATGTTTCTCCATTCTTGTGAGATTTTTGTGAGAAAAAGATTGGTTCTTGTTTCAGCCCTAAACTTTCTTAACAGTAAGAGCTGTGCAGCAATGGAACAAGCTGCCTAGAGAGATTGTAGGCTCTCCATCACTGGAGTTTTTCTAAAAGGTTGGACAGCCATCTGTCAGGGGCCCTTTTCACACAGACACTCTAACACTGATAAAATGGGTGTTACATTTTGTTATACATGTTGCAGGGCTGCAGGTGTGCTCTATGGATGCCCTGCAACATGTATTATAAAATGTAACACTCATTTTATCAGTGTTAGAGTGTGAAAAGGGCCAGGGATGCTGTAGCTGTAGCCATCCTGCATCCAAACAAGGAGTTGGACTAGATGATTCTTGAGGTACCTTCTAACTGTCAGATGAGTGGTGCGGGTTCTTTTCCCAGGACTTCGCAGAAGCAGCAGTGCTCTTGGGACCCATTAGGAGTAGTGGTGCTGCTGCTGCTCCCCGGGTCCCTCATGCAACAGGAGGGATCCGTGGGCTGATGTGTTCTGAGGCTCCTGGGGCAGGCACTTCCTCTGGGGCTTATCACTTCTTGAGGCAACATGGGCAGATACTTCCTGAAAGGTCATAACTACTCCACACATGACACCTCTGGGTGATCCTCCCTGTCCTGGCCCCCCCTCCGCCCCCACCCTAGCCACCTACCTGCCACCTCCAGGCCTTGCATATTCTAAGACTGGTCCTGGCCTGAAACTTCTGGTGGAAAACCTTAATCCAGAATGAAGTTTTATTTATTAAAATGTAACAACCTTTATAATAGCTTCAGATGAACTGTGACTGAACAAATAGCATCCCACTGTCATGAATTATGCTGGTGATGAAGCTGAACCACCAAATCAATCCTCTTCTTTCTTTCTTTCTTTCTTTCTTTCGTGGATAATTAGAATATCATCTAGATAAAAATCAGAGCTTCTCCTTCAAAACAGAGCTTGTTTTATTCCAAATATTTTGATTGGGTTAAACAGTGCAAAGTGATACTATTGTGTGCAACAGATGTGAACATTTTAATGACTGCGGCTCACTACTGTACAGTGGACCATGCATGCTGTAGGTGTTTTGTTCAAGAACAGAAATATGCTCAGCCATGAGCTGCTGAAGTTTCAAATCTTTCCATTCCTGACATCATTTGATTGAAAGGAACCTTTATAAAATGTGCTCTGATGTCCAATGCATAACTCTCTGTTGAAGCTTTACAGCTGCTGTTGGCAGCATCATTACAGGACATATGATTTAAACACAAAAATTATTATAGAACATGTGCTAAGTACAAAGTCTCTTTTTTCCTATTATAGTTCAAAAGATGAGACAGTCTGTATGTGGTGGTGTCACGGCAAAAAGAAGCCCATCAAGTCTGTACTATTTATACATTCTGATCTTGATATTTGAACCTCCTCTCTCAGCACTTTGTTGTACAGTGCAATAATGGTACTAATGTAGAAATGCATTCCTCCATGACGGGGTCAGTACAAGGCCTGCCCGTTCTCCTACAGACACAGGCTGTAGGCTGCTACTATGCGTGGAGATGAAGGCCACAATCCTCAAATCATGTATTCAACAGTTCTTACATTAAGGACGATGAACAGGCCTTCTCCAGAGTAAGTGATTTGAAGAACTCAGTTTAAGTTCCTAAGCAGGCTCTCAGTGAAATCAATGGGAATGTTGATATTCACATAAATGACATTGCTTCCCAAATGTGTGTGCAGGGCCAGATCTAATAGTTTGCAGTCTGTGTGATCACACAGTGCCCGATGCGTTGGGAGGCCCTATAGGGTTTAGTAGACAAGCCAAATACAGTAACCATATTATATCTCAACTTCAGTAAAGCTTTTGGCAAAGACCCCTTACTGGGCCTGGATTGTCAGGTTGTGGCAGTGGCCAGGAGTGCTAAATCGAGCAGTAAAAAAACTACTCACGAGTATTCCCTGAGGCTGCTTTTCGACAAGTGACCTGGGAAGCACGTTCTGCAACGCACTGCTAGGAAAAGCCACACAGGGTGCGTTTACACGCACCGGAAGTCACCGCCCGTCATAGGAATTGGCAGCACGTGCAGCCTCCTGCGACCTCTTTAAAGACGTGTTCTGGAAACCCCACCGAGGGAGGCCGTGCATGCAGCTGATTCCTGCAGTGGGAGGCCACGTCCGGTGCATGTCAATGCACCCCGCACGACTTTTCCTCCAAGCGCATAGAAGTACGTGCTTCCCAGGCCACTCATGTACAAGCAGCCTTAGTTCTGAGGGTTGGCCTCAAGTGCTCGGTCTGGTTCGAGGACCCTTGGCAAATACAGGGGCAGATTTTCCATTGGAGCATCTGAGCGGATGCCCCTTCCCCCCCCCCCCAATGCCCCTCAGCCTGCCCATGTGCCCACAGTCTCCCCGAAGCACAGATCCTGTGAGCTACAGTTGAAGACTTTTGAAAACATCCCTTTCTGTACTGGCTTTTGACTGAGAGACAGCAATCAGCTGTTATGGCTCTCAGCCAAAAGCAGAAAGTCAGGGCTGTTAAGAAAAGCCTCCAGCTGTGGCACACAGGCTCTGTGCTGTGGGGAGGCTGAGGGGCTGCATCTCTTCTGCTCCTCCTGGATCCTCCCTCCTTGAGTCCCTTCTGTGACTGGGGGAAGGTCTGGGCAGCACTGGGTGCTGAAAGGGGAGGCAGGACTGTTTCCTCCTCCTCCCTCTGCTCCCCTGGTGACAAGGCTAGGCAGAAGGGAGGGGGACTCTGGAGGAGTCAACTCCCCAACCCCCCAGAGAGCATGCGCTGTGTGATGTCCTGGAGAAACGATGCTCTCTGGGGGATTAAGGAGGGACTGGGGGCAATGCCAGGGGCTCCTTGGCCGGGTTCCTATGGAGGAACATATCTGAAAGATCGTCTGTCCTTCCATGTTCCATTCCAGTCCCTGTGATAGGCCAGAAGCACCTCCCTGTGGGTTCTGTCTGTTAGTCTTGTTCATAGGTGGGTGTTCTTGGTTGCTGCCCCCGTGCTTTAGAATTCCCTCCTCCTGGAGGTCCACTTGAGCCCAAGCCTCAGTATCTTCCAGAGGCGGTGTAAGATGTTTTTATTTGAAAAGGCATTTGGCGGGTAGGGACAGGGGATTGGGAGTGGGTTTTGGTGATGGTTTTGAGGTAGGAGTGTGAGAGATGGTTGGGTGGGGAGGTGGTATTGTGTGGGTTTGGGCCAGGGAGGTGTTGGGGGTTTAGGATTTTCCTGTATTAGTTTTAAATGTTTTTAAGATCTGTAATCAGCCCTGAGCCTCTGGGAAGGGCATCATATACATTTAAATAAATAAATAAATAAAAATTTTGTATTTTAAATTTTAAAACACTAAGCCTGTTCTCACCCAAGTTTATACAGGTTTCTCGGTGTGGAGTGCTGTTTCTGGGGAAGGTTGGAGGATTGGAGCAGCTGCCTGTCACTCACTGGAGTTTCCCCTGCACTCAGGTATTTTACCAGGGCTTGAGCCCCCCTCCCCATCTGGAGTGCTGTTTCTGGGGAAGGTTGGAGGATTGGAGTAGCTGCCTGTCACTCACTGGAGCCTTCCCTACCCCCTCACTCAGGTATTTTACCAGGGCTTGACGCCTTTGGGCATCAGCTGAAGGGCAACACCAAAGGGCGTCGACCATTGGTGGGGCCGTTGGTGGGGCCGTCGTTGGCGTTGGTACTCCCCTCTGTCTGTTGCAGCTGGTATCCTGAGAGGTGTGTGACGAGTTTGCTGTGAAAGACTGTGTATGGGCAGCGGAGACTTTGCCTGATCTGCGGCCTAGAGGAATCTGGCTGAGAGTGGTGACGTCAGAGGTAAACAAAGGTTCCTGCTTAAAGGTGAACTGCAGTGGCAGCCCTGTTGAGCCACCAGGAGATACAAAGCTAAGCCGAACAAATTAGAGAGATTGGAAGAGCCAGGACTGCAAAGATATGCTGTGATTGAGTCGCGTCACTCAGAGGAGTAAGACCAGGTGGTGAAGGTGTGTGCCTACTCTTCCTGGATATTCCTGGTATGGTGTTAGTTAACAGCGCAGAGGAAATCAGCAGGAGGTTGTCCGCTGATTGAGACTTTGAGCGAGTTCAGTGATCCCCCTGTGGACTGGTGCGAGTGGTCCAGTGATAACAGGGGGCTGTGGGAGTTGAAGTACCACTTGTGCTGTTCCGCCCTCTTGTGGACCTAGGATTCCAAGTAGTTTGTGTGCCCTTGTGTGCGTGGCCTTGGGTGTGGGGCCAGAGGCAGGGATGGGGGATCGCGGTTCGGAAGTTCGGCCCAAAATCGGCCTGTTTGGATGACCGAACCCGAACCTAAATCTGAACACAAACTGACCGAACCGACCTAGATTCTGAATATCAAAATGACCGAACAGTTAAGTCAGTTCGGATTGTGTTCAGGTGAGTTCGGATGGCAAAAACATGTCACTGGAAGGCAAAATGTGACAGGAAGGAGGAGTCAGCTGAGGAACAGACTTCTAGGCACCAGGGGTGGAGAGGTTTGGAGTAGCAGCCAGCCTGCCCAATCACCATCCTTTTTCGCCTCAGACCACTGACTTTGCAGTCTGCGATTGGCCTCGGGCTAGGTTGCACGGAGCCAATGGGGCTTGCGGTGAGGCAGGCACAGCAAGAAACAAAACTGATTGCCTCCCCCGTTCCCAACAACTTCTGAGCTAGTCACTAGGGGTGGGAAGTTCGGATCTCCCGATATCTGATCCTGCCTGTATTTGGCAGAATCAGGGATATTGGATAGATCAGAGAATTCCCCGTACTGGTGCCACTTCCGGCACCGGATTTTTTTACATTGCGGCCATTGAAATCAATGGTTGCAATGTAAAAAAAAAAGCCAAAAACCAATTTTCCCTACCCCTCCCAGGCTGCGCGGGTGGAAGGGGGGACACCCCTCACACATCCTGTCAGCCCAGCCTGTTTTTTTTTTTTTTTAAACTGGACCACCGGACCTGCAGGCTCTGGGCCGCTGCCGCACTTTCGACTGCCCGGCGGCAGTCAGGGCTATTGCTGAAGGAGGCAGCTCTCCTTCGGGAGCCCTCCCTACGATATCAGGCACTGTGGCACTCTTTAAACCCACCCACCCCCCGATCGCCTTTTATCTGCGCTGTGGGTGACGGTGGCAGCAGCAGCACGGCGCAGGTCAAGCTTCAGCACTGGCTTGTGGCTTGAGCGCTTCACTAGGCCTTCCGGGGAACTTCCGTTAAAACCGATACCCGTTTTTTTCACTTTGGTCCCAGCCCTAGTCACTGTTCCTGAACAGCAGGCGTTTCAGAAGGTTCCCTATCCCAGCAGTTTTTGTTCTTTCCTATTCCTAATCCATTGCCATCCTCCTCCTATTTCACCCATCCAACCCATATTATCATTTATTTAGATTATATTATATAGATTAAAGTGTAATTTTTTGTTTTTACCCCTCCCCGTGTTCCCTGTGTTCAATCTTCCTTCCTCCCTCCCCCCTCCATTGAATCCTTTCCTTCTCCCTCTTATTCCATCCCTGATTATTCCCTTCCCCTGTTTTAAGTTTTGTATTTATTTAGAGTAGGATTATTATTAGATTGATTTTCATTTCAGTTTTGTACCCCTCCCTGTGTTCTTTGTGTTTCCCCCTGTGTAATACTGTATATATAGATAGATAGTTATTAGAAAGATAGTTAGTAGAAAGATATACACAGTAGCTATCTTAGTTAAAGAGATAGACAGAGATACAGTGTGTTTTTAGGACAAGGCCTTTGTAGTTAATTAGTAGGATATTCCATTTAGTTCAATAGGTTTTAGAATAGTTAATAGCAGTTAGATTTAGTGTAGAGATAGTTATATACAATATTAGATTAAAAAAATAATAATAATAATTAAAAAAACAATATAAAAACATTATTTTGGAGGGAGAAATGGAGGAGGGACGGAGAGGCCAGTCTGCTTCCCGTAGGGGAGGCAATTGGGCACATGCCCGAGGCAACAGGGGCCATGCCAGGGGAATGGCAGCAGGCAGAAGCAGTAGCCTGAGCCCATCAACACGTCGCAAAATCAGCAGGCCTGCTTTAGGGCAACAGACTTCATGGTCTCAGCATTGCCTCAGGTCAGTGCCCTCCTCCACTGCCACGCAGGGCACTGGAAGGCCTGCAATACACGAGGCTGCGTCTGTCTCTGCTGGTGTTTCTGCTGAAGCAGGTGCTGGTGCTGCTTCCAATGTTCCTACAGGGCCATGAATGTCCCCCACTGTTGAGGCGATCCCCAGCAGTCCAGAGCTGGTGGATCCCACCCCAGCTGCTAGAGGCAGGGCCCGATCCCCGGGCAATGTCAGTAGGTAGAGGAGGAGTAGCAGCAGCAGCAGTAGCAGCTATAGAGGGGAGCACAGGGAGAGTGCCAAAAGCATAGTGGGCACGGGAAGTCTAGCCTCAGGGTCCCAGTACTCCCCTTCATGGGACATCACCATGATCGTGGACAGTGAGTCAGAGGCAGACACTAGTGCCGCAGAGGAGATGTCTGCAGCTGAGGCAATGGCTGAGCCTCCTCCAGAGCTGTGTGACAAGAGCCACCAAGTTGTCCCCCTCCCAGCAGCGCTGGCAGCAGTGCGTCACCCGGGGTGGGCCAGAAGGCAGGGGGGGGGGGGAAATCCTCAGTCTGGGATCATTTTAAGCAGGTGCGGGCAGATGATCCCAGAGAAGTGCAGTGCACTGTGTGCAAAAAGGTGGTAAAGCGTGGGCGGGTTCCTGACTGCAGCGGCCAGGCGCCTTGCTCCTTCAGCAGGCAAGTGTACTGCACCAGTACCAACTGCTGCCTCTAGCAGCACGAGCAGTATTCCTCCTGCTAGGGGGGAAGAACAGCAGTAGGAGCCTCCCCAGCAGCGCCATCAGTCCACCATGGAGGAGCTGGCATGGGGGGATTTGTCAAGGCCATCGGCAAGGTGCTGTGGCACTGGCTTCCAAGAGAAAGCGAAACATATGTTGGCAGAAATGATTGCCCTGGTTGGGCAGCCCTTCTCAATTGTGGAGGACAAGGGCTTGCAGCGGCTGATTGGGTTCCTGGCCCCCAACTTTAAACTGCCTTCCCACACCACCCTGAGTCGGACTGTGGTGCCACAGCTCTACAGGGCTTTGAAGCAGCAGGTGAGGGAGCAGCTGGCATGGGCTGGGGGGGCCACGGTCCACTTCACCACTGACCTGAGGTCAGAAATGCTCAGCACGCCTACCTGGCAGTGACTGCACACTGGTGGCAGGACCAAGAGCAGCGCTTGGCAGTGGGCAGGAGGGGTCCTGAAGCAGGGTACAGGTGGGCCCTGCTTCAGGCACAAGTCATGAACAGGCACAAGTCATGAACAGCTCCCACACCTCAAGGAACCTTGAGGCAGCCCTGGCCACCATAGTGAGGGAGTGGGTCATGCCAGGCGTGACCTTCACCAAGGACTGTGTAGTCATGGACAACGCGGCCAATATACTGAAGGCACTCCATGATGGGGGCTTCGCAAGCATCTCTTGCGCCGCACACACCCTCCATCTTGTGGTCAAGGACTCTCTGGGCTTGGGGGATAAGGGGATTGGGCCAGGCATCCTTAGCTCCCTGGTCGACTGTGGGAGGAAGCTGGCAGGGTTCTTCAACTGCAGCATGAAGGGCAGCGAGCTCCTCCGGGAAAAGCAGGCTGAGCAAGGGTCCCCGGTGCACCAGCTCATCCAGGATGTCTCCACCAGGTGGAATTTCACCTTCCTGATGCTTGAGCAGCTTCTTGAGCAGAAAGCCACCCTGCATCATGTGGAACTGGAGACAGACATTGAGGCACCTCCAGGGTACAACAGGGAGGAATGGGAGATTCTAGCTCACATGGTCTTCATCCTGAGACCATTCCTGGCTGTGACGGAAACTGTGAGCAGCTCCATCGCCACCCTCAGCCAGGTGACCCCGCTGGTCCATAGTCTCAAGAGGAGCCTGGACAAGATTCTTGGGGGGCGGGATTGTGGCCCTCCGGGCAGGAAGATCTCCGATGAGGCACTTGACCTGGCATAGAAGCTGAAGGCGGGGCTTAGTGTGGGCTTTGATGAGCTCTTGTGCTGTGAGAAATATGTCCTGGAAACCATGCTGGATCCCAGGATCAAGGGCAGCATGGCATGTGAGACAGCGGTCTATGGGAAGGGTACGCTGGTGCAGAAGGTCTGGCAGGCAGAGCGGGCCATGCAGCAGGATGCCCCTGGGGATGGTGGGAGTGGGAGCAGTGACTCTTTCCAGCCATCTGGGTCTATCCCTGCCCCCAGTCCTAGTGGTAGCAGCTGCACCAGCAGTAGGATGAGCAGCAGCAGCAGGACCCCTACTAGTGCCAGCAGATCCTCCTGTGTGCAGGCCACTCTGGGGAGCATGGGGCCAAGCACAAAAGGGCAAGCAGCATGGCTGAGGGAAGTGGTGCAGGTGGTGCCCACCCAGAACTACCAGAGGGAGTATGATGGTGGCTCAGCAGCAGTAGAGACCTACCTGGAGGAGGAACCATGCATTGATTCAAGCAGCGATCCCTTGGCCTAATGGGACACCAAGGCCAACATGTAGACGACCGTCGAAAGTGGCCAAGGGTATCTTGTCCTGCCCACCAACCAGTGTCTCCAGCGAGTGAGTGTTCTCTGTGGTGGGGACATTTGCTCCCCACACCGCCTGAGACTGAGGGCCAAGTCAGTGGAGAAGTTGCTCTTTCTGAAGGTGAACCTTATGCTGCTGGGATTCCCCGAACTGCCCCTGGACAAGGAGTGATGGTGCAGTGGCACACTCCAGCCCATGCCAGGGGCAGTCGGGACGGGACTCCTCCTCCTCCTGCTCAATCTGGGCTAGGGCTACTGCTCCTATGCTGCTGAGGTGCTGTCCCTCCCTCCCAATGCCTGGCACCTGCCCTGCCCCCCCCCTCTCTCATACTAGATGGCCTCAGTCGCCTTATCTGACTGATGTCATGATGCAGGGTGGCATTGGGAAACAAACTGTTAGCCTGCCAGACGGTCTATGGCTACAAGATCTCGGCAGGCCTATGTGACGCTGACTCACTCTCGCTCTCTCGCACTGCACAGTATTTGCTAGACTATCTGAGTGCCCTGATGCCAATGTCCCAGCCTGCCTGCCCTACTGCCTCCCATGCCATGCTGCCTGTCTGCCCGCCCAGATTGCCACCAAGCTCAAAGCATGCCTCAGTCTGCCTTCCTGCCTCCCATGCCAAGGTGCCTGTCTGCCCACCCAGGTTGCCTAGATCAAAGCTTGCCCAAGCCCGCCTACCCTACTGCCTCTCATGCCATGCTGCCTGCCTGTCCTTCTGCCCAGATTGCAAAGCTCGAACCCTGCCTCAGTCTGCCTGGCTGCCGCTCATGCCATGCCACCTGACTGCCTGCCCTGGCAACCAATGTCTGCTGCTGCTAGTGCCAATGGCCCCCAGGCCTATATGCTGTCTGTGCCAAGCATTATGTACCCTGGCAACCCACTGTCTGCTGGTGCCAATGGCCCCTAGACCAGGCCTATATGCCATCTGTTCCAAGGTTTCTGTACCCTGGCAACCAATGTCTGCTGGTGCTAGTGCCAATGACCCCCAGGCCCGGCCTATATGCTGTCTGTGCCAAGGGTTCTGTGCCCGGGCAACCCAATGTCTGCTGCTGCTACTGCCAATGCTGCCTCTGCTGTCTATGTCACGGGTCCTGTGCCGGGGAAATCCAATGTCTGCACCAGCTGCCAATGCTGCCTCTGGGAAATCCAGTGTCTGCTGCCAATGCTGTCTGTGCCATGGGTTCTGCACCCCAGCAATTCAATGTCTGCTGCTGCTTCCAATGCCACCCATGCTGTCTTTGTCATGGGTTCTGGGGCCTGTCATTCCACTCACAGAGAGCCATCATTCAGCTGCATCAAGCAACAGCCACTCCAGCCCCAAGACCTGCTGTCAGGGTTCTGGGGCCTATGTTACTGTCAGGGAGGGCTGTGGCCAATACCTAGAAGCTGCCACTTTAGTCCAAGGACCCACCATCATGGGTCTGGGGACATCATTAATCGCACAGGGTGATGTCATTCCACAGCATCAAGAAACAGTCACTCCAGCCCCAGAGCCCACCATCAGAGTACTGGGGCCTACGTTACAGGCAGGGGCGGCTATGACCAATATCTAGAAGCTGCCACTCTAGCCCCAGGACACACCATCATTGGTCTGGGGCCATCATTCCTCACACAGAAGCGATGTCATTCCACCACATCAAGAAACATCCAATACAGCCCCAGGACCTGCTGTCAGGATTCTAGGGCCAAGTTACAGACAGGGAGGGCTGTGGCCAATATCTAGAAGCTGCCACTCTAGCCCCAGTACCCAACATCGTAGGTCTGGAGCCATCATTCCTCGCACAGGGTGCTGTCATTCCACAGCATCAAGAAACAGCCACTCCAGTCCCAGGACCTGCCATCAGGGTTCTCAGGCCAAGTGACAGGCAGGGAGGGCTGTGGCCAATACCTAGAAGCTGCCACTGTAGCCCCAGGACCCACCATCATGGGTCTGGGGCCATAATTCCTCACACAGGTGACGTGCAAATCTGTCACCTGAACTATATGGCCAGGGAGGGGGGGGGGGGAGAGAGAGGCTCCTCACTAGAACAAGAGAGATGGGGTGGAGGGGAGGTCAGCTCCAGCTGCCACCTGCCAGAACCAGGAAGAACTTCCATCTGTGCTCATGCATCCAATGCCCACATCCAGCAGCAAACATACAAGAATGAGATGGAATATAACACAACGTATTATATGTGCCTGCCTGCCTGTGCCCATTCCTGTACCTGCTGCTACCACCTATCGCACAATTGAATAAAGTGTGCCCAACCATGCACTAATTCTAGGGACATAATTATCATTAAACTAAACTCACATAAGCTGTCATTCCATTGTACCTGAATCAGTCATGCCTGCCCATCCCAGGAACCATGAACCAGATTCTGGGACCATCATTCCAGTCACTGAGGGCTGCATTCCACTGCATCCAGAAGTCCGGTGTCCGCATGCCAGCCAGCCTGCCCCCTCCTCCCAACAGCCTACTCCTCCGCACCCACCCGTGGATGCCCACTGAAGCTGCTGGAAATAAAAGCCCCTCCGACCACCAGCTCCCTCCACCTGATGCCCTCTGCCAAGGTCAGGAGCCTGTCTCTCTTTCTCTTTGGCAGTGGCACACCCACACAGACACAAGCCCTGCCCCCCCTGGGGGGCTGTCTGCAAGTTGAGACCCTGCTGCTGTCTGGCACATCTTTGGGTTAATACCTTAACTACGCTACATGTGGAGCCAGCCAGATACTGCTGGTAGGGATCAACAAGCTGTAGATAGATAAATAGATAAATATTTATTGCGTAGCCAAGCTGTATGAGATTCTGCCACCTGCCTTCCAAAATTTCAGCACATAGGGATAAAAGATTGGACAGGTCAAACGAAGCTCGTAACAACAAATATAACAACTTTTATCAAAACTATTTAAACAACAACAACAACAACAACAACAACATTATGAAATGAAACCCAAAAATTTAAAGGAAACTTATAAAGGAGAACTATTAATCTGAGTCTCTGGGCCTCTCCCCAGGGACTTGGGGGAAAGGCAGAAGGTGCTGGGGTGCAGCACAGGACTGAGGGATGGCCACCCGGTTCTCTTCCATCTCATAGCCATGGGAGATGGCAAACTCCATGGTCCCTTCCATGTCCCGATGCCACCTGGAGACCACCTGGTGGTACAGTTCCAGGTATTCCATCTCAGTGGAGATGTACTGGCCGTACGCCTCCACCTTCTTTCTCTCCACCTCAAGCGCCTGGAATTGTTCCATCAGGTGGTTCTCCAGGCAGCGGACATCCTTCATCATTTGGCAGCCAGGCCTCTCAAGTTCGGCCTGAAAGGCCTTGGCCACAGCAGACTCCTGGGGCCCGGGGGACTCCAGATCGAGGGTGGAGGAGGGGGAAGGGCTTACATGTCATCGCTTCCGGGTTGCCTTCCCCCCCTTCTTCTGTTGCTGTTGCTCGGGCTCCACAGCCATGCCAGAGTCCTCCTGCTGCCTGACCGTCCAGTCGTGGAGCTTTTCAATATGGGCGATTAGCCCCAATGTGGTCCCCTCTCTCTGCCTCCTTAATCTTTTGCCGCAGATCTAAAGAGAATAAAAAGATAGGAACATGAGAAGTGCCATACTGCATCAGACCAATGGTTTGTGTCAAGCCCTGCCTGCAGTCTGTCTCCACAAGTGGGTGGGTGGCCAATCTCTCCCTGCAGGGTACTTCTATTCCTAACAGGGCATAGGGCAATCCATTCCCCGTTGTTCCAGCCCCTGTGCCTTACCTTGCAGATGGTGATTCCATCACCCTTGTCATAAAACCTCCAGACATCAGAGTGGTTTGTCTGCCAACTGTCTGGGGTGGCACTGGTGAGTCCAACCTCCGCCTGGGTGTCCGGCGTGGCAGGGCACCAGCACCGGCATCCGATTTCTCTCTGAAACAGGAACACATAAACAACACCTAAGTAATATCATGCATTTATGATTATGCTTCTAGTCCTCCCTCCTTGGGGTGCTAGGGATGGCAATGGGAGATGGTGACATGCAAATCCTGCCCTCTTTGGGGCGCTAGGGATGGCAACTAGAAAGACCCTGACTGGCATGTGCAAATCCTGTCCTCCTTGGGGTGTTGTTAGGGAGGGATAGCAATGGAGAGACCCTGGCTGGCACATGCAAATCCTGCCCTCCCTGGGGCGCTAGGGAGGGCAACTGGAAAGACCCTGACTGGCATGTGCAAATCCTGCCCTTATTTGGGGGTGCTAGGTAGGGATGGCAACTGGAGAGTGGAGACCCTTGCTAGGGATGGCTGACACTGACAGGCACATGTTTGGGTGGGAGTGCTGCTCATGCTCGTGCCTGACTGCTGGAAGAGCCCCCCACACTACAGTACCCTCTCTCTTTGTGGCAGACATCTGCTGCTACCCGTTGATGTCCACTGTATGTGCCTGACTGATGCCCACTACCCACGCATCCACCCGCACGCCAGTGAGCTCGCTCTAATGAATAGAGTCTTATGTTTCTTGTCCTCAAAGTAAAAAAAAAAGTTTACAAACCTGCCAGTAGTGGCAGCAGCACCTCCTGTGCCTGCTGGCTCTGGCTCCTCCTCCATCACCGAAGGTCCAGTAGCAGCGGCAGGAGGAACCTCTTCCTCCACCACCGACTCCACCACCTTGGCCTTCCCCCAGGCCCAGCATTTAATGGTGGTGACACTGGTCACCTTCTTCTCCATTTTTGTTTAAAGACACACCCAACTCACAGCACCCACCAACACTCACCAACCAGCCAAACCAAAACCAACATACACCACACAGCCAAAACACACGAATCAAAACTCAACACCCAGCAGCCACAACACACAACCACTCTCACCCACACAAGCTCTGCACACACTCGAATTTCCATTTTCCAGCGCGATCACGGGCTCCCACAATACTTTTTCCGAACACCCGAACCGAACACGACCAAACCGAATGGCCGAACCCGAATGCGGCGATCGAACCGAATGCTCGAACCAAACTGGCAAACCGAACCGGACCGAACCGAACTACCGAACCCGAACCATGATCTGTTCGCCTATCCCTAGTCAGAGATTGCCGGAGGATTTATCTCTCTCCAGTCCTATTTTGGGGTGTTTTGTTTCCATCTGTTTATTTATGACTTTGCTTGTTGGTCTCAGCTTTTTGTTTGCATATTGACCAAGCTGGGGATCCTCAGCCCTAGTATCCTCATTGTGTTCTTTTACTGTACTGCATCAGCTACTATAAAGTGTTGAGATCACTGTGGAACAGGGGCACCAGTCAGTTTGAAAATGGAGCTGAGATCTTGGGTTCTGAGTGGCCACCTATCGTTGGTGGAGGAATTAGATTTTGCAGAGAAAGATCGTAGTGGGATGGGAGCCCCTTCTTTGATACAATCTAAATTGACTCATTTTTTCTCAGCGCCTAAGGAACAAAGCGATTGTTCTAATCTTAAGGAGAGCAGTTCTGCTTTGTGCCCAGAAGCCTCTCCATTCTTAACTTTTGCAGATAAGGCTCTAGTAGGACCTGGTTCTCATTGTCCTTACATTGAACAGCATTTTAGAATACTTAATCAGAAGTTTGAGGATCTGAACATAAAGTTAGAACTGGACCTAGATACACAATATAAAGAGCTGGAGGAGAAATTGGTTCAATTTTACGATTTACTTTTTTCTATGAAAGTGCTAATGGGGGGGCTATGGTTAGAATTTAACACATTCTCCACTAACTTAAATCAGGCAGATGCTGTAACTGGCTCTAGAAGGGATGCAGCTACTCAGACCTCTGTTGATATAGGCTCCGACTGCCGGGTTAACGGTAGAACCATGATGGATAATGATCAGTTCCATTCTAAAGAACATGTAGTTGGTGATCATTCAAGCAAGAAAGCAAGGTCTAGGGCATCCTTGGTAGAAAAGAAGGATACAAGTACCCCCAAGGGTAAACTAAATTTGACTTGTAGTAAACAAGTAGTAAATGTAGGGCCAAAGGGAGTTGTTGACTCTCCTGGACCCCCCATGGAGAAGAAAGATGTAAATTTGAAAATATGGCCTCAAGAGACAAAAGAGAGGTGGGGCCCCCAGTTATAATATTGAATTTTAATAAAAATAAGAGATTTAAATTTTTAAAATCAAGATCAATGGACGAGAAGAAATTCATAGAGTTCATTCATGAAACAATGGAGGTTAGATTAGGGGTCTCAGATATTCGAGGTTTTAAGGCCCTTATAGATAGAGGGTGGTTTATTAGATGGGAGTTGGTTTTTAACTCCTTAAGATGGTCAGAGAAGATCTGGACAGTGAGGAGCCGGCTGAAATTTAAAGGAATATTTATCCAAAGGGTGGAAAACTCACTTGCAAGGGCTATTTTTACCTGTTATGATTTAGAAGTTAATTTGTGCCAGTTTTGGGCTAATCAAAGAGAAACTTCCCATGAATGACGAATACTGGATTTGACTGACTCAACCGGTTCATTGAAGGTCTTAGATAAAGAATGGCAGGATTTAGAACCAATGGACCATTCTGTAGAGGCAGGGTTGGATAAGGAGAAATCTGTATCAGAGAGTTTTTGCTCTGATGTGTCTTCACTTCATAACACTGCAGTGTATAGAGCAGCTCTTCTGCCTAAGGTGAATCCACAAGATTTTTATGAAGAAAAGCAGATGGATCACTCAGTGGTGGTTAATTCCACCTCTCTCCTATTAGTCTGACTCCAGTTTTGAAACCCCCTGTATGACAGTCACAGGGACCAAAGCTGCAGTGTATTTCCTGGAACATAGAGGGAATTAAGAGCAAGCTTTGGGATGAAAACTGGAGAGAGTTTATAGCCACCTTTGAGGTCGTCTGTCTGCAGGAAACCTGGCTCTCTTTAGAGGAGGGGGATGCCCTGCAGATAGATGAGTTCCTGGTGTTCACGGTGCTGGGAAATAGACAAGTGAAAAGAGGTAGACTCTCGGGAGGGGTGGCTACCCTGATTTCCACAATATCATTGGTAAAAGTTAAAATTATTCCTACAATGATGGATAACTGTCTAGCCTTAAGTTTTACATCTTTGTCCATGGGTACATTTATTATAATTAATATCTATATCCCCCTGGAAACATCTATATTTTATGACTCCCAAATATGGGAGCAACTGAATGATTTTGTAGGTTTAATAATTAAATCCTTTAATGATGCTACTTTCTTGCTCCTGGGAGATTTTAATGCAAGCATGGCGGTCCTAGATTCAGATATGCTTAATCAGATACTGCAGTCATGGTTGAGGATACCCTCACGAAGTGCCTCAGACCTAACTGTAAATAATCATGGGAAGAATCTATTAAAGATAATTTCTGATCAGGCATTAGTTGTCCTTAAGGGGTGTACCCCTTCTTCAGATCCGGTTGGAGATTTTACTTTCAACTCCATCCTTGGATTACATCCTAACTCATTGGTTCAGTTTCCCTTACATCAGAAACTTTAAGATCTTGAACAGGCCTGAGGGATATCATTATCCCTTGATGGTCGATGTGACAAAATTTGAGGCGGAATCTTCTCCCGTTTTGTCTGGATCACTATAAAGTAGGCATCCACAACGGCCATAGACGTAGCAAATCTCTTGCTCTCCCAGGATTGGTTGGAGGGCTGATTTACTTTGTTACAGTCGGATGATTTTTCCGAGATCAACAATGGGATCCTGAGCATGTTTGAGAAGTTAACTCCAATGTTTAGTAAAGTAGTCCCAGTTTATCCATCACGGATGAGGATGGGGTCTAGTTCTTGGTATGATCAGGATTGTAGATGGGCTATAAAGGAGTTTACTGCACTCAGAAAAATCTGTTGATGGCTCAGATTAAAGACTGACTGGAGGGCACAGTTACTCTATGGGGCAGAGCTGTGGACCCTCCCATTTTTGCAGGAACTGAATGCTGTCCAGGCTAAGTTCCTAGTCAATCTGTTGGGTAGTCCCAAATCTGTCCCGCATGCAGCGTTCAGATTGGAACTTGGCCAGGATGCATGGCATCTGACAGTCAAAGAGGCAGTGGCAAAATGTTGGTGCAAACTTTTTTTAGGGCAGGGTTTTGAACTTATGAAAGAGGCAGCCGGAGATAGTTTTGTCAGTCCATGGCAAGCATCATGGGAGATGTATTTGGCGAAGATCGGGATCTCCAGGGACTATTTGTCCCATAAGCCACCGGGCACTGTCAGGTGGGAGATCCTCACCAGACTAAGGGACATACACAGGCAGGGGGAGGTAGGGACTATAAATGCCTCACGACATCTAGGGGACTATGCAGACTGGGTACCAGAACAGGGCTGCATGGCTAGCTACCTCCGGACCTCCATCCCCCTTAGGACTAAGCATCTTCTGTTTTGGGTCCGTGTAAATGCTCTCCCTTCGCAAGTTTTGGAGGGACGTTTTCGGGCTGTGCCTTTTGCCGAGCGTTTGTGCCCTATCAATCAGATTGTTGCTGAGACTGCGGGGGACATGATTTTGAGCTGCCATCTCTATGACAGGGCTAGGACTAAATTTCTGGCCAGACATTTGGACAAGTATCCAGGTCATTCGGAGGTATTTATACTGAGTTCCCTTCTAAATAATCCTAAGATCCAGGTAATAGAGGCCACTGCAGAATTTTTGACCCAGATGGTTAAAGACAGGGAGAATTTCTTGGATTTTAAGGCCCTATGTTAGGGCATGTATACAGGGCATAGAGAGGTGTCTCTCGTTGGTGTGCTCTAGGGAACCAAGAGTTCTGTTTTATTATTTTTAGACAATTTATGTATATTTGTGAGTCATATTATGTTTAATTTGAGAGCTAATTTGTGGACACAGATGTATGTCCTTTCTGTTTTGTTTGTCTGTACGTTGTCTGATATACGCAGTTGTCTAAGACCACGCAATAAATTGAATTGAATTGACTGACTGGATTATATATGTTAATAAGAGGAGAGAGTATCACAACTAATTGAGGAATAAGAGAAAATCTAGGACTTTGGAAATTTGGGCTGATTTGCAAGTGACCGCTAGACTCCGAGACTCCTCCAAATTTTGGAGACTGATCAACTGCTCAACTCACAGGAGAGTTCCCATTAACAAAACGCAGATCTTGGAAGATCAGTGGGTCTCTTTTTTCTTGGATTTGTTCGAGAAGCCACATGCCCTTATTGTCCCTCAGGAACCTAACGTTATAAAGGTGGAATTTACAAATTAGTTCGATATCTGTATGTCCCTCCTAGTAACAGAGCGGAGGTAGCTAATGCCATAAATTAATTAAAAACAGGAAAAACATCTGGTGTCAACAAATTGCCCCCGAGCTTTTTACGAATTTTCTTACCTGGTGGACCCCTCTGCTCGCCAGGTCGTTTACGGCAATAAATCATACCTCAAACATCCCTGAAACTGGTTAGAGGCATTAATTATACCTATATTTAAGAAGGGTGATGTGAGAAATCCGGCAAGTAGGGATGGGCGAACAAATCGTGGTTCGGGTTCGTCCGTTCGGTTCAGCTGCGTTTGTTTCGTCCGTTCGGTTCGTCCGTTTGGTTCAGTTCGTCGGTTTGAATGTTCGGCAGTTCGGTGGTTTGGGTCGAATGTTGAGTTTGGAGTCTGTATTCGGTTCAGTCTGGATCGGTTCAGTCTTTAGTTTGGTGCAATCAGGAACTGAAAATGACATTTAGTTTTTGAAATAAAAGGAAAAAACTAAAAAACATATTTCTGGCTATAACATTTTTGTTTCTTATTACTTTTTGATGAAATTTAGGGAGATTGTACCCCCCATTGGAAGGCACCAAGTATACCAAAATTTGGAACGATTAGATAAAGGAAACCGATTTCAGAAGCAATTGAATGTTGTGATTTTAAGAAAAACTCCATACACGTTCATGACTACAACTTCTTTATCTTGCATCCAATGTTCATGAAACTTGTGCATATTACATCCCTCCATATGCTTAATATTTCTACCAATTTTAGGAAAGAGTGGATAAAGGGTCCCAAGAGTATAAGACATTAACCTGAAAATACATTTCCAGCTGTTACATTTTGATATTCCATTCTGTTTACAGGATATTTGACAAGAATGTATCAAATACCTTTCCTGCAATTTCAGCAAATGTACAGGAGATTTTGATAAAGGGA
>QEPC01007559.1:11872402-11888093 GCA_003113815.1 Sphenodon punctatus | reverse complement strand
TTAGTGATTTAGTTTTAGTGTTTGTAGGAGTAGGCCTGTGTACTTATTAGATAATCCATTTAGTTCATAGCATTTAGAATAGTTAATAGCAGTTAGATTTAGTGTAGATAGATATAATATTAGATAAAAAATGGAAATTAAAAAAACCAAATAAAAAACCAAAAAAACCAAATAAAAAACCAAAAAACCCATATAAAACCAAATAAAAACCAAATAAAAAAATATAAAAAGCAAACAAAAATACCCCATATACAAACATTTCCTGAATGGCTGAACCAAAACTGAGCGGCCGAACTGAATGGCCGAACCCGAACCCAGCGAACGAACCGAACGACCGAACCAAACGCAGCTGAACTGAACAGCCGAACCCGAACCGTGATCTGTTCGCCCATCCCTAGAAGTATTCAACATTCACAGTACAATCCTAAAGCTCTCTGATCACCTAAGTAACATGGTATTGCTTCTGTTCCCTGACTATGACCATAATGTCTAATAAAGGAATAGTGGCTTTATCAGCAGGATAATCTCCCACCATTAATATCAATGGGAGTTTATCCATTGACTTCAACGGGTGGAGGATTGTGCTCTAAGGGTGTTTTTAAACAATGATGCAACTACGCATGGCCACCCATAACCACCCACCTGGCCACTTGTGCAAAGTGGGTCCTGTGACCCATGCAGCACCCACTCATGGCCACTCGCGGGGCAGAGAAAAAGCCAGATTGCCATGTGGGTGAAGGCAAAACAGTGCATGGGGACAGGTGCCCACACATCACTGGCCCTTTTGACCTGGGGTGGCCACCCATGGCAGTGGACAGATTCATGGCCCCAGTGCCTCTCTGTCCCACCACCAGCCCCACTGGGAGCTCTTAAAAGAGTAATGGTTGCCCATATGAGTTTTTTGCAGGGCTGGTTGTTGGCGGTGGGAGTGCATAGAGGCTGCCTGAATGGGCACAGTGGCCATCCGAGAGCCATAGGTTAGAAACTCTCCCCTCTCGCTGCACATGTGTGGGTGCCCTGCAGTCATAACACAGCAGACACAGACCCCACCCCCCAAGCCTTGCTCATTTAAAAACACCCTAAGTCAATTTGGTGTCCCTTGAGCTTTCTCTAACTCTTAATATAAACTATTAATGGTTCCTCTTAACTTTTAAGGAAGAGATGAAAATATAACCAAAGGATGATAGGTTTTTCCTCCAATATTTTCCCAGTTGGGACTGCTTCTGTGGCTCAACAGTGTCTAAATTCTGTTTTACATGTTTCTGGTTGCTTCAAACTGGGATGACCTATCCTGAGGACAAACACCAGGGATAGGATTTAACATTTCTTGGACTACTCCTGTGTCATTTCTAAACCTAATAAATCTGTCTTCCTGGTTTAATTCCTAAAGACTCTAGAAAAATGGTTTTTCAGCACAATGTGGATGGACTGGGTGTTTCTATTGTATGTATGGCAACCCTGGGCGTACACCATTGTTATTTCATCTAAAGAAATACTAGTCCAACTTACTGAAGATGAGTAAATTGTTTTTCTGAGCTGTGAAATGACTTGAGCTCTCTGGTAATAATAAAAAATACTACTGAATACCATTAATGATTTTGCATGAAATAACATGAATTAAATAACTGCAAATCATTATTTGCCAGCCTAATTATAGATGTTTTTTAGAGAAACACAAGAAAGAGCATAAATTTAGACCTCATTACCTATTCTAGTCATTATTTATGGCATTCATCTTCTGTTAATCATGTCCATATATTCTATTGTTCTGACCACTGAAATAATGTGCTGGCATTCAAGTTTGTAAATTAGATCCAACACGTTAATGTTCCCAAACAGAACAATACAGCTAAATAATGTAGCTTCTTTAAAGGGGGGGGGGGGGATTTTAAAGGCAGTTTTATTTGGAAACAACAATTTTATTTTGCATCTGTCTGCATGTTTTTTATAGAAGCCTCTTCACTCTTGTTTGATGCTTACTTTGCCTCCCAACACATACATTTAAAGATGGAAGCTAATGGCTTGGTTCTCTGAACCTTAGTGCAGTGGCATAGCAAGGCTGTGTTGGGTTTAGTCTCATGTCCCAATTATAGACAAACAAAACACACACCCTTTAAGGCAAGAGGTCGATTCTCCCCAAAACAGTGGTCCTCCCCAGTCCCCAAGGGGGCTCCTGATTGGCCTTCCCCATCCTGAAGTCGTGGAGCTATCCTAACTCCCAGCAAGCCTGTACCTCCTTGAGATACAGCAATCCCACCAGGAAGGAAGTTTTCAGAGTGGGCAGAGTCAGGGCCAGCACTCACCCCTGTCGACTCTGAAATCTTCCTTCCTGGCCTTTTGCAAGCAGCCTGAGTGCCATAAGAAACTTTTCAGAGTGGGAAAGGGAAGAATGTTGGCCCCTCTCTCTCCCTGCATAAGGATACTGCCAGGCACGGAAGCTGAGTAGTTAAGGCACTCAACTATATTCCTGAAAGCTGTGGGTTCAAGTCCTGTTTGTTCCCTTCCCATGCTGGATCACTGCCTCTAGTCCATCCAGCTGTGAATGGGTACCTGATCTGTTGGGCTGGAGAAAGTGAATGGTGGTCAGATATGAGGCTGGCCAGCTCACTCCCTTGTGCATCTTAATCACCCCCATGAAACTGGGATGGCTTGATCACCCCAGCCTGTAGGACCAGCTAAGTGGCTGGGGATGGATCTTGGGTGTTTTCAAATTAGTAAGGCTTGAAGGGGGGGTCTGTGTCCACTGAGTGGCATGACTGTGGAGCACCCATGCATGTGGAATGAGTGGGGAGGGATTTGAACAGGTGGCTGCTTGGGTGTCCATCGTGCCCACTCAGGCTCACACCATGCACTCCCTCCACAACAGGACTGACTGTGCAAAAAATTCATATGAGTAGCAGTTTCCCCTCCCCGCACACAGCAGTACCTCCACCTCAATTCCTGTCCAACTGACGGCACTCTGCCATGACACACAGCCCTGAACACCATGGAAACATGAAGCCAGTAACCCCTTCCTTTCCAGGAGATGGTGAAGCCCCTGCAGCTGCTGGCAGTCCCGGGCTACAATGGATGCGCATATTACTGGATGGGATGTGTAGGAAGTAGTGGTGTGCATGTCGTTTTGTTTATTACAAAGATGAAAATTGTCATTTTCGTTTTTGTTATTGCAATAACAAAAACGACAACTGAGAATAACGACAACAATAATGAAAGCGACAACCGAGAATACAAAAACCGACAACTGAGAATACTGATAACGATATCGATATTGATATCAATAATGATACTGATATCAATATCGATAACAATATCGATTGTTAGCAAAAATGATAGCAAAAACAATACCAAAAACGATACCAAAACGATAAAAAAATGATAAAAATGATTATAAAAATGATAAGAAATGTAAACAACAATGTTATTATCATTGTCATTATTAGTGCTGTGGCAGTTGAGTTTTGGAGGGAAAATGTGGAGTGGGGAGGAAGGAAAAGAAATCTCGGATCCCTAAACAGGGCTGAACTCTTGAACTGTGTCTGTGTTGGGAGGGATGAGCAGCTCGGCAGTATCTGATGGATATATCGCTGGCCAATGAGCAGCGCAATCAGGCCCCAGCAGTCTCTTTGCTCAATGCCTGCTGCCTCCCACAACCAATCAGGGGGGCTCTGGGGGAGGCCACTGCAACCCTTTATAATAGGTCAGTTTTTTCTCTGTTCAGTGAGAGCTCTGTTTGTCAGGTTGTGTTTACAGAACTGTGGTGCTTGCACATAAAAGTTCTCCCTAGCCCTCATTGTATTATTTGTTTAATTGTATTATTTATTTATTTAATTTGTTTATTAGGTATTACCACCAATTCCTTTCCTTCCTTGTACTCTACATTTTACCTTCTGCCTTTCCCTGCCCTTCCCCCCCCCCTGTACATTATATATAGCTAGGTAGTATAGATTAGATATAGATATATATTATAGACATATAGATTAGATTAGAATAGTTATCTAGATAATTGATTAGATAATAGATAGTTTTCCTTTTCACTTCCCCTGTTTCTCTTAGATTTAGATAAATATTAGTTGTGCACGGGAATCAAGAACGATACTGATACCAAAAATAAAATCTTTGTTTGAAATGGTACCGATATCGATACTGTTAACGAAATCAATATCAATAGCAATACCGATAACAAAAACGATATAAAAATGATACCAAAATGATAACAAAATGATAACAACAATGAAAACGAAAACAACATTGCTGTTAATAACGATAATGAAAATGACATTTTTGAATAACGAAAATGAAAACAAAAAATGAAAATGACATGGGGGCTGGTGCACACCCCTAGTAGGAAGCTGCCATCTGAGCTGCTGTCCTCCATGACACTGGCTCTTCTCTCATGCATAATGAGGGGGGGCTTGTTCTGCTTTGAGCCAATGTGATGTATTTCACATCTGTGCCCTTTAAGAGCTCCCTAGGGAGCTCCCAGCAGGGTTGTGAGCAGGACCGCGACCTGCTGCAGACCTGTCCGCTGATGTCGCCCTGGTTCATATGGACAGGGGATGCGTGGGTACCTGACCCTGCATTTTGGCTTGCCCCACAAAGTGCACTCCAGGTTTTTTTGGCAGTGCCTACATTCAAACGAGCAGTTGGATGCATGGTTAATGGGTGGCCATGCATGGAAGCATCTCATTTAAAAACATTTAGCCCTGTCCCCTGCAGAACCCTGTCTGATTTAGCCCTGTCTTCTGCAGAGCATCATGATGCCTTGACTGTCCAACAGGGACATGACCACCCAGAAAGGGGAAGAAAAGCCCTTTTGCCCCACCACTTGACAACATGGCCACACCCCGTATGAAGTGTCCTGCCATCAAAGTGCTATGAAGCAGGGGTGGGAGGCAAGCAAAATTCTGGGGCAAGTGCCCTCACTGGTCCCCTCCCAATACCCATGCTCGTACAGTACAATACACTCCACCTGCAACAGATTTAACTTCAGCTTTAGTCTCTCCCTGACTGAGGCTGGAGCAGGTGCTGTTGCAGGCAAACCCCAGGTGCTGATGTGTTCTCAGACACTCATGTGCAATGCTAGTTACAGGAATACACATGGTTTTATTTTGTTTGATCATAATTTTTATTAAAGGTAAAAAAAATCATACATATGGCCTCCTTCCAACGAGCAGAGGAACCTACATAGTTTGATATGCATCAACAAAAGTAAAATGAAAAGGAAGAAAAAAGAAACAAAATTATCCTGTGAGTGATATCAGCAATACCAACCGCTCCAACTATTAATAGCATGGGTTGCAATGTGAGCGTGGTTATTTGTTCCTTAGATTTCCTGGAGGTTGATTGTATTTTCAAAGTCTTTGAATTTAATATTGTTTAGGGACGTGTGAACAGAACGGGATTCAGATGTTCGGTCATTTGGTCGTTCAGTTTGAAAACCGAGTTTGGGTTCGGTTTGAAAACAGAGTTTGGGTTTGTTCATTCAGTTCAGCGGAGTTCGATCCCGCCGGACATTCAGTGGAGTTCGGACCCGTTGCAAGGCTTGAGGCACTCCAGGAACCTCCAGCGGTGCCCGTGGCAGCATGGCAGGCCATCAGAGACCCAGCAGCAGCAGCAGCAGCAGCAGCAGCAGCAGCAGCAGAAGAGACCAGGAAGGCTTGGTGCTTGGCACCCTGGGTTGCCTGGGCAGGCAGGCTCGGTGCTTGGCCCCTGGGGGTGCCTGTGGCAGCATGGCAGGCCATCAGAGACCCAGCAGCAGCATCAGAGACTGGGAAGGCTTGGTGCTTGGCACCCCTGGTTGGGCGGGCATTGCAGGCTGGCAGGCCTCCAGTTCTGCTTGCTCTATGCTGGCTGGTTTCTCCATTTCTAGTTACCATCACGGCAGGCGGTGGATGGCTGGCTAGCTGGCCACATGAATCACCAACGGACAAGGATACTTGACCAATTTTCAGAAGAGTTGGTTGAGATATGGCAAGCAGGATGCTAGTCTGCAATAACTGGATCCGTATGGGGAGGGACGAGGCTTTAGGAGGGAGGATGTGGAGCAACCCAAAAGACTGACATGACAGACACATTCAGTGGCCAATTACTGCATGCTTCCAGCTTTACAGGACCAATCGGTAGTGGCTTTGAGGCAGGCATAGGGGGCGGGCATCGGGCATCGAAGGGACATAACTGGGACTTTGGGGATAGCATCCCAAAAATCAGGAGACACAGTTTACACATCCAGGCTGGCCAATCACAATCACATCCTGCAGCACTGTGACAGCAGAAATAAGAGAATCTCTATTGACTCTTTCCTAAACAGATGCTTCTGAGTTCCCAGTAACAAGTGTGGTAGAGATATTTGGATGGTCACAGCACAGAATGAGGGTATTTGGTTGACATTTCTGCTGGCCAATTGGCATCACAAACCAATCTTATACCACAGTGACACGTAAGAGAATCCCTGGCATAGGCTCCTTCTCTGCATATGCTGTGCAGGAATATAAAATTGGGACCCTTCTTTAGCACATATTTCTGATATTTGGCAGAGATGATCGTGAAAATGTGATATACAGCCCTGCCAAATTTCATGTACATTGGTTGGACTACAAAGATGTTACAGTCAGATATACATTTATAAGTTAATTGCTCCCTGATCGAGCAGGGGAGGAAGCTGGCATTGCAGGTTGGCTGGCATGGGTGGAACAGCAGCAGAGGCCTGGCCAGGGCTTGGTGGCTGGCACCCCACTTGGCTGGGCGTTGTACGCTTGGCTCATATTCAACAGAAGTAAAGAAGCGCTACTGCCAATTAGTCAAGCCTTGCCTGGTGGTGAATCACATGGACACCCAGTATCAGACATTGGATTGCCAGGGCACAGAACCCGTGGCACAGCAGAGGCAGAATTGGCAGCAGCAGACATTGGATTTGCCAGGGCACAGAACCGGTGGCACAGCAGAGGCAGTATTTGCAACGGCATACATTAGATTTGCCAGGGCACAGAACCCGTGGAACAGTAGAGGTAGCATTGTCAGCAGCAGACATTGCATTGCTGCTGTGCAAGGGCAAAGAACCCATTGCACAGCAGAGGCAACATTGACAGCAGCATACATTGTATTTGCCAGGACACAGAACCATGGCACAGCAGAGATGGCAGCAGCAGGATTTGCCTGTGTGCAGCACCTATGGAGCCAGGAGGGTAGGATTTTCCAGGGAAGAGCTCCCATACAGCAGCAGATGGCAACAGCAGGATTGCATGGGCACATTTGTATTTTCCAGGGCAGAGCACCCATGGACCAGCAGACAGCAGCAGCAGGATTACCAGGCCAGTGGGGCACATCACCCAGGGTTGTCAGGGCAGGCATACAGACACCTTGGCATGAGAGGCAGGCAGGCTGGGGCAGGATTCGAGCTTTGCCTACAGGGTGGGCAGACAGGCAGCGTGGCATGAGAAGAAGGCAGGCAGACTGAGGCAGGCTTTGAGCTTTGTGCACTGGGTGGGAAGACAGGCAGCGTGGCATGTGCAGAAGGCAGGCAGACTGAGGCAGGCTTTGAGCTTTGCAACCTGGGAGGGCAGACAGGCAGCGTGGCATAAGGGGCAATAGGGAAGGCAGGCTGGGACCTTGTCAGGGCACTCAGATAGACTGGTAAAGACTGTGCAATGTCATTTTAGTTATTGTCGTTATCGATACCGATACCAATTTCAAAGATTTTTTTTTCTTTATCGTTATTGATATCATTTGGTCTTGTGATCTTGCGAGATCAAAAACCGGAAATGGTATTTCGATCGTGTTTGCTCTGGTGTGTGGTGGAGTGGTGTCTATGTCTGGTTTGTGTGAAAAATTGGTTGTGAGCTTGTGTGTTGTGGTTGTCTGTGTGTGTGGTTTGGTTGAGATAGTAGGTGAAGGAAGTAGTGGAATGAAGGTGAGGAAAATGAAGTTGAGGAAGGTCAAGGTGAAGGAGGAAGAAGTGGAGGCCCACCCTGGACCATCTGGTGAGGTTGTGGAGGTCGGCTCCTCGGCAGAGGAGGAAGAGGGAAGAGGAGGTGCCACTGCTGCCAGGTTTTTAAAATTTATTTTTGTTTATTGTTCCATATAACTTTGAGGACATGAAGAATACTATCCTTTAGAGCGAGCTCACTGGCGTGGGGGTGGGTGGGTGGTGGGGCAGTCAGGTACCAACAGTGGGCATCAGCGGGTGGCAGTGGATGGGCAGAATTTGCATGTGTCTTATTTCTCGGTCTGCCAGGGGGGGGGGTTTCTTCCAGCAGTCAGGCACAAGGCGCAGCACCCACCCAGACACGTGCCAGCCAGGGTCTCAACTTGCCAACCCTAGAACCCCAAGAAGGGCAGGATTTCCACGTGTCTTATTTCTGGGTCTGCCACAGAGAGGGGGGGAGGGGGCTATTCCAGCAGCAGCAGCATCCACAGTCTCAACTTGCAGACACTACAGCACCACAGGTGGTGGTGGTGTACGTGGGCAAAAGGGAAAGGGGCGAGTAGGCAGAACTGCAGCACCATCCATCCACTTGGTGTGGGAAAATGGGTAAGGTCTGGGAAGGACTAGAGGCATCACCATGAATGCATGATATTATGTAGGGTTTTTTGTGTTCCTATTTCAGAGAGGATGTGATGATGATGATGAGGATGCTGCTACTCCTGGCACATCAAGGCAGACCTCTCATGGCCAAACCAAGCCTATGAGGTCCATGGTATGGAAATATTTCCATACCCCCAAAGGCGGATTTGCAGAATGCAAGGTAAGGCACAGGGGCTGGAACAACAGGGAACGGATTGCCCTATGACCTGTTAGGACTTCTCCTGAAGAGAGAGAGACCAGCCACCCACTTGTGGAGACAGAATGCAGGCAGGGCTTGATAGACCATTGGTCTGACACAGTATAGCACTTCTTATGTTCCTATCTTTTTATGTTCTTTAGATCTGCAACAAAAAGATAAAAAGGGAGTCACAGGGGGCCACCCCGGAGCTGATTGCCCATGTGGAGACTGTCCACATCATAGAGGCTGTGTGGTACGTTTCTCGGGCTGGAAGGCACAGGGACTCCAGGGAGGAACATCATGCTAAGGAAGGGGGGAAGGCATGGCAGAATCGCTGCCATCACAGCCCTTCCCCCTTCAGCTCTTCTGAGGAGTCTCCAGCCCCCCTTGAAGAGACCCACGAGGCAAGGGCATTTCAGACTGAACTTTTGAGGACCACAAAAAAATATATGGCCGGGTTCAGGGTCCACACCCGCAATATGGAGGACAGGCTGGTGGAGCAGTTTAAGGAGCTCCAAGTAAGGGAGCTCCAGGTGGGGGCATACTGAAAGTACCTCCACACAGAGAAGGATGCCCTCAAACTTTCGCCAGTCCCTCATCACATGGAAGGCGTCCATGGAGGGAGCGCTGGACTTTGACAGGCGACATGGGGTCGAGGGAAATGATGTGCCTGCCCTTCGGTCCCGTGCACCACTGCCTCCTTTTCCACACATTCCGGGGGACAGGCCCACAGACCCCTAATTTATTTTCCTTTCTTTTTATATTAATGTTTGTTTTTTAAAAAGTTTTTCAAAAGTTGTAATGTTGTTTTAAATGTTTTTATAAAAGTTATATTTGTTACCAGATGAGTTTGACCTGTCCAATCTTTTATCCCTCTGTGCTGCTTCTGGCAGGTGGCAGAATCTCATTGTATATATAGCTTGTCAGATTCCTACCTGACAACAGCAGCACATGGAGCATATTAGTTCCAAGATGTGCCAGCAGGGTCTCAACTTGCAGACAGCTCCCCAGGAGGGGCAGGGCTTGTGTCTGTGTGGGTGTGCCAGAGAGAGAGAGAGTGCTGTGGCACTCTGGCAGAGGCATAAGCGGGCATCATTAGGTGTACTTCCCACTCTCACAGACAGATTGCCACATTAGGGGAAGCCTTGGGAAGCTGAGTTGTGATATATAATACTTGGTTACATTTGTCGGTTGGTTCCTTTGAAGCCCTCAAGTGGAGAGGTGTGTTCAGCTCGTAGAAAGATCGCCTGGGGGGGGGAATGCAGACAGCGCCCCAGGTAGTGCAGCCAGCCAGGGGGGATATATCATATTTCCCTTAAGGACGTGCCAGAGAGAAAGAGAGAGAGGCTCTTTGGCAGCGGGCAGCAGGCAGCAGGCGACAGGTGCTGGTGGTCAGAGGCGCTCTTTCAGAAGCTTCAGCGGGCATCCATGGGTGTGGGTGTGGAGGAGTAGGCTGGTTGGGGGGCAGGCGGGCGGGGGGGCATTGGTGGCCACTGGTCAGTCAGGCACAAGCAGCAGCACCCAGATGATGGTTCGACTTGAGTGACTGCTTCTGGATGCAGTGACCATGATGGTCATGGATGACTCGATGTTCCAGGACGTGTGGGGGTCGTCAATGACTTCCGCTTGAAACAGGGATCACCTAAACCCAGCTTCAGGACCCCTCCTGACACTGCCAAATGCTGCCTCCGGGTCCTGCCACCAGTGCACCATCACCGCCAGGTAGGTGTCCTGAATGTTTTTGCTCGACCACAGGTCTGTAGTGAAGTTGACGGTGGCACCCCCAGCCCCTGCCAGCAGCTCCCTCTTCCACTCCTTTAAAGCCCCAGTACAAGACTGACACCACCTGCCGACTCAGGGTTGTGCATGACGGAAGCTTAATCTGGGGGGCCAGGAAGTCAATCAGGCACCTGAACCCCATGTCCCCGACCACTGAGAAGGGCTGCCCATCCAGGGCGATCATTTCCCTTAACATGCGCGTGGCTTTTGCTTGAAAGCCACGCCGCCCTCCACATCCTGCAGCTGCCGATGGACTTGGCAGCTGCCCCACTCCAGCTCCTCCATGGTGGACTCATGCTGCTTCTGCTGCTGCTGCTCACCCCTAGCAGCAATACCGCTCCTGCTGCTAGAGGCAGGACACTTGTCTGCTGATGGAAGCAGATGACTGGCCACTGCAGTCGGGAACCCACTGGCGCCCACTGCCCTTGCTTGCCCGCTTAGCAGTAAAGCATTGTGGAATCCCTTCAGGTGCCTCGCCATGACAGTTGTGCCAAGGTTGGTGAGCACCTGCCCACGCTTCACCACCTTCTGGCATAAAGTGCACCTCCCTGGGATCGTGTGCCTGCACCAACTGAAAATGCGCCCACTTGGAAGATTTTTTGCTCCCTCCTTCCTTCTGGCCCGCACCAGGTGACACACCACTGCCAGCGCTGCTGGGAGGGGCAGAACATGGTGGTGACACAGCTCTCAGAGGGACAGCCATCGCCTAAGCACCAGACATCTCCTCTGCAGGACTAGTGTCTGCCTTGCTGTCCGCAATCACAGTGATGTCCCACGAAGGGGAGTACTGGGACCCTGAGGCTGAGGGACTGCCCACCATGCTGCTGCCACTCTCCCGTTGCCCCCTATAGCAGCTGGTGCTGGTGCTGCTGGTGCTGGTGCTGGTGCTGCTCCTCTCCCTGCTGCCATTTCCCGGGGATCAGGCCCTGCCTCTAGCCACCAGGGTGGGATCCACTAGCCCTGGACTGCTGGGGATTGCCTAAATAATGGGGGACGATGGTGGCTCATGATGAACTTTGGACCCTGCCCCTGAAGCACCTGCACCTGCTCCTGCATCTGTAGGAGAGACAGCCACAGCCTCCTGGACTGCAAGTCTTCCAGTGCCGTGTTTGATAGTGGAGGATGCTCACAGGAGGCACCGCCAAACCACCCCCATAGTGCCACTGGTGGGAGCCTTGGAAGCCTGATTGCCAAAATCAGGCCTATGCAGTTTGGGGCATGGTGATGGGCTAGGGTTGTTGCCTGCTGCCACTCTGCTGGCATGGCCCCTACCACCTCTGCCACATGCCTCATTTCCCGCCTTACAGGCATCAAACTGGCCTCTCCTGCTTCCCTTCTCCATTTTTCCTTCCCAAATTATGCAGAGGAAGATTTGAATATTATATATATCTACTACTACACTAACTCTAACTGCTATTAATTAACTTATATTCTAAAATCTATGGAACTAAATGGAATATTAAATCTACAAAGGCCTAGTCCTACAAACACAATATAAAATATTAAAACTTAATAACTACTAAGTTAACTACATCTATCTATCTATCTATCTATCTACCTATCTACACCGGGATGGGGGGAACACAGGGTATTTTTAGATGTTACAAGACCACGGTCAACCACAGTGAATCTCCTGTGGTGGCCGTTTGTCCTGTAATGTCTAAAAGATTCCTGCCAGGTGTTCACCATAATGAATACCTGGCAGGAATCAAAATTACCATGATTCCAGAGGTGAGGCCAGTCTTACCTCCGGAATTGTAGTTAGGTTGGCCATGATCCGGGATGGGCAAAAAGTAACGTCTGTTACTTTGGTCCATCCCGGATCATGGCCCAGACTGTGATGCGGTATCAGGTACAGAGGCCAAATTGGCCACTGTGCCCGCCCATGTCCTGGAGGCCAGGCGGCTGGGGGAGCGCGGGGTGGGGGGCTGGTCTGTGCAGCCATGCATTACAACGCACAGCCCCTCCCCCTCCCCAATTCCTCTCCAGAATCAGGCCGGCACATCTAAAGGATGGCTGTCCTGATTCCTGACAGGGATCTGAAATGAATACCGGTCCATGATTGAGCATGGCGGGACTCCGGGCCCGTCACAACTAAAAATACCCACAGACAGCTCACAACAAACAACACAGGGAGGGGTAAAAAACTGAAATGAAACCTAAATCAATCTAATCCTACTCTAAATAAATCCAAAAACAGGGGAAGGAATCAGGGATGGAATATATACTGGGAGGAGGGAAGGATTCAATGGAGGGTAGTGATAAAGAACACAGGGAGGGGTAAAAAATAAAAATAACACCTAAATCTATCTAATCTAATCTAAATAAATGAAACTATGGAGGTAAATGTGTAGGAATGGGTGAAATAGGAGGAGGATGGCAATGGATTAGGAACAGAAACTGCTGGGAGGGGGAGACTTCTGAAAACACCTGCTGACAGGATCAGTGACTAGCTCAGAAGGAATTGGAAGTGGGGAGGACAATTACTTTTGTTACTTGCTGTACCTGCTAGGGATGGGTGAACAGAACGTGGTTCAGATGTTCGGATATTCAGTCGTTCAGTTCGAAACCCGAGTTTGGGTTCGATGGTTCAGTTCAGCCGAGTTCGGTTTGGCCGAACATTCAAAAATAGCAAAATTGAAACCGAAACAGAAATGAATTCTAAACCGAAACCGAACCGAAATCTAAACTGAAACCTACTTTTCAGCCGTAGAAAGACGTTTTTCCTGCCTCCGAACTCGTCAGAACATGACTGAACTGTTCAGTTGTTCGAGAGTTCGGTTCGGACGTTGGGTTCGATGTCCGAACAGACCGAGTTCGGTCCGAACTCCAAACATCCGAACCGCGTTCGCCCATCCCTAGCACTCGCCTTACCACAAGCCCCATTGGCTGCTTGCAGCCTAGCCCCATGCCAATCACAGACTGCGAAGCCAGTGGTCTGAGGAAAAAAGGGATGGTGATTGGACAGACTGGTTGCTACTCTAAGCCTCTCCACCCCTGTCTAAGCCTCTCCACCCCTGGTGCCAGGAAGTCTGCTCCTCAGCTGCCCCCCTCCCTGGGCCTGCCAGTCATGTTTTTTCCACCTGAACAAGACTGAACTCATCCGAACGATACCAACCTCTTCGGTCGTTTTCAAGTTCGTATTGGGTTCGGTGCAGACGCTTCGGGTTCAGTTTGGTCGTTTGGTTTGGTCTTCCGAACGGGCCGAGTTTGGTATGAACACTGAATGGCCGAACCACGCTCGCATATCCCTAATATTTTTATCATTGGCCAGCATAGGACTGCACATGTTGTGCCGCTCCATGCCCTGGCTATGGGCAGGAGTACATGTGACAATCCCCCTAGTCTAATTAGCCTAATATATATGGATTTTTCTGTTTCCCTACCTCTAACTCACCTGTATGATACAGTCTCTTCTTCATTTTTCATGCTTTCTTCTCTTTACTGAGATCATCAAGTTTTACTGTCAAAACTGCTTGTCTCTTATTCCATGGAAGAGAAAATTGAAGGGGGTGGGAGGAGGAAGAGAAATCCACTGCTCCAAGCAATTCATCACACCTAATTTGAAAAGGTCTCTTTAAGGTTTTCCTTTCAGTGGGAATTAGAAGGCTGTAAAAAATAAAAATGGAGCAGGAAGGAAATGAACAAATTTGCACTTGGTAGATGAGCACTGTGAACAAAAACATTGCATTTCACTTGTCAGCAGCTAGCATTTAGGAAAAGACGGTGTGACCCAGCTGAATAGTAATATGCGCATTGAAATTGATAATTGGGTTTAGTCAACCCTTCACAAAATGCCTGCATGAAAATATATGAGGCTAAGAATACGATTCATGACTAAAGTTGTGTGCTGTTTTCACAGTCAAAAAGACAGTTATATTTGCGTTGACGATTTCCACTGTTCTCCCCCACCTTTGGTTGAATCTGGAATGATTTGCTGACTTTTGCTATCCAGTGTAAATCCAGTCCTTTCAGTGAGTCAGTTGAGAAGCAAACCTTGGGCTCTCTAGAAGGATGACGCTTGTGATGAGGTCTAAAAGTTGGTTGGATTTTACTGACGGATTCAAGGTGTAGCCAATCCAGGGAAATTGCCACCCAACATAGTGTTCTTCTGAAATACAGGGTCTTTACAAAAAGAAGCAACCATTTTCTTGATGTTTATTTCCTAAAGTTAGATACCTGTAGTACTGTATCTGGTATCACTGTTTTTAAGGAGAGCGAGTGTGTTCACCTCTAGGAAAATAGCTTTCATAAAGTTTTACTTCAGGAATGAGGAGGCTCTGGTATTGGAAGCGTCTTGTAATTTCTTGTTTGTCATTTTTTTTAAAAACAATCTCTTATTTTCGCCTGCTTTACACATGAGATGCAAGAAACCCTTCCCAATAAGATCAAACAATGCTGAGAACAAGAGCACTCGCAGGCAAACTTTGTCATGTCTGTCTTCCAGTTCTAGGAAGCAATGGTGAATTATGCTCTTTTTTTGCATTCAAAATTAGATCCTTCCAGATCAGCCGATAGAGTCTCCAAAGTGAGGTGCTCATTAAAATGTTGCCTATACTGACAAGAGTGTTGGGGCTTTCTGAAACTAGCTGGGTATTTTCATAATCACTGTAATGGTTGTTTTATTACTTCTGTAAAAGAAGAGCCCTTTTATCACCAGGGTGGCCTCTTGCCCATTGGACAGGATGAACACCTCATCTAGGACACCCCTGGGGCAGCACTGAGGGGTCTGCATGACTCTTGGAAATTCTCAGGGCAACCCAGCAGCATCGAGAGACACTGGGTGATTTCAGATGTGACGGGCTGGCGGTTCACCACAGTGGACCCCGAGGGGGGGTGAAGACAGCAACCACCCCCCGGGGCCAAAAAAAGCCCAGAACAGACGTGATGGGGCCTGGACCACGGAGGGGAAGGAAACTGGGAGATCACAGACCGGGGCAGCGCAACAGACGTGACGGCGATCCCCTGCCATGACAAGCACACCCAGAATCCCCCGGACAGGGGCGGGACACAGACATGGCCGCCCGAGGGCATACGAAGCCAAACGGCACCAAAAGGGAACGCCCACACCAGGGAAATGGGAAGGGAGGGGGGAGAGGGAGATAGAGAACAGGCGCACAGGTTCCACACACAGCAAGCACACACACACACAC
>QEPC01007559.1:11831483-11864910 GCA_003113815.1 Sphenodon punctatus | reverse complement strand
CCCCTCCTTCCCCCCGTTTTCTCCTCCTCCTCCCCTGACTCTGCCATCTCCACTCTCAACACCTCTCTCTCCTCGACCCTTGACTCTCTTGCCCCCCTCTCTTCATGCCCTGTCCGGCCTCAAAACCCCCGCCCCTGGCTCACCCCCAATGTCCGCTACCTCCGCTCCTGTACCCGGGCTGCCAAACGCCTCTGGTGCAAATCCTGCTCCCTCCCTGACTTCCTCCACTACAAATTCTCCCTCTCCTCCCTCTCCTCGGTTATCTCCCTAGCTAGACAACGCTATTATGCCTTTAGGATTGAATCTTTCTCGCGCGACCCTCACCGCCTCTTCTCTACTTTCGATTCCCTTCTTAAACCCCCCCTGCTCTCCTCCGCCCTCTTCCCTTGCTGCTCAGGATCTTTCATCATTCTTCACCTCATGATTGACAAGATCCGTCAAGACATTGCCTCCCACCCACCTCCTCCTCCTGTTCCTGTACCACCCACTCCCCCCTCTCTCCTCACATCCTTCCTTCCTGCCTCTCTCGAGGAAATCTCTGCTCTGCTCTCTTCATCCAACCCCTCCACCTGCCCCCTTGACCCAAGCCACTCCCACTGTCGCCCCCCCACTCCTACATGTCATCAATCTCTCCCTTTCCACAGGCTCCTTCTCATCTGCTTTCAAACATGCCACTGTCTCCCCCATCCTCAAAAAGCCCACCCTAGACCCATCTGACCCCTCTAGTTACTGGCCGGTCTCCCTCCTTCCCTTTGCTTCAAAGCTTCTGGAACATGTCATCTACTCCCGCTGCCTGGACCGCCTCTCGGCCAACTCCTCCCTGGACCCTCTCCAATCCAGCTTCCGCCACCTCCACTCTACTGAAACTGCCCTGGCCAAGATCACCAATGATCTACTTGTCGCTAAATCTAAGCACTACTACTCCATTCTTGTCCTCCTTGATCTCTCTGCTGCCTTTGACACTGTCGACCACTCGCTCCTATTGGACTTGTTTTACTCTTCCGCGACTCTGTCCTTGACTGGTTCTCCTCCTACCTCTCTGACAGCTCCTTTAAAGTCTCACTCCCTGGGTCGACCTCCTCCTCCCTCCCCCTTTTGCTTGGGGTCCCCCAAGGCTCTGTCCTTGGCCCTCTCCTCTTCTCTATTTACACCCTGTCCCTTGGCAAAATTATTGCCCCCCATGGATTCCAATATTATCTCTACGCTGCTGACACCCAACTCTATCTTTCTACCCCCTCTCTCCTCTTCTGCCCACTCACGCCTTGTCAACTGCCTCTCTGATATCTCTGCCTGGATATCCCAACGTCAACTCAAGCTCAACATGGACAAGACCAAACTCCTCATTTTTCCTCCCTCTCCCTCTAACCTGCATATCTGCATCAATGGAGTCACCATCCATCCTGTTCTCCAAGCCCATAGCTTGGGCTTCATCTTTGACACGCACCTCTCTTTCAAACCTTACATTGACTCTGTTGCCAAATCCTGCCGATTCGCCCTCCATAACATTGCTCGGATCCGCCCCTTTCTCTCTACCTCCTCGGCCAAAACCCTTGTTCATGCCATGGTTATCTCTTGCCTCGATTACTGCAACCTCCTCCTTTCTGGCCTCCCTCGCTCTCACCTGTTCCCCCCTTATCGCAATCCAAAACTCCGCTGCCAAGGTCATTCACTCTGCCCGTCGCTTCAACCGTGTGCAACCTCTCCTCTTCTCTCTTCACTGGCTCCCCCTTCCTGAATGTATCCTGTTTAAACTCCTGGTTTTCATGTTCAAATCGCTCCACAACCAAGCTCTCCCTTACCTCTCGGACCTAATCTCCCTACGCACTCCTACACGCGCTCTCTGCTCTTCCTCTGTCCCATCCCTCGCTCTCCCTCATTTCTCCTGCTCACCTAATCGCCTTCGACTCTTCTCCCTCACTGCCCCCCATGCCTGGAATTCCCTCCCTGCCCACATCCGCCTTGCCCCCTTCCTCCGCTCCTTCAAATCTCTCCTCAAGACCCACCTTTTCCTCGCTGCCTTTCCCAATGCCTGCTAGACGTTCCCATATACCTACTGTCTGCCCTCCTCTGCAGACTGGTGGAACCTGATTGTAACCAAGCCAAGCACACACACCTGAGTCTTTGCATCCATATGAATGTTTGTCTTCTCCCCTGCCTCTCCCTCTGTCCCTTCTCCCTGTCTCCCCCTCCTTGCTTTTAGATTGTAAGCCACAGGCAGGGACTGCATCTATTTCTATGTTCTGTAAAGCACGAGGTCACATGACTGGTGCTATATAAATAATAATAATAATAATAATAATAATAATAATTAATTAATTAATTAATTAATACTTTGAGTTAGGAGTGCAAAACATCAAATTGGGGACTTACAGACGTCAGTCTCTCAATTTCTTAAAGCAGCCTTCAGGTGTTAACGAAGATAATCAAGCTTCAAGTTACAAAAATAAAAGGACACAGGCATAACTTGCCAAACTGAGAAGTAAGGGTATAGTCACCAAAGTCCAAGAAGTCTGGAGGCAAGGTATTCTAGGACACAGCAAGGGTTATACAGAGTACCAGGAAAGTCTGTCTCTTCACTAGAGCAGAGGAATGCAGTTTATTGCAAGGACAAAAAGTGGAGCTTAGTAAGACCTTGAAAAGCAGCAGATGAGGGGGGGGTTCCAGGTGCAGTGCTTAATCCATCTCGTTAGTCAGGGACGTTTGGCAGGGCCACTTTGGTGGAATATTTAATAAAGCCTCTGCTTTATATCTTGATCAGACTATGAAGGCTGATTTGGCTCTGTTCCCTGCTTGGCCTCCTGTAAATCCAGAGAATGTAAGAGTATTTCTTGAGCGGCTTTCAGTAAAGAAGACACCAGGAAAAGATGGCATACCTGGGAGTTATTGAAAGAGAACGTTGACTCGTGAGTTCCCATAATTTGCAAATTATTTTGATTGTATTAACAGCAGTGGGGTGATTCTGGCAGGTTGGAACATCAGCATTATAGTACCTATTCACACTGGAAGGAGATAGGTGTAACCCATCTACCTATCACCCAATAAGTTTGATTAGTATAGTGGTCAAGTTATATGCCAGATTCCTTTTGGGAAAATTGGAACAATGGGCTGATGAGAATGCTCTTTTTATGGAAGAGCAAGCAGGTTTTTGTCCTGGTCGCTTGACTATCAATCATTGTTATGTCCTTGTACATTTGCCTTAAAAGTATGTGAACATCAGGAAGTCCACATTTTATGCCACTTTCGTAGATCTCAGATCTGCTTTTTATCTTTGACAGACATCTTCTATAGGAAAAGTTTGAGGCAACTAATATTGATAGCAGATTGCTCTTCTTAGTCCAACGACTGTACCACAATACTAGCATTAGAGTCAGATTAACAGCAGCCGAACATTTTACCAATGACAAACCCTCATCTAATGGAGTTAAGCAAAGGTGTGTTCCAGCTCCTTTTCTTTTTAATTTTGTTATTAATGGTATAGTGCAGGAACTGCAGTGGGAACACTTTCCCCCCGTATTAATTGCTGGCAGAAGACTGTCGATACTACTTTACACAGAAGACATGGTATTGCTTTCTACTACTGAAAAGGGATTGAGAAGACTGCATGAGGAACTTGGCACTTTTTGCAAAGTTAATTGCTTAGTAATAAATTATGATAAAACCAAAGTGCTAGATTCTGCCAAATACCATAGACCTTTAGCATGGTGTATTGATAATACCTGTATAGAGTAGGTTAACTTTTACAGATACTTAGGACTTATTTTTTCTTCATCCAGATGTTGGAGGAAACACCTTGATATGATTAAACTAAAGTTGACCCAGTCCTCCAACGCCCTGATTACATTTTGGAGAACTAATGGAGGAAGATTAGTGAAGGCTGCTTTAAATGTTTTGGAATCTAAGCTATGTCCACAAGCTCTGTATGGGGCAGAAATTTGGGGTCACTCACTTGCAACAGCCCTTGAAACCTTTCAAAATAGATTTTTACGAGCAATATTAGGGGTCCCCACTTTTGCACCTGCTCGTATGATTAGGGCTGAGACCAGCACTCTTCCTGAAGAGGCCACGATTATATGTTTACCTACTGGCTCCGGTTATGTGATATGCCTGAGTATTGTTTACTTAAATTGTGCTGGTCAGAACAATTGTGTCCTAGCTATGGAACAAAATGGAAAAGAGATTTGCTTAATATGGTAGGAAAAGTGGGATTTTCTCCTTCTAATTTTAATACCCTCCCTGCAGGAGCATCTGAAAGGTTGTTTAAAAGCAGACTGAATGATATTTGTGCCCAGACAGATTTGGGTGCTTTAGCTGATCTAAAGTTTTCCCCTTGGTACTGCTACTTAAAGCAAACGCATAAGCTCGAAAAATATCTTATACCTATTAATAACTTCACAGTTCACAGAGCTTTGACACTCTTGCATTTTCAAATGATGTCCTCTAGTGTGTTGGAGGGTAGATACAATCATACTCCTTATGTACTTAGGTTCTGCATGTGTGGTTCTGGCCACGTTGAGGATCTCCCTCATTACTTGTTTGCCTGTAATTCTTCCACTGAAATTAGGCGCAAGATTCTCGCCCCCATTTTGAAGGGTAAGGAGCACTGGGATATCCAATATCAACAGGTTTTTCCACTGACTTCAGAGCATGAATTACTTATACAAAAGGTGGCAAATATGGCACTTTAATTTGCAATCAGGAGGCGCTCTATTAACAGTGGATTGGTGGATTCTAATTGTTGATTGCAATTTGTCTTAATTGTACTAAACTGTATTAAGTGATTGTTTGTTTTCTGTTTTATTGTTTGTTTGTTTCATTTTATTTTATTTCTAATTTCACTTATGTTGTTTCAACCTTTTGGTTATAACAGTATCAATAAATATATAATATAACCTAACATATCTTGTTAGTCCTTCCTAGCTGAAGCTTCTGAGTCAGGAATACACGTATGAGGGCTCCGCACGATAAAGGTCGCTGTACAGAGGATTGCAACAGTCTAGCTTGTACTGTGAGCTCTCCTAGGTCCTGAACACAAGGCAGGAGGAGACACTAAGCTGCTGGGTAAGAGGGCATAGAGTTGGGATCCAAGCACACAGCTTGGCCCAAGGCCAATGAACGAGTCTGCAAGCCTGGAAGAAGTGAGAACTGAGATGGGCCCTATTAGAACTATTTTTATTTCCTGTGCACTTTTATGTTAGGCACAGGTTGACTACGGCAATTGTGTACATGCTTGAAGACTGTGGATGATTTCAGAAGTGACATGATGAATGTCCACCACAGTCAACCTCAGTCAAACATGGGGGGTGGTGAAAGCGCTGTGCATGTCTGTTTGCTTGCATCCAGATGTTCACCACAGTCAAACACGGCCTGGGGTGAAGCTAGCCATGCTTTGTGAGGTCGGGGTGGAAGGAGATCCAGAAGTGTGGTGAATGGTCACCACGGCAGGAGTGAATGAAAAGTAACTTCTGAATGGAAACCCGCAGTTGCGGTGGAAGGAATTGACCCCAACTGCGGTACATTTTGGGGCTTGAACCACGGTCCACATCTCCACTGCATGTCTGTTGTGTTCCCCTGGCCCATGTTCTGTCTGACTGCCCCCGGGGCAGTGGTCACGATCCTGTCACTTCTGTTGGGGCCACACGTGTCACCACAGTCTGCAGTGAATCTGTTCACACCGGGGTGGGATTCACTGTGGTGAATTGGAATGCGTCACTTCTGAAATCACCCTGGGTTAAAGTGTGGGAACATGGAACTGAACTACTGAAGGGCCAGTTCCTGCAGCTACTTGCCCTGCCAGTGTCAGCACATTGGGTATTTTTATGCAGATGCATGGATGCTCAGCTCTGGAGAAAATGGAAAGGTGTAACCCCCATGTCTACCTGCTTGCAGCTGTGCCTGGGTCCATTTTAAATGGACCCAGTGGCTACTGGGGCTCACAGTCTATCCATGTAGTGCCTCTCCCCCATGCCAGTGGGTATTTTCAGACGTTACGAGATCATGGTGAACCACAGTGAATACCCACATGATGATCGTGGTCCCATAATGTCTGTTGGGGGGAATGGAAGGTCCCCACCAGATGTTCACCCCCATGAATCACAGGGGGGAATCACATTCAACATGCAAACGGAGGTCCTGGCCGAACTATCTCCGTTTGCGCGTTGAATATGATTTCTCCCCCCCCCCCCGTGATCAAGGGGACCATCTCGTATGGCCTCTGACCACAGCCCGCAATCAGTTGCCGGATCCTGGGCCATGGTCAATGCCTTCGGGGGGGCCGGCAGGTGCCACATTGGCCGTGGCGCCCGCCCGTCTCCCGGAGGGCGGGCGGATGGGAGAGTGTTGGGGGGGTGGGGCTGTGTGGTCACACGTTGAGCCATGCAGCCCCACCCCCTCCCCAATTCCCCGTCAGGATCAGCTGGCACGTCTGTTTGATGGCCATTTTGATCCTGGTGGGGGATCAATGGGTGATTCCGTGATGGGGCCAATACCGGCCCCGTTACGTCTGAAACTACCCATAGTGTTGTGGGTGCATTATCTGCAACACTATGGTTTTGTCAGGGCAAATGCTAGCTGAGAGTGAGGCTGCAGCAGCTGTCCGCTAAGCAGACCAGTCCTGCGGGCAGCCCCACCTCCAGCTGGTGCCCCAGGGTTTGGCTTCCTGCTCTTTTGGCAATGTTCTGGTATATTCCAGAGCACCACTGGTGGGGTAGCTTTGGAGCAAGGACAACCTGACCTGTGCTCTTCTCTGTCTGCATATCTGGTGGGCCACCTTTAAATGGACAGCCCACCTGAGGGTGAGGTGGCTGGGGCGGGGAAGCTGTCCATGGGAAGACACCCATCATGACAAGGCCTCTGTCCACTATAGCTGTAGCAGGGTGTGAGTTAGTGCCAAAAAAGCAGGTGATAATAAGAGTGAATGGATCAAACCCAGGTCAGCACTAAAGAAGGTACAGATGCCATTTTATTCAAAGGACAGTGCCTAACAGGCAACACTTGTGGCAATCTAAATACTCTGAGGTATATAAAAGGTTCAGTCCACAGTTACAGGAGGAACTGTGCAAAATGAGGGGCAGTAGTTGAACTGGAAAGCTCTTGGAAAGTGAGATACTTCTACGTCTGGAGTTACCTGAGGGACTCCAGGAAGGAGAGCAAAACTGCACAGCTCAAGTGCTGAGGAAACACACATGAGACTTTTTGGATTTCATGTAAAGGAAATTTTCTAAAACAAAAAACTTTACAGATTAAAAAACCATTAAAGGCAGAACTGTTTCCAAAACAAAAAACTTTCCTTTTCAAAACTATTTCACAAAATATATTTTCCCTAGCGTAAACTCCAAAAACCATGAAAATTAATTACAATTACAATTTAAAAAACATTTAACATACTTTACAACAAAAATTAAATGCCGAAAGGCATTGAAATTATTTACAGATTTTCTATCTATATTCCATAATTTACCATCACCATTAACGTAATATATATACTTAATTCCTTACCATACATACTTACTCTTATCTACTAACTAAAGTATCACATTATTTCTTTATTGATAATTTCTTTATTATCATAATTTGACGACAAACCATTTTTTCAAAATGCCATAACCCTGCAATTTACATGTATAAAATTTGTATACTATACAATGAACTGTTGACAATGTCAGTGTAGACAACTTTATAAAGTCGGTTGTGCACAAGGCAATTCTGCACAAAAGGACAGAGTTAAGGCAGTTTGAAAAAAATGTTGTTGTCGAATTATGATAAAGAAATTATCAATAAAAAACAATGTGATATTTTAGTTAGTGATAAATAATAAGAGTAAGTATGTATGGTAAGGAATTAAGTATATATATTATGTTAATGTTGATGGTAAATTATGGAATATAGATAGAAAATCTGTAAATAATTTCCATGCTTTTTGGCATTTAATTTTTGTTATGTACATTAAATATTTTTTGAATGTTAATTGTAATGAATGTTCATGTTTTTGGCATTTAAGTTAGGGTGAAATGTTTTTTGTGAAATGTTTTTGAAAAGGAAAGTTTTTTGTTTTGGAAACGGTTCTGTCTTTAACATTTTTTTTAACAGTAAAGTTTTTGTTTTAGAAAATTGCCAGTTTTTTGAGGATGTGATAATATATTAATGTGAATGTTGAAAGATACCACATATGCCAGTTATGTGATATGTTCACATGTGGATACACAGTAAGAAAGGATAGAAAAAGAAAACCAGAAGCATGAAAGTTATATCCATCTTTGCCCTCTGTTTTTAACAGTCATATACATATTTAAAAGTCCTCATATCCATAATTAAAATATCATATCCATATCCTGAGGGGCAGGATCCAGACAGGGAACAGGGAGGGAGATGAAGAGCTATGGGGCAAGGCAGGAACCCCAGGCTTCAGGAGCAAACTGGCTGGGAAGCCCCCCACTCCCCTTAGACTGGGTCTGGCAGCAGGTTCATTGCTTCGAACGGCAGAACTAGCCTTCTACCCCAGCCCCACACAGAGATGCTTGGGGCTGCATGCAAACATATACAGATATATGAAAATCACCTCATTAGTCTGTCTGTGGTCAGGTCTGTGGTTTGCCTTTCCAGCACAAGGGGGTAACTGTAGGTTTCATGCTGCAGAAAGGATGGGGATGGGGTGGAGATGAACCTACAGAACTGCTCCCCCCCATTCATTTTTTGAGTGGGTGATTCTCCCTGATGCCCCTTCCCCAAAAGCCATTGTTGCTACTCAAAAGGAAGGTGCAGAGTCACGCAACTTTCCTTATGCTGTTTTTTCTAACACCACAAATGGCGGTCAGCAGCTGCTCGACTTCACATGCGCCAGCCAGCAGAACTGATTTATAAATGTTTAATAACTCATTTTAGATCTAGATCTCAAGCGCCATGGCTGCAAAATCTCGGGGCTTAACTTGTCGGGAGGGGGGAGGAGACAGCGATGATTCAAAATCATCAGGACATTGTGCATTTTGACCACAACCAATTAATTTTTAAACAGTTATAACTTTTGATTTTCTGGCTGGATCTTTTTCAGACTTTGCACATATGACGGTCCCCACAAATATAAGCCATGGATACATTTTCAGAACTGTAGCTCAAGTGGTTTTTCTCAATATTGGGACTCCAGTCATCCCCTGTTTATAATGGAGAGAGGTTCCAAAATTCTGTCAAAGCTCATCTATGGTGGTGCAGGATGGCTTTAAAGGGGAGGCTGGAGGCCAGGCCTTTCATACAACCCAGCCTATATGAGTTGGCTGGAGAGGAGTAAGAGTTAAATCCTTCCATTACTACTGGGGTCTTAGCCCAGGTCTCCTGTAAAACTAGTATATCAAACTTACTAATATATTGAATAAATAAGGGGTCATCCTTATGCGACTGCCATCCTGCAATATTCCAAGAGCAGAGTGAAATACTGGGAGGAGCATGGTACCTATTCCATCACACCACTGGATGAGTGCGTATTGACTGGTGCTTCCTCTACAATGGTCTGCCTTGCCACTACATCCTAGGGAATCGATACTTGGTTCACTATTGGGTCTTCCTACAGATGGCTCTGTGTCACAGGATGCATGAGGGCCAGGACCTGTCTTTATACCATTGTTATTCATTGGAGAAATAATTTTATTGCCCTGAAGTGGGACTTCTATATCCATAAGATTAATGTCAGGGAACAATACTGAAGATGAACCTCCTGCATGAGGGAACTCAGAGGTAGTCACCGAATTTGAGTCAAACCTGCTGGGAGGGGGAGGACTTTGTGGCACTGGTGATGCAGCTCTGGGAGGGTCAGACATCGCCTCATGTACAGAGATCTCCTCTGCAGCACTAGTGTCACTGACTGCCTCTTCCTCACTGTCCCCAGCGATCACGGTGATGTCCCGTGAAGGGGAGTACTGGGACCCAGAGGCAACACTGCCCATGCCCACCATGCTGCTGGCACACTCCCTGTGCCCCCCTCTGTAGCTGCTAGTGCTGCTGCTTCTGCTTCTCTCCCTAGTATTGACATTGCCCGGGGATCAGGCCCTGCCTTTAGCAGCCAGGGTGGGATCCACCAGCTCTGGACTGCTGTGGATTGCCTCGACTGTGGGGGACATTGGTGGCCCTGGAGGAACATCGGTAGAAGCTGCCCCAGCACCTGCTCCAGCAGCACCCACAGCAGAGACAGATGCAGTCAGAGCCTCTTGTCCTGCAGGCCTTCCAGTGCCCTGCGTGTCAGTGGAGGACACTGCCAGGAGGCGATGCAGAGCAGCCTGTTGCCCTAAAGCAGGCCTGCTGATTTTTTTGGAGGGGGGGCTGGGATGTGCTCTGCCTCTGACTACTGCTGATGCTGCCTGCTGCCACTCCCCGTGCATGGCCCCGCTTGCCTCTGGCACGTGCCCCATTGCCTCCTCTACGGGCAGCAGATTGCCCTCTCCTTCCCTTCTCCATTTCTCCCACAAAAATAATGTTTTAAATTTTATTTTTATATATATATATATATATATATATATATATATATATATATATATATATATATATTAATCCATTTAGTTCATAGCATTTAGAATAGTTAGTTATTAGTTAATAGTAATTAAATATATATATTTAATCTATTATATATGTCTATTTCTACACTAAATATAACTACTATTAACTAATAACTAACTATTCTAAATGCTATGAACTAAATGGATTAACTAGCTCCTACAAACCCTTAAGCTGAATCACCAAACGCTACCTCTATCAGTAAACTAAGTCTCCTACTATCTCAAACCTAAAATCTATCTACCTATCTATCTATCTATCTATCTATATATGGGATGGGGGTTGGGGGCTAATCACAAAAAGCACAGGGAGGGGTACAAAACTGAAATGAAACCTAAATCAATCTAATAATAATTCTACTCTAAATGGATCAAAAAGCAGAGGAAGGGAAGGGAATCAGGGATGGAATATATAGGGAAAGGATTCAACAATGGAGGGGGGAGGGAGGGAGGAAGGAAGATTTAACACAGGGAAGGATAAAAACAAAAAATAACAACTAAATCTATCTAAGCTAAGCTAAATAAATGAGAATATGAAGGTAGATGGGTTAGATGGGTGAAATAGGAGGAGGATGGTAATGGATTGGGGAGCTGGAAAATGCTGGGAGTGAGGGAGCCTTATGGAAATGCCTGCCGTTGAGGAGCAGTGACTAGCTCAGAGGTTTTGGGGAAGAGGGGAGGCAGACAGGTTTGTTTCTTGCTGAGCCCGCCTCACCGCAAGCCCCATTGGCTCTGTGCAGCCTACCCCGTGGCCAATTGCAGACTGCCAAGCCCATGGTCTGAGGCGAAAAGGGATGGTGATTCGGCAGGCTGGCTGCTACTCCAAGCCACTCTCCACCCTCCACCCCTGGTGCCTGGAAGTCTGCTCCTAGCTGAGTCAGATGACTTCCCCCTCCCTGCTACATTTGGCCTCCCAGTGACCTGTCAGTGGACCATGTTTTAGCCACCCGAACTCAACTGAACGTGATCCGAACTGACCAAAGTGTTCGGCCATTTCAGCGTTCGGCGTTTGATTCGGTGTGTTCATGTTCATGTTCGTGTTTGGTCATCCGAACAGGCTTCTGAACCGCATTCGCTCATCCCTAGAAAATTGGTATTTCCCTTTGGAACGGAAACACTTGTTCTCAGTCAGGATTGAGTAGAGAGACCCTGCTGTGTATGCCCAGGAAGGGTTTATCCTGGGTCAGCCAGGAGACTAGTGAGAAGGCTTGTTGGAATAATTACGGAAATACATTGTTGATGAAGAAAACAAGCTCCTCATCTTGCAATGCAACCTGAAGAGTGCACATACCTCTGGGGTGTGTGTGTGTACAATGGCAACTTCAGCTGTTGCTACTTTAGAGAACAGAGGTGAGAACAGCAGTAGCCTGGCAGTGTGCATACATCCCTGTACTGTAGTGACTGTTATCCACCACTGGTGGTGCCATGGGACCAGTTCTTGCTGTCTTAGGTTACAGCAGCTAGGCCCAGCCACTTGGTTTATGGTAAGTCAGGCCCCAGACACATGGACACTTTTTGTAGTTAATTAGGGCTGAGCTTCCCCAGTCTCCTGCTTTCTCTGTATGTGCTGTATGTGTGCCTATTTAATTGAAAAGGGTGGCAGGAAAGAGGGACTTGGGAAGGAATAGGGAGATGAAGAGAGAGAGAGTAAAGAACAGGAGGAGGGGGGGAAACAGGGTTTGAGGAGCGGGAATGGATAGTACGACTGATCTGCCAGATCCAAATGTCAAAATTAAGTGCAGATACCTGAGGGAAACAATGGGTGAAGAAGAAACAAGAAACATAGAGGTAATGTGAGAAAATGAGGAAGGGACAGGCTTAGGTCATTGTTTTGATATGTCTTTGAAAAACTAGTTGTACTGAAGGCTACTTTGAGCTCAAAGTTCATGTAGACTTCCATCTATAAGAGTTCAGTAAAGTAAGTTACTTTCCCCATACTTATTTTTTATAAATATGCCTTATTCCTGTTACTTAGTTTCTTGTATATCTAAAAATAAGGGTGAGTCCAAATTACATAAACACATACAGTTACAACATTAGTAGAAGACATTATTTAGCAAACATGTTCCACTACCTAAACAAATCCCCAAAGCCAAGGAAATTAATGTTTCCTAAACCCAGCAACCAAACAAAAAAGCAACAATCCCACATCTCCCAAATGCCTACCAAACCCACCTTAATGACTATGCAGTGTTAAGTTTAGTTTGGTTTCCTAGCCTCAGCCTCATGGTCTTAGCTTAGGGAGGGGGTGGTACCCGCCAGACTGTTGTCCACTTTGCATGATATACATACACATGCAGTTACTTGTTTCTTTCCACCCATGCTTCATCGATTCAGCTTGTCTCCACCCCCATAGCACAGTACACACATGCAATTCCATTGATGAGCTTTGCCCATGGTGCACATGGAGAGTAGTCAGAGCCATATTCCCTATGTTCTGTGTGGTGGTGGTATGCCCCTGTCTGTTTTGCTGTAGGCATGCAGTGTTAAATTTTGTTTGGTTTCCTAAACTCAGCCTCATGTTTTAGCTTTTCTTATTGGGGGGGAGGGGAGGGGCTTGTACCCACCAGGCTGCTGTCAACTTTGCTTGATATACATACACGCACAGGTACTGCTTTCTTCATAGCACAGCATACTCACATAATTCCAGTGAGGTGCTTTGCCCATTGTGCACATGGGGAGAGGTCAGAGCCATGTTCCCTATGTTCTCTGTGGTGGTTGTATGTCCCTGTAAGCATGTGCAAGGCGTTTGTGACATGCTGGGCTATGTAGTCCATGTAGGATCCATGTCTTCTTAATGGGTTTGTCATCGTATCGCCTGGAATAATTTCAGAGATAATACAATAGCTTGCTATTTTCTAAGTAGTAAAAATATTTTCCCCTCAATGGATTTTGTTTGTTGTCTGTCTGCAAGTTAAGCAACTCAGCAGATGGGTGAAGAATATGCTGTCCATTGTTTTAATGTTGCAGCAATCGGTAATGAAGAAACTTTTTGTAACATTTAATGGTTTTGACTTTTGCATTGCATAGTTGTTAAGGCAGGTTTGGTAGGAGTTTGGGAGCTGTGGGGTTGGTTTTTTCCCCTTTGGTTGCTGGGATTAGGGAATATTAATTTCCTTGGTTTGGGGGGTTTGTTTAAGTAGTAAGAACCCGCCTTAACTATTTGTTGTAAATCAGATGTTTTTGTGTTAGATAATATCATCGGTTTTTGGCCAAGTAATGGCAGTTGCTACAGCCTCCTCCTCGCCTGCACCGTGTCCCTTTCACAGCACCTGAATTTACAGCTAACGTGAATGCTGAAAAATAGTATTCTGCTATTTAGTATTTGTTAAAGCTTGTGAAGCTCTCCTTAGCACAAAAACCCTGCCCTGGTTTCTTCAGGGAAAAGTCATCAAGGGCATTTCTGTAATCTAGGCTTGAGGTGATGAAAGCATGGATGACTCTGTCCAGATCAGAGTCAGAAAGAAAGGACTGAAGTGTGAAGCACATGAATGTGTGTGTACATGTGTGAGAAGAGACACTGCGGGTGTGTGAAAGTAAAGAAGCTGTCTCTTATACACATCTAGATGTGTATAAGAGACAGCTATTACATTATATGTTGAAACAGTACAAGTTACATTTGTAAACCTTTATAAATCTGAGTATCATTATTCCTTTTTCAATGTACACAGTGTTTCACATGGTTTAAACTTATACTGAATATGACTGATCTCCATGAATTCAGGATTTACAGGAAGATAGTTTTTTACATAATACCTGGCACATTACTTGTTCCTTAATACATAGAGTTTATCATAATGGCACTATATGGTGGTTCTACATCTGCAATATTGTGTTTAATTATAGTTTTTAACTCATGCTACAAATGTTTGTTACTCCATGCATTGTTACGTATAGGTAGGGAACTAAGATAAGCAATAGTTGCTTTTCTTCACACCATTGTGAATCCCTAAAAATACAAGTCAATGTCCTGGTGTCATACTAAAATGCAGTCATAAGACATGCTGCTAAATGTAAGATTAATTAAACAATAGGGATGTGTGAAAAGAATGGGGTTCGGATGTTCGGCTGTTCAGCTTGAAAACTTAGTTTGAGTTTATGAGTTCGGTTCCGTGGAGTTCATCGACCCTGAACATGCTGAAAGTTCAGCCACCTGGAGGCTTGGGGTGCTCCAGGGGTGCCCATGGGGGCAGGGCAGGCCATCGGAAACACAGCAGCAGCAGCAGCAGCAGCAGCAGCAGAGACCAGGAAGGCTTGGGGGGCAGGCAGACTTGGTGCTTGGTCCCTGGGGGTTCACGTGGGGGAATGGCTGGCCATTGGAGACCCAGAAGCAGCAGCAGCAGCAGAGACCAGGAAGGCTTGATGGCCAGAACTTCTACTTGGCTGGGCATTGCAGGCTGCCAGGCATCATCAGAGCAGTGGCCGAGGCCTGGACAGGGCTTGGTGGCTGGCACCCCTACTTGGCTGAGCATTATAGACTGGCTGGCATCAGTGGAGCAGTGGCAGAGGCCTGGCTAGGGCTTGGTGGCTGGCACCACTACTTGGCCGGGAATTGCAGGCTGGTTGGCATTGGTGGCAGCCTGACTCAGGGTGGTGTGTGAGGGCAGATTAAATTGGGGGGCCAGGAAGCCAATCAGGTGCCTAAACCCCATGTCCCCAACCACCGAGAAGGGCTGCCCATCAAGCGCAATCATTTCCCCCAACATGCACGTGGCTTTCAGTAGAAAGCCACACCACCCTCCATGTCCTGCAGCTGCCGATGGACTTGGCAGCTGCCCCCACCCCAGTTCCTCCATGGTGCACTGATGCGTCTGGGCCTCAACTGGCTGCTGCTTCTGTTGCTGCTACTTCTGCTTCTCTCCCTGCTGCCATTGCCTGGGGATCGGGCCCTGCCTCTAGCAGCTGGGGTGGGATCCACCAGTCCTGGACTGCTGGGGATCACATGAATAATGGGGGAAATTGGTGGCCCATGATGAACATCTGATCCTGAAGCACCTGCTCCTGCAGCCACAGCAGAGACAGCCGCAGCCTCCTGGACTGCAGGCTTTCCAGCCTCCTGGACTGCACCCATTTCCACACATTTACTGCCATAGTTTCATTTATTTAGATTAGATTAGATAGATTTAGGTGTTATACCCTGCCTCAGCCTGCCTTCTGCTCATGCCAAAGTGCCTGTCTGCCTGCCCTGTGGGCAAAGCTCAAACCCTGCCTCAGCCTGCCTTCCCTACTGCCTCTCATGCTATGATGCCTGTCTGAGCTTGCCCTGGTTGACAAGCTCAAACCCTGCCTCAGTCTGCCTGCCTACACCCCTAGTGGGCAGACTGGGGCAGGAAGGCAGACTGAGGCAGGGTTTGAGCTTGTCAACCAGGGCAAGCTCAGACAGGCATCATAGCATGAGAGGCAGTAGGGAAGGCAGGCTGAAGCAGGGTTTGAGCTTTGCCCACAGGGCAGGCAGACAGGCACTTTGGCATGAGCAGAAGGCAGGCTGAGGCAGGGTATAACACCTAAATCTATCTAATCTAAATAAATGAAACTATGGCAGTAAATGTGTGGAAATGGGTGAAATAGGAGGAGGATGGCAATGGATTAGGAGGAACACAAACTGCTGGGAGAGGGAGAGTTCTGAAAACGCCTGGTGACAAGATCAGTGGCTATCTCAGAATGAATTGGAAGGGGGGAGGGCAATTACTTTTGCTCCTTGCTGCGCCCGCCTTACCACAAGCCCCATTGGCTTTGTGCAGCCTAGCCCGTGGCCAATTGCAGACTGCCAAGCCAGTGGTCTGAGGAAAAGAGGGATGGTGATTGGGCAGGCTGGATGCTAGTCCAAGCCTCTCTCCACCCCTCCTCAAATGACCCACCCCCTTCATGGGCCTGCCAGTCAGGTTTTTCCCACCTGAACTCATCTGAATGCGGCTGAACTGATACGGGTTTTTCGCGTTCGGTTTGGGCGTTGGTTTAGCCGTCCAAACTGGCTGAGTTCGGTCCGAACTCCAAACATCCTAACTGTATTCACACATTCCTGTTATACAAGCCCATTACTGCTGGAGCAATGGAGAAAGACCAGCAACCAAACACATGGTCTGGAAGTGGCGAAAGATTGCAGGGGTGTGGGTGGGTAGAATAGAAATAGAATGTCATTCATTTTCATGAGTTTCAGATGAAGCTCTTAATAAGAAACACCAGAAAGGAGACCACACTATGATATACCAATGTTATGGGCCAGGTTTACTACTCAAGTAATTGATAAAATCAATTCAAGTAAAATCATCAGCGAAGCAAATGATTTCCACGGAAGTTCCCCGGAAGGCCTAGAAAGCACTGAAGCCACAGCCAGCACCGAAACCGCCGGGCTGCCGCCGTCGCCCAGAACACCAAAGGTAGGCAATCCCTGGGTGGGGAGGTAGGGTGATCCCTGGGGCGGGGGGGTGTTAAACCACCCCCCACCCCAGGGCGGGCCCTAGTACCACAGTACCTTACCTGCTGGTGCAGGGTCTGGGTCGCTGCCGACAGCCCGGAGACCGCACTAGCAGGGACTTTGGGGGATTATTTTTTTTAAAGCCGGGCTGGGCAGGGTGGGTAGGGGGTGTCCCCCCTTCCACCTGCACAGCCTGGACTGGGGAGGGAAAGTGTTTGGGGGTTTTTTTTGTTTCTTTTTTTACATTGCAGTCATTCATTTCAATGGCCGCAATGTAAAAAAATCCAGTACGGGGATCCGGTACCGGTACCCCCAAATACCGGGGTAATCCGATACTGCCGGTACACCAAAATACTGGCAGTATTGGATACCGGTAGATCCAGAATTCCCACCCCTACTGGTCCTGATAAACCTTTCAGCTGCATTCGACACAGTCAATCACCAGGTGTTGGTGACTCGCCTGTGGAATTGTGCCGGAATCGGTGGGATGGTTTTGGACTGGTTTTGTTCATTCCTGGCTGGGAGAACTCATCGGGTGGTCTTGGGGAAGTGTACGTATTCCCCATGGGACCTCACGTGTGGAGTCCCGCAGAGTGTCATTCTGCCCCACCCACCCCTGTTCAACATCTATATGCAGTCGTTAGGGGAGATCATGAGATGGATTCAGAGCATGCAGTGTCATCAGTATGCTGATGACACTCAGCTCTACCTCTCTTTTTCCATCGACCCAGGCCATGCAGTCTATTTTCCCAGTGCCTGTCGGCTGTGGGGGCTTGTATGAGGTTGAGTCATCTGAAGCTGAATCCTGACAAGATGGAGGAGATGTTGGTGGGTGAGGGTCTGGGGGGCCTGGGAGTGGTTGAATTCCTCTTGTAGGGGGGGTTTGCCCTCTCATGGTCTCTCAGGTATGGAGTCTGGGTGTGCTCCTTGATTCACGGCTCAACCTGGAATCTCAGGTTGTGGCCATGGCGGGGAGTGCGTTTCAGCAGTTACATCTAGTCCGGCGACTTCAGCCGTATCTCTCAGACTCCGACCTTGCCACTGTCATCCATGCCTTCATCACCTCGAGGCTGGATTACTGCAACACGCTCTACGTGGGGCTGCCTGAGAAGCTGGTCCAGAGGCTGCAGCTGGTGCAGAATGCCGCAGCCCGGGCCACAGGGAGCACATGACACCTGTGCTGTGGGCTCTGCACTGGCTGCCTATAAAGCACCGGACTAGGTTCAAGGTTCTGGTTTTGACCTTTAAAGCCCTTCACGGCCTGGGCCCTGCTTATCTGCGTGACCGCCTCACTCCCCATGTGCCCGTGTGACCACTGAGATCATCTGTGGGAGCCTTTTTGAAGGTTCCCTGGGTGAGATGACTGGCCACTGATGTTAGATCCTTTTCAGTGGCTGCCCCTGTGCTGTGGAACTCGCTCCCGGAGGAGGCTCAGTTGGCCCCCACCCTCCTGTCATTTCAAAGTTTGTGAAAAATCTGGCTGTTCCGCCAGGCTTTTGGCGAGGGGGGGTAGGGGGGAGGTCGGGGGGCATTGTTGTGCCTTTTTTCATGTATATGGGATTTTTAAACTTAAATTATTTTATTGTTTGAATTGTTGTTCATCTCCCTGAGCTACCCTGTGGGCTGGAGGGGTGGGATAGAAATCTTTTATAAAAAAAAATAAAAACTGATGCACTCTCTCTCCTGCAGCCTCTTTCTCCATCTGGGACTGCTAGAAGCAGGAAACAGCATATGGTATACTCCTATTCCTCTGCCCAATCAGGGCTCAAGAGTTATGAATGGATAAGTCAGCTCTTCCTTTCTACCCATCCTTGACCAATTAAGGCTCAGGTCTGGTCTTCACAGAGTGAGTGCGCACGCTCGGGTGTGGGGGGTGGAGCCAGACTGGCTGGCTGGTTGGCTGGCTGTAAGTGTGTGCTGGGTGCAAGGGAGGGGCAGAGTGTGTGTGTGTGTGTGTGTGTGTGTCTCGTGGGGATGGGTATAGTTAGAGTGTGTGTGATGGGAGATACCTGCTGACAGGTTAGGAGACAGCCAGAAGAGCAAGCTGCCGGGGGGGGGGGATTGTGTAAGTTCCTCCCCCTCCCATCCCACCACCCAGGCCACTGCCGACAGTAGAAAACCCACTTTAAGCTCCCCGCCTCCCCTCGCCAGCAGTCCTGCCCTCCCCCCACAGCCACCAGTCATTGGGTGTCTTTAGACATAACATCCATGGGTGTCTGAATGTGTGTTTTGACCTTGATATCAACACTGGTTTAGCCCTGTGTTCACCACGTGGAACTGCTTAGACACACAGTCCATCTTGGGGCAAATCGGTGTTTTGCTTGCCACCCATCTCAGGACTCAAATGCTGCCACCTTGTTCCCAATGTTATACCTGCCAACACACCATGCAATATCATTAGACACAACACTGGTCACGTATTCAATGGGGAACCAAATTGGTGTTAGGATTGTTATGATGCTTACAGACAACGGCCAAACACATGCCTAGGGGTTTTGACACCCAGTTTTTGTTATGTCTAAAGACACCAACTATGACACCAGAGCCACGGCATAGAATGTTCACAAGTCCCATAGCACAAAATGGGGATTTCTCCATCTGATTTCGCCATCCTCCTTAAAATAAACTTCACTTCTACACCACCAGACCTTAGAGGACCCGTTCCTTTTTAGAAAAACTCATTCAGGGATACTTGCATGACCCCTAGGGTGTCTTTAGACATAACATAGATTGGGTGTCAAAACCCCTAAGCATGTGTTTGGCCATTGTGTGTAAGTACCATAACAATCCCAACACCATTTTGCCCCCCCCCCCATTGAACACGTGATGTGAACTCCATTGCATCACAAGGACAATTTGCATATTTTGGCTGAACACGTGAGCAACATTGTGTCTAATGATATCATGGGGCGTGTTAGCAAACACAACACAGGAAACAAGGTGGCAGCACTTGCGTGCTGAGACTGGGTAGTGAGCAAAACACCAATTTGCCCCAAGATGGGCTGCGTCTAAGCAGTGCCACATGGTAAACACAGGACCAAACCGGTGTTCATATCAAGGGCACACACACATTCAGACACCCATTGATGTTATGTCTAAAGACACCCCTAAAAAGAGAAAAAGAAAACCAAATACTTGCCACCTTGGAAGTAAATAGCCTGAAAAATCTAATGCAAGCGAATGGAGGCAGTCCTGCAGCTCTATAATTCCTGCAGCTCTGTAATTCCAGAAATACATTGTGAATTTATTTAAATACATTTGTATTTTGAATTTGAAATGCTCAGACATATATACCCAGTTATGCATGCAAAGTGTGAGCAATGCAATGTGCATATGCTGTGCATGTGGGTTTAGGATCAGGCTTCCCATCTTTCCCTTATGGTTTACCTGGCACTAGGGCTGAAACGACAAGCCACTGCGGTAGCTGTTTCTGGCAGAAAGAGCTCTTCCGCAATGAGCGGCACAGTGTAATAGAGACTTCTTTCATTCCGCTACTTTCATTCCGCTACTTCCGCCTGCACTTTCCGACATGAGGTCACGGTGCGAAAGTAGTGAAACAATGTTTCTTCCGACACTTTCCGAGATTATTCCAACACTTTCTGAGATTATTCCAACACTTTCTGACACTTTCCGATAACTCCAATGTCACAAAGTAAAGGCTGCCGAATTAGAAGAATGCCGGTGGAAAAGCTGTGGAAAGTCACGGGCCATTTCAAAATGGGGGAATGAAATATCAGCGTGGAAACAGAAGTTGCCTCTTCATTCATACTTGGCACTTACCACACTATGAGCCAGTTCTCTACCATGAAATTCAACTGAAGCTTAGCCATTTACTTCGGTGGCAGACGATTGAGCAAACATATTCTATATTCCAGACATACATTATGAATTTATGTAAATGTGTTTGTATTTCATATTTGAAATGAAATACTCAAACATATGTATTTCACCCAGCTCTGTGTACAAAGTGTGAGCAATGCAATGTGCACATGCTGTGCACAGTCCGCATGTGGCTTTAGGATCAGACTGCCCATCTTTCCACAATGGTTTACCTGCCACTTACCACACGATGAGCCCAGTTCTCTGCCATTAAAGTCAATTGAAGCTGAGCTGTTTACTTGAGTGGCAGAGGATTGCACCTTATTTTTTTTCCTTCTTACCTCCCATTAATCCAGTAGGTTTTTTTAAAAAAAACAAAACATATGTAGCTACTTCAGCATAAAGCTACACATACAGTTACATCATTTAGTAATTGCAACAAGTGCTTTATGGCTTCCTTTTGCTGTAATTGGTTTGCTCTTAACTAGATAAATCATCTTTTATAATCATAAATATAGAAATAGATAGGCCAGAAGTCCAGCCCTTCTTTGCAAATGCAAAGGGACCTGACATGTCAGTCTGGAGCAGCCAGAGAAGAGAGAGGTGCCTCATTTATTCTCCTTAAGTTGAAATGCAGTTCTTTCCTGCTGCCTCATTGAAATGCAGGTTGTTTGCATTAGGTATTTGCAGAGTTGTTATGAAATGACAACAACATCAGGACAGCCTGATCCTTAAACACAGAAAACAGGTCTCTGGTTAAATTAGACAAAGTAAACTGCTCCATGCTAGAGAACTGACAGTGACAAATCTGGCAAGCTGCTTTATTGTATACTGTGGCAGTAATATCTATGGGTGTTGGGAGATTCACTTCATAATGCCAGCAAGTCCCTCTGAGAAGAACTGGTTGAGTTTGCTGCATCTACATGGAGCAGTCGTACTGCTACAGAATGTAAGACTGCACATGGAGATAAAAGAAACCATTTGTCACACACACACACACACACACACACAAAGACAAAGAAATTGGACTATTTTTTTATATGGAAGATCTTTCCACACATAGCTTAAATAACAGAACTAAGCACCCACTGCAAGCTGGAAAAACCAAAACAATATTTTGTGGCTGTGCCATCAAAGCTCAGTTACATGGTTCCTCTCAAGTGGGAGGAAAAACACTTTATAGCTTACATTATGGCAGGTAAATAAATAGTCTGCTAGACCAGTGGTTCTACAGACACTGAAGCATTTAAAAAAAATATCTGGGTCTCACCCTTAAAAAAAATCCAGGACCAGGAGGAGCAGCTGACACATGTGGGGCTGATTCTGGTAGTGGCAGCAGCAGGGAACTTACCTGAGATGATCAGAAACAGCAGGAAGTGGGTGCTAGAGAAGCAATGAAGCTGCGGAAAGTCTTGTCCCTTTTCATCCCACCCCCCGACAGTCACTCAGCGGCACAGATAATCAGAACAAGCAACAGGAGGGGATGCGGCAGCAGACATGGTGCAACTGCGCCAAGTCTTGTGCAACCCTCAGGCTGCTCCTGGCCCCACCTCCAGACCACTCTGGGACCATCCCAGACTCCGTTAGACATACTTGGGCTCCACAAATGGGTCACAGGCACATGGGAGGTGGGATGCTAGGCTGTGCAGTAGTATCACCCCCAAACTGCCACCTGGCCTTGCCAGTTCTGAGCCATGCTTCTTTTCTGAGCATTATGGGTATTTTCAGATGTTACGGGATCGCTGTTCACCACACTGAATCACAGTGGATCCCGTGTGGCGGCAGCGATCGTGGTAACATCTGTTAGAGCCCTGCCAGATGTTCACCACGGTGAATTCCTGGCAGGGTTCAAAGTTAACCACGGTTCTGGAGATGAGGCCGGTCTCACCTCCAGAACCGTGGTTAGGCTGGCCACGATCTGGGATGGGGCTGGCAATGGCCACAATGAACATCTGTTTGTCAGCCCCATCCCAGAATCAGGTCCCAACCTGATTGGCCGCTGTGCCACGCCCCCCCGTCTCCTCGAGGGTGGACGGCCAGGGACGTGGGGTGGGTGGGGCTGGGCGGCCGCATGTCGCACCGCGCAGCTTGACCCTCTGAGATCCCCCTCTGTGATCAGGATGGCACGTCTGATGGATGGCCTGTCTGATCACGGGCCGGGATCCGAGACAGATCCTGGTCCAGGGTTCAGCATGGCAGACCAAAAGGCCTGTCACGTCTGAAATTACCCTATGATGCCATGATGCTTGGAATGGGGTGTGACTTAAAAACTGAAACAGTTTTGGCTGTCCAGAAATTTATCTCATGCCCATTATTTGGGTTTCTGAGCCTCCTCTATAACACTGCCTCAACCTAAGCAAGAAATTTGGTCTGTTTCCTTTTTAGGGCAAGTATTAATAGGATTTTTGTCTTTCACTAGAATTGCTCTAATTACCATTATTATTGCCACCACAGTAGCCAAGTGCTGCCATACTTTCTGCTGATGATGAAATGCTTGAGGAAGCTGATACCCTGAAGAGGGTTCTATCATGGCCATTGGGCAAGAATTGGTAACAAAGTAGCTCAGATGTTAGTTTTTGGACTAACTTCTATTGGTGCGCATATGCAATCAGAGCACTTCTTCAGGCAAGTAAGAAGTCAACGCTTATCTGACAAAGTGCCTGGTGTGGCTTGAAAGCTTGCATGCTCTCACCAACAGACGTTGCTCCATTAAAAGTTATGATGTGAACTACTTTGTTTCCATCTCTTACATTTGAGGCCAGCATGGCAACCATGCTTTCTGTTGAACAAGAAGACTCTGTTTTTTGCCTCATGTCTTTGTTCTGTTTTATCCAAAGAATACAGCATTATGATATGACATTGTTGTGCTCAGAAAGGCACACCTTGAAATACTAGCTCATTCCATTGGGGGCTCTGATCATCACCACCCAAAACCTTATAACTCAATCTGGTATTTATAGGGAAGTGGTGATTGATGGGAGCATTGGGGTGGTTTTTGCCACTTGCATTGGGGGTTAGGGAACAGGGCCCTTGCATTGAGGTATGGAGGGGATAAGAAGGGTTTGGGGATTATTGAGGGGATGATATAAGTTGGGGAATGCTGAGGAAAGTATGGGGAGGATTAGGGTATCCTCAGGGACTGAAGGAAACTGGTTCGTGGGAAAGGCTGAGGGTGGTTGGTAGTAGGGAGGAGATGCAGGGACGTAGCTAGTTTGGAATGGACCCTGGTGCAGAATATGGAATGGGGCCCCTGCCTTCCCCTTCCAGCAGCAAAGGGTGTAGCTCATGAAGGAACTTGGGTCCTCCAGGCTCATGAGCCCCCAAAGTAGCTGCACCATCTGTTACTATTATAGCTTTGACCTTAAGGAGATGTGGGAAGTATTATGTTTATATGCATGTCTTACTTGTATTTTGTTTTTAATATGTTGTGAACCACCATGAGCCATCGGGGTTACGGTAGGATACAAATCAATAATAATGTATTCATACCAATCTCTGTTGCTTTCACTCAGGTCAGAAACATCTGTGACATTCTAATTAGCCTTGGAGTGACACCTTTTGATGATATATTTACTCTATAAGAGCAGATAGGATACTAATTTTCTCTAGCACTTAGAAGTGCTTCCTCTCATAAGCAAAGAGAAGGTTGATTTGTTAATCATGAATCTATGATGAAATTCTACCTAATTAAGCATACAGAAGGTCAAAAGAACATTGTCAAATTATCTAGTAATTAAGGTCTTTGCAAATTTTATGGCTAATTGAGCTATTTTTTTGAGGCTGACACTTGCAACCACATTTTCTCTTATGTGGAAGTTTTAATAGCATCAACAATGGGTATTTTCAGATGTTACAAAATCACGCTCAACCACAGTGAACCACAGTCAATCCTGTGGTGGGGCCAAAGCGCCATGACTGTCTGATCAGCGGCCGCCAGATGTTCACCACAGTCAATACCCACATGGGGTCAAAATCAACTATGCTTCCGGAGCTCCCCGCCAGACCATCTCCAACAGCGTGGTCAAAGAGATTCCCAATGGGAACCAACAAAAAGTAACGTCTGGCCGGCAACCACCGGCCGGAATCAAAGGAAATGATTCCCAGCTAGGGACAAAGCACACAACATCACTTCCAGGCAACGAGCAACAACACAGGAAGCGGAGGGAGATTTAAAGGGCACACAGCAGCAGGGGGATGGGGCGAGATGGAGTGAGGCGGAAGGGAGAGGCGAGCGGAGGGTGAGAGAGCAGGAGGAGGTGGTGGTAGAGGCGCAGGCGGGTGAGGAGGTGGTCGTGCTGCACCTGGAGGCAGTGGAGGGACAGAAGCAGCAGCAGCAGAAACATCAGCAGCCAGGACGGGATTACCTGGTGCCTGCTGGGTGTTTTGACCACTGCCGGGAATCAGCGTCACGTTTGTTGCGCTGCCCCGGCCCGTGATCTGCTGTCCCAATTCCCTGCCGTGGTCCCGGTCCCGTCACGTCTGTTCAGGGCTTTTTTTGACCACGGAGGGTGGTGGTGGTGGTTGTTCAGTTCACCCCTGTAGGGAATCCACTGTAGTGAATCGGGACCGCGTAACATCTGAAATCACCCAATAGCACTAAGATGGTAGTATGGTCCACTGAATAAGGTGGAGTGTTAGACTGGGACATAGGAAGTCTAGCATAGTTGTCTAGAGCAGGATCAGAACTATGGTAGAGTCAATGCAGAACTGGAACTGTGGTAATCAGATAATCAAAACAAAAATGGCAATCCATGAATCAGAATGTGGGCCAGAAAGTCCAATCTTGGAGTCGTTCCAATTTTCAAGCTTATATAACTCAGTCATTTCTCAATGGATCTGTCTGAAATTTGGACAGTTTGTATCCCTCTCCCAAGTGATCCTTCATACAACATGTCACAGTGATGGGGTAAATTATCTTGATTTTATTATGAGTAGAATTTTTGTAATTTTAATGAAGAGTACAAGCTGCCTTAAATATAAAGCCACACCTACAGCTCTGTAATTCACTGTCACATTGCTCAGCTGCCTTCACAGCTATAACATCTATCCAAATTGTGGTGTGCAAAATAGCCATAAGGAAAGGATGATGATTTGTTCACCTTAGAGGTGAAAGAGGTAGTAAATTTATTATTCATGGGTATTATGCACATTTTTAGATAGCTGTCCAAATATCCGAACAACATCCATGACAGAAAAAGGTATTCAGATATCCATTTTTGATGGGTTTTTTTAATTTTTATTTTTCAGTTTGCTTATTTCAGTTTTTTTGTCATTTCAGTATTTTTTGTTCCATCATTTTTTGGCAATTATGTATGTACAACAGTGCTAATATTGCCAAAATGATATAACCAAAATCCAGGGTTAGCCTTACTACCTGTTCTGGACCCCTCTATTTTCTCTACTTCTGCCCCCGCCTATCCCCTGCTCTCAACCTTGTCTTTCTCTTTGTCACACCTGGTTTTGGGCTGCTAAATGTATTCCTAGGGAATGTGTTTTTCACTGGGGTTTTTACTAATGAATTCCTAATATGTTACAAATTCTTTCTTTCATTCACACACACAGGGAAAGATGTCCATCTCCTTACAGAGTGCCAGGACCAGACCACTAACTGTTGGACCTAGACAAGGTGTCTATTTCCTTACAGAGGGTCAAATAGAGGCACCTAACTGCAGGATTTGGCTCATAAAAGGGTAGAAGGGAAAACACACTTTCACTCCCGTAGGGCACAAGAGGTTCCACCAGGGCCGTGACCCTGGCTTAAGTCCCTCGACCTGGTCTGCGGTTATTAGCCTTTTCACTCACCACTGTATCTGTGTGACAAGGTTCTTTGAAATTCTGTGGTTTAATCAAGAGATCAAAAATCAGACTGGAGATTAAATTCAGCAAAACCTCTGAGCTTTATTTATTAATACAAAAAGCAAGGAGAGAAAGACAATACCACTATAATTCCTATTATTCTATAGGTTAGTCCAATATCTTATGTCTATGTCCATACATTCCTTTATCCATACATACCTAACCTCCTATCTCAGTGGCCAGCTGAGATAGAGGCGATGGGGACACCTGTGAGTCAGAACCGGTTCTCCCTCGAGAAGGTGAGATGGAGGAGTCCGAGGTCCAACTGGTATCAGTCCATTATTTATAGGTCACTGGCTTCATAGGATGTGCATGTGTTGTCTCAAAGCAGAGTTGGCTACTCCCATGCTTTCTTCCTGAGTCATCATGCATCTGTCCTTTTTTGTCTTCGTGGCTGGCCTTCTGTTGACCACATGAACTTTGTCCAATGACATAAGTGTCCCATTTCAATCTTATGCCCAAAAGTCATTGTGTAAGCAATATATGTCCCATAATTAAACTATGCTTGCAATTCTTGTGCAAGCACAATTGTTTTGCAAAGGGAAAAATATGTTTGCTTTTGCTGTGTTTGCGTCTTTCCAACTGTTTGCGGTTTCCGGTTAATGTCTTTTGCAAAACTGCAAATCAAGCTCCCTAAAAGATGTCAGCGACAATCAAATCCTTCTTGCAGCTTCAAGCAATTAATCTTCAGCCAATATAACTGTAATGAAATACACACACACACATATACCTGTCCTGTTGTCTGTCATCTCCCCCTCATGTTCCCCATTTATGAGGGAACATCATATGCTCCGTTGGAGATAGGCTCCATGGTGATGTAATTAACACTCAATTGTTCATACAGTGGGTCTAAAGGTATATGCTCAAGAGACCGTTGTTTGGGTTTCCAAGAAGCCGTCCATTTAAACACATGGGACAAACAAAGCTGACATAGTTTAAACAAAAAACACAATAACAGCAAAATAACACCACAAATAATAATACCATGCAATATTTTTCGTCCCAAGGCCCCAAGATCAGGAAGCCAAGAGGTAAGCCAGTCCAGAGCATGGTCAAATGTCCAGACCTCTTCCTCTGCAACAGTATGTAAGATATGCAAGTGATCTTCAATAGCCTTATTATTGGTTAGTACTTGCCCAGTATGGTCCACAAAAGAACAACAAGAAGCATTGATCAGGACACATACCCCTCCCTGGGATGCCAATACCATGTCTAAAGCTAGTCTGTTTTGGGTAGTTACTTGGCCTAAGTTGGAAACTTCCCCTTGAATAATTTGAAAATTAGATATGGTTCGATTGAAAAGAATATCCAGTGAGGCGGAAAGGTTAACCATTGCAGTTTCTAATTCATGTACGCCAAAGCCTGGAAACAAAATGCGGGCAATCTGCCAGCCTAGGCTGGGTCGTTCTATAAGGGGGTTAGTAGGGCCCCGTTTTTGGCGTCTGGCCGTGTTCCGGGTTTCATGTAAATAAAGACGGTCATGTATTGTTACTTGGGGAATGATAGTCCCCAATGTGCATGTGCCATACCAGTCCCATGGAAAATAATGATAAGCCCACTGCCCACAAATCCAAAAGGTCCCATGGCTCCACATAAGGATAGAGTTTTCCTCTATAACTATGGTCCTTTTTACAATAAGAATCCCATAAAGCATGGAAAAGAGCCGTGTGTCTGGAAAGATCTGAGGTATTAAGAAAAGAATCTGGCCATCTAGGATCAGTACGACACCAGGCTGAATCCCACAACACATGTAAGGCGGTATGCATGCCCATTTCTTCTATATCCTCACTACATTCGAAATCCCTTTTGGTCTTTTCTTTAATATTTATCCTCAAAAGTCCTGTGTTGTCTGTCATCTTCACTGGTCCCAATCCTGTCCATACTCCAGATGTCTGCATGTGTTCCAGATGCCCCTCACTCTGTACTCCTTACATCAGGGCAGGGGGAAGGTCCTTCCAAATGCAATCACCCGTAGGGCCTCACAGAGGGCACCCCAGTGGGGGTGAGGCAATGGAAAATGACTTGGGATCACTAGGGGCCCCATGTTTTGTCTTTGTACTGGGTCCCACAAATTTTAAAGCTGGCTCTGCCAAAAATCTGCAAATCATCTTAAACTCAAATAACCAAACCAAATCCCCACACTCCATGAAAAATACAACCTGGATATCCAAACGAGGTAGTGGGGTAACAGTTATTACCTGCTTTTGATATTGTTGATTCTGGTAGGGTAAATTCGAAGGGTTTGTTGGTTCATTTTGTTTAGTTGTGCAATAGGGGAGTGTAGCCCCAGGATAAGTCCTTTCACGATCCATGCGCCACTGAGGCCTATCCAAGCAGAATCTTCTCAAGGCCCTTTATTATACAGTCCACATACATCCAACCGTTTCAGTGGGTTCTCTCTCTGACGGGGCACAATCCCTCCTAGGCAGCCCAACATACTTATTCCTCTTGATAACATTAGTAACTCAGACCTCCCTGGCTAGGCACAGTCTCTCCTGCAGCCAGGTAGACTGTGGCAGAGTCCTCCCTGGCTCCTGCCTAGAGGCAGAGACCTCGTTGGCTCCTGCCTCACCCACAGCCATCTCCCTACTGATCTCCAGGTTCAGCTTTCCAGCTTCAGGGCTGGCTTCAGCCACGCCCAAACCAGCTAGCCCCACTCAGGTCCTTGGTTGCCTGGTTCTGGAGGCTCGCCCAGCTGAAGCATTATAGGGCACTCAACCTGACTGCCACAGTTTTTGTTTTTAGATTTAGTTCACATAACTTTGAAGTCAGAATGTCTCTTCATGGCACAGGGTGGAGATATAGAAGGGAGGAGAAGATGGAACTAGAAGGTTCCATGGCAGTTGGGGAATGGCCATCAGGGAGTCTGAGGGCGCTTTTAAACAAGACAAGAAACGTGGCTGATCCTTTGATCAACCACATTTCTTGGGGCTTGTTTAAACATTGCAGCCGGATCTTCCCCCGCGTCAGACCGGGCAGGCAATCCTGCCCCCTCCGATGCGGATCCCCGAAGTGCCGGCTTTACGCCGCACTTCCGGGTTTTTTGGGCAGGTGCACACGCGCAGAAGGGTGCGCATGCGCACAAACACTGGACGCCATGTCTGATGCTCTTCTGATCATCAGACACGGCGTTCAGAGGAAGGCGGGGGGAAGATGCCGGCACTGAACGATCCCGCTTGTGAGCAGGAACGTCTAACAGCTCCCATCGACACTAGATTAACAGAAGTGAGTTGGGTGGGACACCAGGTCTAGATTTTGGAGATGACAACATCTGGGACTAGTTAAATTGGGCTTGGGTCATATATAAATGTAGTCTGCACAAGGAACCAATTTCCTTTCATTTTGGCATAGGCTCGATTTATTGCTAATTCACGAGCTTGGCCCAGACCTACATAAGTGACAAAGTGTGGAGCCCTTTAGACTGATCCTCCAATGGGTTGCACTTTCTGGTGGAGAACTATAACAAAGGCTTGAATACAATCAGGTTCTAATGCCTCCCACAGCTTGGCAAAAGATGAAAAAAAAGGCAGCAATTTTTTTAAAAAAAGGAAATACATCGTGCTCCATATATTTTTTTGAAACTGAAAATCCTATGTAGCCGCCTACACCAGCAGGAAAGATATGCTGAGGCTCTTAAGCTAAAAGCAGAACATCAAACAAAGACATATTAATTTAACCCAGGTCAAAAGCATCCAAGACATTTAATTAGCCCCAGAGTTCCACCTTTTGAAAACAGAATTATATTATTATAGCATGGAGAATGTTATTTCCACCAGTGTCTAATCGTCTAAGGAGAGAGAAAGCTGAACTACTCAGTAAAAAATTGAATTAAATTAAAATTCCTATCAGTAGCACACCACCTCTTTGATCAGGAGCATGCATCTGCTAATCCAAGCAAGGCTTATTTTCGTTTCCATCTCCCTCATTGGGACCGGGAGCACAACAGAAGCATATTAAGGATGTTTCATAAGCAGCAACATTTACTGCAGGAAGAAATAATCAAGACAAATAATGGATGTTCAATGCTCGGTTCCTATACAAGGAGAAACACTTGACTGGGACTTGAATGGTCTTCCAGGGTACGGGGGACATGTTTTTATGAAAGAAAATTTATTGGAGGTGGTGAATGAACTCCACCGCCACAGTTCCATCCCCTGAAATTCCCAGCATCTCGCATCACATCTGCATTGCCCTTCAACTCACTCTCACAGTGGCTCTGCAGCCATGGCTAAGCATTAGTGCAGCATTACTACTGGCTAAGCACTCCTGATTAGTGCTGGCTGGAAGAAGCAGCAGTGAAGGGAGCCTGGGGCAGGCAGCCATGGCATGACAGACACACAGCTGGAGATTCTGCTGCCCTGGGGCATGGTTGGTTTGCACCCCTCATGTAAATTCACCCATGGCCACTGCCACATTGGCCATTGGCTAGTTATAGCTCTGCCCTCCTTGACCCCTTAACTATTTGCAGGGGCCACACCCCCATGCAGTCCTGATTGACCCCCTACTGCTATAAAAGGTCTGGGTAGAGCAACCTTTGCACATTTCTCTACTTCTTGCTCTTCTCCCAGACTGCTCTGCCTTGTTTCCAACCCTGGTGGCAAACCCAATCCACATGGGTTCTGCCATGTGCACGCACATGGCCACGCTGTTTGTGCGCAGGCTACGGGTCCCGTGCGGGTGCACGCATGATTTTGCACAATTACATGTGCGTGCACTGTGTGTGCTGCAGGGCTTGAGATCGGATCCCGCCTCTGTCTCTAGATTTACTCTCTGCCTTGACTCCTAGTCCTTCATGCATTCTAGTTCCTTGCTCTGTCTTGTTTCCGGTACTGATCAATCCTTTGTCCCCAGCGTTGCCTCCTGTCCCCCTGCTTTCAACATTATCTTGGTCTTGCTCTTCACTGGCCCCAATCCTGCTCATACTCCAGATTTCTGCATGTGTTTCAGATACCCCTCACTCTGTATTTCTTACAACTTCCCAGCACAGTCCCAATCCTATCTTAGCTCCCTATGGAGGGAGAAGGGGAGAAAAAGCCTCCACTCTCCATGTGTGTGTGTGCACGCGCGTGTGTGCTGGGGGGGTGGAGCAGGTAGCATAATTGTATTTGTGTGTTTTCTTGTTTAATATTTCCTTTAAAAGCAGTTGTGGGGTACCATCATCTGCGGGGCCCTATGTGGTCACCTATACCCAAACGCCGTCCCTGCACACCTCTGTCTCTCTCCGTGAGCATGGAGACTTTCCCTCCTTGTCACTCCACATATGGCCCACCTGTTCAATGCCACTGGAGTATGGGCTTACAACAGGAACTTGCCATAGCAGGTTAGTCCTAGACTCAGATGTTAGATTTTATTTTCTAGTCAAGGGTGGGTTCCTAAGTACTCTTACCAAGCAATTATTTAGATACTTGTAGTGCAAAGTCTTTTGAACACAAGTTAATACTGTGTATTCAGGAGCCCTGAGATATGGAAGTTATTAATAAAATACTAGCTGATCTTTTTGTGCCCCTGGACATTAAAACAGTGTAACCTGTGCTTTTTTTAAAAAAAAAAAGTTTCTTTATGATGCTGCCAATTTTTTGATCAAGCTGTTCTTTTGCTCAGGCAGGCAATGACCAAGGTTGGAAAACCTGAGAACATTTCCACATTTTAATGAACTGATCAAGAGGCCTGTCAGTTTTTATTGCTGAATGATGTGCTCCTTTCCCTGCTGCTGGTGCCTCGGTTTTGCTCAGAATAGCTCATTTTTATAGCTTGAAGGAATGCCTTTTACTCAGTCTACTTTATGGCAGTAAGCGTAATCAGTTTGCAACCATTTAATTTTATTTTTTTACCAATGAGGCAATGCCACTTTTAATAAAGTTAACACAGTACTTCTATTGACCTTTTAACTCTAGTTTTTGGCCAGTGTGAGCATGACTTACAGTGCTCTTCTGAACTGGGGGGGGGGGGGGGGCGGATTTCATTTTTGACCAGATTCCGTTTCTGACGGAATTCAGTCATTCAATCCATTCTGGAAAAATGCAGAATGAATGAATGTTCTGATTCCATTTCACTGGAATCAATCAAAAACATTTTCTTCTCATTTGCATGCAAGAAATGGCCATAGCTGTACTGCACATGTGCAAATTGTTCAATCAGAATTCCAATAAACATGTTGATTGATTGGAATTCCTATCAAAATCAGATGACTGTTCCAATTTTGTGGAAAATTTTCAGAAAACTGGAATGACTGATTTGAACCACCACTACCCTGAACCCATTGAAGTAAATGGATGTCCAACAACTTCAGTGGGTGAGGTTTGAACCATTGGTGTAGTGTACCAAAAGCAGTCGCTGGGCGATTATGACTACATCTTGACTGGTGAAAGTTAGCTAGGAGACATTGGGGACATTGCTGGCTGGGGTTATCAATGCCTCTCTTTAGGAGACCAGGGTTCCTGATGACCTCAAAACTACGTTCTTCCTACCCCTGCTCAAAAAACCATCTCTTGATGTTGACTCCCCTGCCAGCTATTGCATCATCTCTAATCTTCCCTTTTTATTAGGGAAGGTTATTTAACAGGTGGTCATCTGGGAACTTCATATCCTATATCAGACCACTTCCTTGCCTCTTTCAACATTTCCCACTGTCCCCCCTCTACGCCCCTTCCGTGACCTTCAATCCCCTGGATTTTGCCTCCTCTCTCTCCCCTTCTTCCTACAGTCTTCTCTTCCTCCTCCCCTGACTCCGCTGTCTCTGCTCTCAACGCCTCTCTCTCCTCCACATTTGACTCCCATGCCCCTCTCTCTTCCCGCCCCGCCTTCT